>JAZEWT010000001.1:7025656-7036425 GCA_036362905.1 Mordacia mordax
TCTCAATTGCTTCACGAATTAATCTTGGACCTTTATGGCGGATGGCTGCTAGTATTCGTATTTTATCAAAATTGATTTTGTGTTGTTTATCTACACTATGCTCTGCTGTTGCTGATTTATCCGTGTGCCGCAAGCGCACTGCTGCCTCGTGTTCTCTTTTTCTGGTGGCTATCGTTCGTCCTGTTAGTCCGATGTATATGTTCTCATAGTTGCTGCAAAGGATGCGATATACGCCTTCTGTTCTGTCTGTCTTAAGGCGAAACGACGCGAGGAGAGGAGAGAGAGCCATCGACGCGGCTGTCCCGAGAGAGCAGCTTTTCGAAACAATCATCATGCATTGAGCCGTGAAAACCTACATCATTACACCACCACCACTGCTGTATCCTTGTCACCGACCACGTGTTGTTTACCAGTTCGGCCAGGTTGTCCTCAAATCACCCCGGTCGTGCCGTCTCAGCACCACGTGACCCTTGCGTACCCGGTCTGGGGGACGTTAACGCACTCCCAACATGTACGTGACTGGGTACGCTCGAGACTGGGCACCACCACTATCATTGAAGGTGACATGTCACGAGGAGCGATGACTTCGGATGGCCCAGACATACGATCAAGAGGCATTGAAGAAATGGGACACTTCGGAAGGACACCAACCAAGGAGAGAAGGATGAAACCTGTTTGTGTTCAGGTGTTGGGTGGATCGTTACTCTGCAGGACAAAGGCAAACGGTGCTGACTTACGGAATGTTTTCATTTGGCAGCGGGTTGACCCAGGCTGATAGTAATCATGATAATAATTGTTAAAGGGTCCACAGCGATAAGTAAACGCAAAGTTAAACAACAACAAAATTCACTGAAATGAGCATGGGGTGGAGTTCATCGCATTTGCTCACTCAGTTAAGAGTGACATTTATTTCACCATCACCCAGTGGGAACCCACGAACTGTAAGTGGCCAGTGTGTAGGGCCACGTGTTGCTGTGTGAGTTTTTTTTTATCTGTGGTCTTAGCCGTAAATCTATGGATGGCACACGGAGCCGAGACCCAGATCCAACAGATCAATGCAGAGAGGTGTTGATTTTCAAGTCAAGGGCCAATGTCATGCCTCCTATATTTGGCAAAACCTTCAGGAGGACAAACTGATGGTTAAATAAGAACCCTGGAAAATGAAAAAAGGTGTAATACATTTTTAAATTAGCTTAATGAATGCAACACATTGGGATGAAAGCAATTTTTCACCCTAAATATTTTTCAATCAATCCTGGACGGTTTATTAGCTTAAAATTAAGCAATATTTGTGCTGCTTTTACTGCAAATGCGTTCTGTTAATTGTGTATTTATTCATTTGTGGCATAAATCTATCCATTAGAGGCCAGTGTGTTTATTTTTTTCCCTTTAGCTTTCTATAAGAGCTTCTTAATCTTCACAAAGTTTAAGATTATGGTTATCACTCGTCAGCTCACAGTTTAACACATTTGTAACATAGTTATATATATTTTTTAAAGGTGACTTTTTAAAACTCAGCCAATAAATTGCAAATGTAAGGAGCTATGCAATGGTATTGTGTGTAGCTATTACGTGGTAGCGCCAGCTAAGCCACTGAATTGTAGTTTTTAAAAGCTCAATGTACGGTTGCTGATGCCCAAACGTGGGCGGTGAAACGAAGGAGAGACGAAAAATGCTCGATGCAGTTATCCCTAAAGAGCAGCTCTTGAGAACTATTCTCAGCTAAGCCGTTATCGAAAAAAGTGTCAGAATTTGTTCGTCAGTGTCAAGAAGGGCCATCTATCAACCACAACTGACCACACATACGAATTATGTGGACTGGTACAGGCACGTGCGGTGTCGAGCAGGGGTTATTAACAGTTTTCATTTCAATGCCCAGGGCGGCACAGTGGCCATGTGGGTTGCGCTGTCGCCTCATAACAAAAAGGCCCCGGGTTGGAATCTCGGCTCGGGTGCCTTTCTGTGTGGAGTTTGCATGTTCTCTCCCCGTGTCCGCGTGGGTTTTCGCTGGACACTCCGGTTTCCTCCCACAGTCCAAAAAGCATGCTGCTACATAGGTTGATTGGTTCGCAGGCTAAATTGCCCCGCAGTGTCCGGCGATGGACTGGCGTCCCATCGTCGGTATATCCTTGCCTTGCGCCCTGTGTCTGTCGGGATAGGCTCCGGCTTCACCGTGACCCTGTATAGGACTAAGCGGTTTCAGACAATGAGATGAGATGAGAGATATACAGTGGCACACAAACAACAACCGGTGATGCAACACAGCACAATAACGACCTGTCTCAGGTGCAATTAATGTGGCAGTGGAAACATTCCACCACACGTTGGCGGGATGATGGCCGGTTTGCGACAGCGTATCGGGAACAATGCACGCGATGATTGCACGGCTTGTGCCACGTGTGGAACATAGGCGCGTGTGCTGTGCATGGCACGCTGGACTGGAGCGAACGTGTTTAGGTTGCAATGTTCCTTCCAGTTTCACTTTAATTATCCAGTTTACGGTTATATTTATATATCGGGCTGTCAGCTCCAGTTAACACTTTCACATTATAATTGTAATTAAATTAGCTGTTTTTTTTAATATACAATAAAACTGTTATCCAGGAAAAAGGGTTCTGCATAATGAGCAAATTCGCAGATGAGAACAGTTTTCATCTTGTAGTGCAGATCTTGTTGTTACCTTAATTTTGACTATACCAGATGTTGGGAAGTGTAACAGCGGTGGTGCTACTGCATCGGGTGATCCTCATTTAATTGACCGCTAACATATATATTTTCCCTTAAAAAACAATCCTCAACCTTTAATGTTGATAATGTCTTATGAATGATCAACATTTTTATTTATTAAATCTGGTGAACATCATCATTATCATCTCATCTCTCATCTCATCTCATTATCTGAAACCGCTTAATCCTATATAGGGTCACGGTGAGCCGGAGCCTATCCCGGCAGACAGAAGGCGCAAGGCGAGGCGATTCCCAGGATGTGGCGCTAATACATCGTACGGTATTGAGGGCAATTTACTCAGAAAGGTCAATTCACTTAGGCAGCATCTTCCATTGATTTATTATCAGTACAACCTTAATTCTCCAGAAGATCCCAATGAGCCGGAGCCTGGAAAACAGGAAGTAAGACTGGGCTATACTGAGGACGCCAAAGCATCATAGGGCACTGCGGCAATTTAGTCAGGCCAATTCACTTATGCAGCATGTAGTTGGACTATGGCAGAAAATCGGAGTGCCCGGCGAAAACCCGCGTGGACAAAGGGAGTAACCGCAAATTATAGCCACACAGAAAGGCACCCGAGCCGGGAATCGAACCAGGTCCTTCTTGCAGCGCTACTCCCCTGGGTGACGTGCCGCACCCTGGTGAACACTAGGTTGCCATTACACTCCATTACCTGTTTATTATTCAAATAATCTCGATCTTTTTTAAAAAAATTGATCTGATATATATATTTTTTACAGATATGGCGCTAGATGTAAAAACAAAGTTAAAGCAAAACGTTGTTGTCGTACCGAGATGATGGCTTGCTGCTGACCTGCGCCTGCTCAGGAACATTTCTTCCTTCTTTCTTGAAAAAATATTTGTATCGCTTATTTTATGTCCCTTCTATAATTCATTGCCATTATTTGACTTTCAGTTAAACTGTCCTGACGTTGTTGTTGACATGCCGTTCTCTCCACAGCTCAGATTTGTAACAAAACCCCCCCAAAGCGTTATTGTTGCTGATTTTCTATTCTTATGTCGTTGTTGTTGTCATGCTGTTCTCGTCGCAGCTCTGTGCAGTGCTTTGTGACCATCGGGTGAAAAGCGCTCGAGAAGTGCAATTATTATTATTTGGGATCATAAGGCTCTCACTGAATTGGCTGTCAAATTGATTTTTATTCCACAGTCACTTAGGCGGGGTGGGGAGGGGTATGACATCATACATTTTAATTCGTTCACGATTCCACCGGAAATGGCATGAGGTCTGGCTCGCTGTTTTACTGCGGTGATCGTAGGCATGGCTTTTAAATGTAATCAGCTAATCAGGGAACAGCAGGTGGTTCACAGAATGAAGAGTGAATCATCGGCTCGCTAACTGAATTACTGTTATGAACGATGGTTCGTTGGGTTGAAACTTCCTCGTGTTAGTGTGTATTAAATCCGGGTGTCGTGCTTATTGTCGTTATCCGCTAATTTATTATCAAAAAAACAATTTTTACTCCAAAAGTGCCCATTTGCATTCTCGCCAGTGTACTGTAGTATGAGTCAGGTTTCCATTCGAATAATGTTTCTACCTATGCCTTTCCTGATTGTGTTCTAATACACCAAATAACCTATGCAATGTACTTCACGAACCCATGATACAGTATATAAATGAATCTGTAAACAAGGGAAAAGGTTTGACCATTTCTGGCAATAAAATAAGTGTTAACAAAGTGTCAAGTTGTCAAAAAAAACACACATGCTTTTGACAAACCAATATGCTCTCAATGTATGCATTGTCCATTTTTCCTGAAAATTGATTGGCTCACACCAGAGACAGTTTACTTTAGAGCCTTGAGTGTTAGCCAAGTGTTGCCATCAGGTAATCAGTTCAGAGCAATGCAAATATCGGTGCGTTGCAGCTCGGGTTGAGCTGTTAAGTCTGTTGGTACCTTTTAGCCAGTTTGTATTCCCTTTTATTACATCTTTATACTGGCAAAGAGGTACTCATAGAAATTAAACAGGTTCAGAACAATTGCGTGGACCATAACTTTTACAAATACACTGCAATAGCTATATGAGATGAGTGGGTAGTTGGCGAGGCTTTGAGAAACAATCATCTCATCTCATCTCATTATCTGAAACCGCTTAATCCTATATAGGGTCACGGTGAGCCGGAGCCTATCCCGGAAACACAGGGCGTAAGGCAGGAATACACCCGACGACGGGACGCCAGTCCATCGCCGGGCATTGCGGGACAATTTTAGTCTGCGAGCCAATCAACCTATCCAGGAGCATGCTTTTGGACTGTGGGAGGAAACCGGAGTACCCGGCGAAAACCCACGCGGACACGGGGAGAGCATGCAAACTCCACACAGAAAGGCACCCGAGCCGAGAGACTCGAACCCGGGACCTTCTTGCTGTGAGGCGTCAGCGCTAACCACTGCGCCACCGCGCCGCCCCGAGAAACAATCATTCTTTCATTATCAATGCACGCTTAATCCTGTACAGGGCCGCAGGGGCGCCGGAGCTTATCCCGGCGGACAGAGGGCGCAAGGCGGGGAAAAATCCCCAGGATGTGACGCCAGTACATCGCAGAGCAGACTTTTTGCGGCAATTTACTCGACAGGCCAATTAACCTAGGCAGTGGGTGGGAGGAAACCGGAGTACCAAGCGAAAACCCACGCGGTCACGGGGATAAAACGCCAAATGCACACAGAAAGGCACCCGAACTCGCGGAGATGGGAGACGAGAGATTAATTCGTGGGCTCAAGATACCTGCAAAAGTGAGATCTACCCTGAGGGGTGCCGACAGAATGAGGGCGGAGGGGGGGACGCTTTATCCAGCAGTGGAAAAGACAATAGCCGATTAAAATGAATCCAGTGATAATACAAGGTGCGGCACAAGTGGCTTTTACCAAGAATGATTTTGTGAGACGCCAAGAGTTTGAGACGGTGAATTACAAAGAGCCGTGGTTCATAGATGCAAAATAAACAAGTTCTGCAATAACGAAAAATAATTGCACTTTGAGATCGCTTTTCACCCGAGGGTCACAAAGCGCTGCACAGAGCTGTAGAGGCACGTTATTCCTCACTACGTGATGTTAATAATTTCGGTCAGTGACTATATCGCTCCCTCTATATCTCATCTCATTGTCAGAAACCGCTTAGTCATGTACTGGGTCGCGGTGAGCCGGAACCTATCCCTGCAGACACAGGGCGCAAGGCAGGAATATACCCACGATGGGACGCAAGTCCATCACCGGGCACGGAGGGAAATTTAGTCTGAAAGCCAATTGACCTATGCAGCAGCATGTTTTTTTGGACTGTGGGAGGAAACCGGAGTGCCCGGCGAAAACCCACGCGGACACGGGGAGAGAACATGCAAACTCCACACAGAAAGGCACCCGAGCCAAGATTCGAACCCGGGACCTTCTTGCGGTGAGGCGACAGCGCTACCCACTGGGCCACCGTGCCGCCCTCCCTGTATATGGACCAGTCGTAACACACTTGGGGCAATTGCGTTTAGCGACCACCTATAATGGCCAGCACGGCACAATAAGAGGGTGTGTGGCCATCACCACACCCGGCCGCCTTTGTTTCTCCCGTGATGACGATCGTGCGCGAGATTCGAACTTTGGTGATCCCTCTCCCCCGCATGCTGTCAACGTGCCGTTCTCTCCGCAGCTCTGTGCAGCGCTCTGTGACCCTCGGGTGAAAAAGCGCTCTATACATGCAATTATTATTATTATTATTGGGTGGCGAGAGATGTCACCGCTTGATGCGCACACGGCGACGCACGAGCAGAAGCGTGGGCGCGCTTCTGGAGGAACGTCATCTCTCCTCTCTCCGTCCCTCACTCCCCTCCCTTTCCTCTCTCCCTCCATTTCCTCTCTCCCTCCCTTTCCTCTCTCCCTCTGTTTCCCCTCTCTCCCCCCTTCCTCTCTCCCCTTCCTCTCTCCCTTTCTTTCCTCTCTCCCTCCCCTTCATCTCTCCCTCTGTTTCCCCTCTCTCCCCCCTTCCTCCCTCCCCTTCCTCTCTCCCTCCCCTCCCTTCATCTGCCCACTCACCCCCCTCCTACATATCCCCAGACAAAGACAAAGGTCCCCCGTATAGCCTTAACAGACTGTAGGATAAAGCACTGTTAGCGAGCACCTATGAAGGTCGACACGGCACACGAGGAGATGGGTGGACATGGTTTACACACCGCGCCAGGTACTCATTTGAGGCTGAGTCGACCTAAAGGGGGGGGGGGGGGTGGTCCAGGACCGGTTCACAAAATCGTCCCTGGTGTCAGCCGTGAGTGGTAATCGAACTCGGGTGTCCAGACTGGTAGCACAGCACGATCTCCTCCTCCTCCTCACACTCCTCCTCCTCCTCCTCCCTCTCCACCTCCCCCATCCTCTCCGCCGGGCCGTGGAGGCAGCGACCGCTCGCCCTCTCGCCGCTCGTCCCGGCGGCATCCCCCGCATCCCCCGCATCCCCCGCCTCCTCCTCCTCCCCCCCCGTCGGCGAGGCCTTATTTACGTCATTCCGTACGTAGGCACACGTAGCTGTTGACGACTTTCATTGAGGTTATTCGACGAGACAGCGTGTTAGTAGTGCACACGACCACTGCTGGCTCTCTGCGGCTTCCCACACAGGCACTCCCACGCACCAGGCTCCTCGCTGTCTCCCCCTCTCTCGCGGAGATTCTCACGGCCTTCTTCCCACTCTCACCCCCCCCCTCGCTCTCTCTCGCACACAACACTTGCTCACAGTCTCTCTCTCGCACAGAGATCATCCACACACACACACACGCGCGCCACGCTCTCTCGTACAGAGCCTCGCTGCGGGTGTCTGTCGCCAAACACCATCTCTCTCTCGCTCTCTCTCGCTCTCTCTTCCCCCCCACACGGAATCCGACGCAGCTCTCTCGCCGCCGTCTCACGCACACGAGCTCTCGTCGCCGAGATCGACACCGGTGGAGGGAGCGGAGATTAAACCGCCCCGTGCGGACAGCAAGAGGCACCATGCTCGAGGTGTCCGTCTCCAAGTCCAGCCTCGGTGAGCGATGCGTCTCCGCAGACTCGACCACCACCCCGCACGCACGCGTGTAGTCGAATCGCGGAGGTAATGATGGTGATTCATTGAGATTGTCATGCGTTTGGTGGTCATGGTGGTAGTTATGATGATGATGATGATGGTGCTTGTGATAATTACCATCGTGATGATGATCGAGATTGGTGGCCGTGGTTCTAATGATGGTGATGATCACGATGATGATGTTGGTGTCGATGAGGCTTGATCAGTTGTCAATATCATTGTGGCCAACGTAATCACGACGATGTTGATGATCAACGTCATGATGTACCTTGGTGTCATTTGAAATGTGCCAACATCGGGGGCCCCATTCCACTCGGTCTTAGTTAAAGAGAGAGAGAGGAGAGAGAGAGAGGAGAAAAAAGCCACCCCATTTGCTCGGTGAGCGTCAGCGGGCAGGCATCGTGCATCATCAGCAATAAGCGGACGCGCGCACAGCGGATGTGCGGCGTTGTTATCGATCCGTGCATCATCGGTACGCGTGTGGAGCGTAAAGTGTGCGAGCGAGAGTTCCATTTCCCGTTCAACATCCACACCAGCGACGGTTTTCTGAAAGGGTCCTGGGTCTGCCTGTAGCTCGACTCAGACTCAAACGAGTGCCTGGTGCAGTGTGTAAACATAGTCACTGGTGAGACAAAGGTGGCCGGGCGTGGTGCTGTCCACCCATCCGCTCGTGTGCCATGCTGTACTTCATAGGCGCTCGCTGACAGCACTTGACCCGACAGTCTGCCGAGGACCATACGGGGGATATTTGTCTTTAGAGCGAGCAGTAGACGTGTGCGTGTGTGTGTGTGTTAGTGTCACTGTTTATTTCCTCGGAAATCACGGGTGAAGGAAGGGCCACATTTATTTTTGATTCGTATTGGCAAGTGCAGCGCAGTGTTTGTTTGCTATTCGTGACATACAAGGCGTTAGTGCCGCATGATATTTATAATTCACACTTATCGCTGTCGTCAACACACCGCGTTCACACGCACTGTTAGGCACTTTGTGGCTTTGGAGGCTGAATTATTTGAGCGAAAACAATATTGCGCTGGACTGGCGCGCGTAATCAGGTGCACAGGTGACAAGTCAGGCACGTCGCTCTGAATATTTCATGACAACCTTAATGCGTTAAAATATTAATGCGTAAACATTTGCGCACTGTATCATACAGTGCTGTGTCCTCTTTCACAACACACGAACAAACTCACATTTCTTCTAAACCCAGTGGAAATGATGTCTTTACAAGTGATAGATGTAAGAGCACTATACACATTTATACAATAAATTAATGGTGTTAAGAAGTTGCGGAGAAGTGATTGCAAATTTCACCACTTTTACCGGAGTAGTTTAGCTTAATGTACGTTTAATTTTTAATGTATCTCATGAGATAGGTGTTATGGGACAGCGTTCTTCCTACACGTAGCAGCAGCAGCAGAAATATTGGATGTAATGGGGGAACAAAAGATGACACTTATACTCCCACAATATTGCACATTAAGCGAGTTGACGGCGCGCTCTGTTCTGCGTGAGGATTGCGCTGATGTTATTACGTGTGGGCAGTCCAGCCCAATGCAGCCACTGGACCATTTCCATCTGTGGTGATGGGCCACACAGGATTTAGTAACTGCCCCGTTACGTACTGGCTCATCGTTACCCCCCGATGTCAAGTAGAATGTTTTACCAATCGTATTGTCATCGATAGCGGTATCAAGAGAATTGCTCTTTCGGGATAGCCGTGTCGAGCGTGCCTCCTGTATCCCGCTCAACGTGGCGAGACTAAAAGAGCAGTTCTTTGAAAACAATTCTCATACGTCGAGAATTTTTGCACAACCCATCGGTGCCTCCAGCATTCTGAGAAGACATATTTTCATAAAATGCTAAACATTTAGCATCTGTTACGTAACCTACAGTGCTCTAATAATGTAAGGTGGAAATTATTATATTGTATCACGTGTGTGCTCATTATTTATAGTAATTTTAATTACATTTTAATATATTCAATCTTATGGAAAAAGCGATCTTTTTATTATTATTTACTACGTTGGGATAAATAATTCCATTTTACCAAACATATCTTCAACAACAGTATCTAATGTCTCATAAAACAGGGTCCAGCTTAATACATTTTTTAATTAACCACAAACAGACGTTAATTAGTTAACATCGTGAACCTTGAGGGATGTTTATTGCCGGCTTAAAAAAAAATACGTGAACATTGTACACGTACATGCATGATAATAATTGCACGTCTCCGCTTTTCACCCGAGGGTCACAAAGCGCTGCACCGAGTTGCGGAGAGAACGTCATAACAACAAAAATGGCACATCAACGGCACATCAACAACAATAACATTCTTGTTTGTTTGTTTTTTGCTTTCCAAAGCTGTTGTTTCTGGATAGCCATGTCGAGCGCTCCTCCTCTCGCCTTCGCGATGTTTCAAACCCCCCTACGTTGGAGGCATCAATCATTAGGCGTGCCGAGCCCGTCTCGGTCTCTGCCGCTCAGAGAGGAGGAGCACTCGACACGGCTATCACGAAAGAAACGACTTTGGAAAACAATCATCAATGAACATTGTAATTTCTCATGAGCCTTCTAAGCTAACAATTCCAATAGTTTCTGCCCGAGCAAGCATTTTGTGAGCCGGTTATCAGTTTCATCAGCGTTGGGCGTCTTAAATGTTTATGGTTTGCCTCATGCTATAAATACATATTTGCACTGAACATGGTAAAATAATATAATGTAACGTTCGTTACAGTATGAGTTGATTATGGATATTACAATAAACAGTTAATAATCATAAAGTGGTCTATTTCACTGCGTAAAATATATTTAGATTTTAATTACTCAGACAATAAAGATTTCGAAATAATATTGTGAACAGAATTTGGCTAAACAGGAAAACTCTGGGCCTGCTTTAATGTGCTCAATCTCACCGGCAGATCGCCCCCGAAACAGGCCCCGGGTGGTTTTGGAGGGCACTTGGCTATAACAGTGGACAATCCTGTGGAAT
>JAZEWT010000001.1:7079422-7099689 GCA_036362905.1 Mordacia mordax
CACCCGAGCCGAGAGATTCGAACCCGGGACCTTCTTGCTGTGAGGCGACAGCGCTAACCACTGGGCCACCGCGCCGCCCGCATAGGTACCTAATTTTGTAATATTCATAGTAATTACCATCCCCTACTTAAAATGAATAAAGAGACTTGGTGATAAATCCCTGAGTGAACAATAATAATAATACACCACTAAAGTGAAAACCCACAAAGATTTCAACTCCTAGAACATAGTCTGTATGTGTTGATCATTATTAGTTGTCTGCAGCAGTAGCGAAGTGGTGCGCACACTGCCCTACGAATGCATAAAATAGAGTTCGATTCTCGCTCATGATTCACTTCAGTAACGAATGTCCGAACTGGGCATGGGCCTCTCCTAGGTCGACTCTGCATTAAGTTCCTGATGTGGTGTGTAAACCTTATCATTGGAGAAACAAAGGCGGTGCTGGTCATCTACCTCTGGCATGCAGTGTCGACCTGATAGGCACTTGTTAACAGTACAATCTCCCAAGAGTCTGATAAAGGCTAAACAAAGGATCTATTTGTTTTGTTTATTAAATCTGTTGACACTTCACGTTGGCTGTAATAACGTACAGGCCTCACTATTAAATAGCACACAATTACAAATTCCCATACCTGATTGTGGGTTGTGCAGGACCAACATTTATTGAAAGAAAACATACTTTTATAAGTATGTTTAAAAATAGCGTTGCAATAGCCTATTGTTTGCTAACGCCTGTGCAGTGGGTGTACTATTTCTCATCCCAAGTCTAGGTAGGTAGCGCACACAGAAGTATAAGAGACTGTGATTTTATTCAATCATTGCCACAAGATATAATACACCTCTAATGAGGTGATAAATAATGATTGAGGTTCACACCTTCACCAAATTTACACTTAAGGTTCAAGATTAATGACCGGGACTTGGAAATAAACCCACAACCTTGCAATTAAGATCCGTGTTCAGAATTTACATGAATCTATGACTTTAGATTAAGCATCAGTACTTGGGTCTCCATTAATTAAACGCTTCATTTTTAAATCGCCTGAAAATTTAAAAAGTGAACAAATCATTAATGGATTGTCGCAGCAGTTTTATCGTGATCTATGATTATGTTTAATATTTACAATATGCTATCAGTCGATACGTGTTTAGTATGTTAATTTTCTTCCTTTGAAATGACCAGGGTAAAATGAGTTTTACATTTATCACATTGTATGCGTAGACAGGATATTTACGACTTTCTCTAATAAATGGCGCAAACATATTTCATATGAATCTGGAAAAAAGCATCATTTTGCTGCCAAATCGTATCAATGATTGGAACGTCCATACTGTGACAATAACAATAATAATTTCACTACTATGTCATATATATGCTGTGCAATGGTTCTAATGTTTGGAAGAATCATTCAGCGTTGATATGGAATGTTCGGCAATCTTCGTACTAAACCAATTAAAAGGAGGTGGCATTTTCTATTTTAACATTCGATAGAGGTCACAGCACTTGCTTTCTGTGAAGCCACTGAAGCAACTGTGTGAACGAGTAATGACACTGTTGGCCGTCATTGCAGAACTGAGCAATTATTCACAGCCATTAACCCCAGTTCCTAATGTACAACATTGCTTGTGGCCACCACAATAAGCGAACACTGACTGAATATTGCCTCTGCCTAAGCAACATTAGGGCTTTGTCGTTGACAGTCGTCATCAGCAGTCCTCGATCACTATTTACTATGAGCAACTATGGCAACTTGATAAGGCAGTGACAGTGACGTAGTTCGGCTAGACCGAACTACCAATGAAAACGCAGTTTGTTTAAGGTGAATTATTATTGGACTGCAGACTGCTGTCCCCTTTGGTTGTCATGAGGCTTCTGTGTGACCCTTGACTGACCTTTGACTGGAAGCTGTCATCCGGGCTGCCCACAAGGGGGGAGCAGTGATTATTTGGCTGTTCGACGCGTTGACGATATTAGGTGAAATGGTGCGACAAACGTTGCAGACGACTTGTTGGCAACCATCGACCCAAACTTTCCTTGCTGAATTATGGCCTTGAGGGGCATGACGGAGATCCCAAATTGGCATTCAGTTTAAAGTCCAACCCATGCTCGCGTGACGTTACGCAGGCAACGTAATACAAAAGCACGTGAATTGTAATAGTACGGACAGTGAAGGACTGCGACATTACTCGTCTCATTTAAAATTAGGGATGGTGAGGCAAGTTTTCATTTGTTAATACATTTTATTGGGAAGCTCTGTAATGTATCCAGAAGGAATTGCATATGACGAGGGTATTTTTTAATGATCCACGGATAACCCAACCTGCATGCTGAGATATGAGCGGATGAGAGACAAAGTATGCTAACTTTTAGGAATATTTAATGTTAATATTTTTCTTGGCGTTGTTTAAAGCCCTCTCCCCTTAATTGGCTTTGCATCTATGCCTGCCGATAGTGTAGTGTTAACACCCCCGACAGTCTGCTATAGCTCAGTCGTTTCACTCCCACACATGAACTGATCTCCATTTTTTGTTCTCATCTTAAACGCATTCTATCCTTTGACTGCCATTGCATTACCAGGCTCGATATCCTCTCCAAACAAATTTGTATTGATAGTATTTCTACAATGTTCATTGATTCTTGTGTCTCCGTTTACTTGGCACGCATATTTTCATGCTTAAGATTATTTGTCAGTTCCGCTGTTTCCTGTTCTACAGGTCCTAATTGGTTTTTGCACATATTGAATGCATTAGTGTTGATGCACATAGCTTTCAAATTTCTTTAATAATGCGCATGATTTGTAATTGCTACGACTACATATTTATGTTTATGGTCTTATTGCTGTAATACCATTTCCTAAAAATGTTTTTTTATTGATAGACGATCTAGCTTACGATTCATAATTATAACGTTAAAACAACCTTTATCTTGTGATTGCCTTGTTTCCAATCTCACAACATACACCATTCATGCCCTGTGGCCTCTAAGGAAATAAAGATCCACACGATGGTGGGATGGCAATTAGACTTGGGAACACAGTGGCCTTAATAACCTGCAAGTACTTAACGTGTGGGAGGAAAATTTCATATTCATAGAATTACATTTCTTCGTCAATGTCCAGCTAAAGTGTACAATGAACTAATGATGCTCTGCATCCTTGGGATTTAAATGAGCAGAAGAGGAACACATAGAATGAGAATATATGCAAACTATAAACACAATATTGGTCGTGTGGAAAAGTGGGATTGGGCAATATACGTCATCTAAAGTGACAATCACCAGTGGTAGAGACTCACGGTGGAGTGGCGTGGAAGGGTGGAACTATACTCCAGGCTACCCACCATGGGGATGGAGTGATGATATTATCTTCCCTTCTCGAGCTTCACATATCACAAGATCTTACAGGGCCTTGGTGGGGCCATCATCCAGCAGGATGTAGCTCATGATTGGCCATGAAATTTGTTAAATTTGCTGTGCATAGGGATCTCTTACATACATTCGTTGTCGTTCTAACAGTGCAATGCAAAAGCTGCCTACTTGGATTATCCGAGTCACCATTTGGTTTAACATGCGCCAAGCGTTGTCCTCTGAAGTACCTTCAAACTTTACCAGCATTATCATAACCAAATACTGCACTGTTTATTGACACGTGCATACTGCTGGTTGTTACGTTGCATGTTGCTGTATTGACACGGTGACACTCGGCACGTAGACCACGTGTGTAGTGCTATTGATCTGCTGTATGAGGGCTTCACAAAACTTATAATTGAGTACACAGCTTTAGTGACTCAACCTTGTACCTTGCTGATGTTTATCGTTGAACAGAAGTGAACCACGAACAGGCGGCATAGGTGCTCCTGAACCATTATCCATGTACAGGAAATAAAAATAAAATTGCCAGATGTATGATAAAACTGGAAATGAAAACTTTACATTTTGAGTGCATTCGCCATCGATACACTGGACTCAAAATAACATGTCCAAGTGCAAACTTCAACATGTTGGTCCTCATTTTCTGAGATGATCCGTACTGAGAAGTTTTAAGACGGTAATTTTAACGAGTGACACGATTTGTAATGTTAAACAATACAATATACCACTGCTTTTCTGTGACTGCTGTGCACCATTGCCACAGCGGCTGCAATAGTATGTTGAATTGAGATGGCTGTTTAATGCTCCCAATTCACTGCACCACCGCAGTCAGATGCTGGGTAATTTTTATATGTAATGTTATACCAGGATGTCGCTCCATTTAGTAAAATCTCGTTTTCCATCGTGTGTGATTACCTTTCATGCTTCCCAGACCCAGCTTCAATAGACTTGCACTTTTCCATGATTAAAATATATGCACCTGCAGGGAAATTGTATATTTTTGGTGACGATTAAGCAGTGTGAAATTTGTAGATTGATTTAATGAGTATGACAGAATTGTTTTGTTTGGGGATTAAAGGCTTGCAACATCCGTGGAGCAAGTACTTTGTACGTGGGGAAAATTATAAAACTAATACGTCATTGCCATCCGTCAATGTGTCAAATGTCAAGCCAAACACATTTCCATCTCCCCTTACTGTATGTCTGTTGACGTGTTTCATTGTGAAGCATGCACTTGTGAATGCATGTTTGTTCCATTTGTCGGTTTGCAGTACAATACAGTGCATTCGTTTGTGCATAATTACCATTCCATTTTTGGAGCACCAATGAAAGTGCACTCTACTAATAATTCTGACCACTAAAGCGATCTCTGAATTGTTAATGTATCAAATGAACAGTATGCTGTGCAGCATTGTTAAATTTCTATCTATTGATGGCACTGAGCCAGGATGAAAATTACACTATTCCGTGGTTGTTACTCGTCTCATCCTTGAACAACCAGTATCAATTTCCCAGAAAGTGGTGGTAATTTTATACAATCTGGAGGAATGATGGAGCTTAAGTCGGTATTCAAGCCTATAAACTTTAGCGGTTGTTGAACAGCACTATCCATTAAAATTCTATAAGTATTAGTCACCGTTGGCTGTATTATGTTGTGCTGTTATTGAGTCCGTGGCTGGAGTTTTTATTCAAAGCTACGTTTTCACTACTATACATTATTTTCTTTCAGCTATGACAATGCAGTTCATCAGCCATCGTTTCCCTGAAGATCATGATCCAACTATCGGTAAGGATGTTTAAGTTTACCAATTCACGTCATAACCGTGATGTGTTTACAATCAAGAAAAGTATAGTAATTACGTAGACCACTTGACCTGCACAATAACATAATAACTTAAATTGTCAGACCAGGTGGCATTGTGGGTATATCTACAACTTGCAATACAAAATGCAAATTGCGTTCCCTGAGTACATTCACAAAATGTCGCTCATTGTGGGAATTCGACAATGGATGTCTTATAGCAGCCACTGAGCGTGGCAGCTATCAGTCTAGCAAAGATGCCCTCTCCCCAAATAAATAGGTATTAGATGACAATGTGTAGGGAAGAGGAGATGCATATTCTTAAGAATGATGCAATAGTTGCCCCAAATATGCATGCGTATGTTTTGGCAGGCCATTAAAAAATCAATTACCTCATGGTGTACAGAGGAAAATGGATAGGATAGTTCAATTTATAATGCTCCGCGCATGTTCCATGCATGGTCATTGTCTAGCTAGATATAGATGTTATTTTTATTATTGCAGAAAAATACCCAGTGAGCTTACAAGCTCTTTCGGGATTCTTGCGACACAACAAACACGCGGAGTTGCAAAAATGAATAAAAATAATCTAAAAGTAACAAATGAACCAAATAAAATAAGAAAAATAACAACAAATCATTTACATACAGCATTGCAAATAATAAACCAAACAAAGAAAAACACAGTAAAACATTGCAGTGGGGAAAATAAATTCTAGGTAACATTTCACATTGAGAGGCAACAAATGCAGCATAAGCAACATTTCAAACACAAATCACTATTTTCAATCACAGCTAGGCAGATATTCTAATTCTAATTGGGATTGAAGGCAGTGACTGCAGCTTCAAACTCATGGCAATATTCTTCCAAAAACGTGGGATATCCATCACAAAAGCATTTTCCTCATATCTTGATATGAACCTAAGAACATTTCGCAGAAAGTACTTTGAGCTTCTAAGGTTTTCTTTGTTAATCTGTATAGTCAACAAATCATTCAAATATTTTGCTCACTTGTTAAGTAATACCTCAAGTATGAAAAGGGCCCATTGAATTATTCTGTGATTATTTAGTGAGGATAATTTACAACCAATGTGCAATTCACAATGGTGAGTTTTATATTGGGCATCCAAAGCAAATCTTAGAGCAGAATTAAGTAGCGGGTTAAGTTTTTTTTTAACGCGGTGTTGGATGCTGATTGCTTGATAACGTCACAATAATCTAACAAAGGAAGAATAGCAGGCGTAGACATGGATACACAGGCATAAGGAAACCACAGAGAGCGGGGAAGTAATCCAAGTAGTCACCCGGCGCCAACCCACGAAACACCGCGTCCTAATATATGTATTGGCCAATTAACGAATTTTTTTTAGCAATGAGAAGAAACCTGCAACCCAAAGGCAGGAAAATACACACAGACCCGTCAGACAAAGGGGTCCAGTTTGGGAATCTGGTAATCGAACGGTCTTGGGTAGGCAGTTCTGTGACACAGATCTTACCACTGTGCCACCCTCCCATGGTCAACCAACGTGGTTACTCTTGGTAACTAGGAGGATAAGCTCTGCCTCCTTCACAATAAACATGCAACATTGGGCTAATATATTGGCATTTGGCTGGAATCAGTGGCCAGATTCCAGATTTACTGGGCTGAGCTCCCTACTTCTAGCTCCTTCATTTAAATGCAGAAAACAAATTAGCGGCCAGTTAGACGAAAATCTGAAATGATGAAGCTCCCGATATTTTTTAATATAGACAGAGGCATCAGTCCATTTCTTCGCTAACATGGTACCTACCCTACGAGCAATCCTTGTAACAAATGTGTGTTAAACGGTCTTCTGACTCCAGGATTAAGGCAAAAGAGTCCTCAAGAGGGTTGATGGTACCAGTGCAAAAGTGAGACTTTAAAGTTGATTGTGTTAATGTTTCAAAAAGGAAATCAATGTGTGAAATAATGTTGAATGCATGAAAGCCTCAGTGTAGCGCAGACAAAATGTACGGTTATGAAGGAATTGAACCCTGTACACTCAGGACATACATAAACATGTTTCATTATTAACAGCCCCTTTTGTCGAGTAAGGAGCCTTGTACTTAAAACTGGTGCTTGGCCTTTTTATTCTGGTACATGGACAACATTATCGAACAATGAATTGTATTTAAATGCTTAAGGTGAGATTAGACGAGATACTTTTTGACGTGGGTGTCCAAAATAAGTTGTATTGCAAAGAGTACAATTTTGGAACATCACTAATGAGAAGAATAAGAGCGTTAGTTCAAATTGTGACATCCATCTCACAATAGATGGCAAATTTCAAAATTTCCCTTCACTTAATGGAATCTTAACTCAGTGCCAGAACTGTTGAAATGGCATTCTGCGTCATCACTTCAGACGTCTCATCTCATCTCCTTGTAAGAAACCGCTTCGTCCTGTACAGGGTCGCGGTGAGCCGGAGTCTATCCCGGCAGACAGAGGGCGCAAGGCAGGGATACACCCACGATGGGACGCCAGTTGATCACCGGGCACTGCGGGCAATTTAGTCTGCAAGCCAATTACATATGCAGCGGCATGTTTTTTGGACTGGGAGGAAAACGGAGTGCCCGGCGAAAACCCACGCGGACACGGGGAGAGAACATGCAAACTCCATACAGAAAGGCATCCGAGCCGAGATTCGAACCCGGGACCTTCTTGCTGTGAGGCGACAGCGCTACCCACTGGGCCACCGTGCCACCCCACTTTAGACATTCTGCTTGAATTTGCATTCCATCTTAACAGCTACTGAAAAACTGTGCGTCAAGACCACTCGATCGTGATACTGCATTGCAGCCACTCTCGTAAACGTCGCAGACAAGATGCGAGTCGCGGGTATGCATCATTTGCCTGCGTTTCAGCGATTGCCACAGAAGACCCCCCCCACCGTCACTGGCATAATGGTGGAGGAATACAAAATGGTGGCCACCGGCCGTAGAGCAGCTCACCCACCTGATTACACGGAGGCTAATTACCATCAAGACCATATGAGCTGTGTTCCTGAGACTGTAGGTTCGTTTGTGTTGCTGCAAATGGCTTGCTTTACAATACTCAACTGGTGCAGAAGATTCGTGAAAAAGGAATGTGTGATATGTAGCTGTCAAGAAATGTGGAATTGGGTTGTGATGGATGTGATGACCTTGGTATATTTTCAAGGTAAAACTCGGTATATCATGTGAAATTTATATGTGCACGCTGTTCCTTTTAAAAATAGTAAAGTCAACAAGCCTCCTGTGCCTGCAAATATTTGTGGTAACTAAACTCATGTACTTTGTTTTGCAGAGGATGCTTACAAAACGCAAGTCCGCATTGATGATGAAACCGCGCATCTCGACATTTTGGACACTGCAGGACAAGTAAGCATAATTCATATCTATGGTTTTGCACCATGTACCTCATTGTGTTTTGTAAACTTTTTTTTTAGCCAACAAGTAAACATGTACCTATTGTTTCTTGCAGGAAAGTTGGTTAATGGAGAGGCAATCTGTCTCAATGACTACAGTGTGCCCGCAAGACAAATGATCGTTGCGGGAAAGGTTTTGAAAACAAAGCTTTCATTATTGCTTTCCAAAGCTGTTCTTTCGGGATAGTCGTGTTCAATGCTGTTTGGAAAGCAATCATGCATCGGATCCATGAAAACCTATATCGGTACAATCAAAGCTTTACTCACTATGTTGGTCATGCTATGTCTTTCCCTACAGACTTTACCATTGTAGTTTGTATTGATGACGATGCCTCCCAGTGCAGGAGGCAGAATGTCACAAGCGAAAGAGACTGCTGTCAACAAAGACAAGCTCTTAAAAAAAAAACAATTCTCATACTTGAGTTTGTTTCTACATTGCTGCCCTTACATTTGTACAGTACAGTACTCAATATGGAATGACATTTTACAGTATTATCCGGCGATGGACTGGGTCCCGTCGTCGGGTGTATTCCTGCCTTACACCCTGTGTTTCCGGGATAGGCTCCGGCTCACCGTGACCCTATGTAGGATGAAGCGGTTTTAGATAATGAGATGAGATTTTACAGTATTATAATTTTCAACTGCAATTTTGGAAAATTCGATTCATTCATGTCAAAGGATGTTTACATTTACAGCGGATGGCGTGCACTGCCAAAGCCTTCCATGAGTAGTTGACGGCAGGATTCAATTCATCAAACGTACGCAGGTTTTCTTAGTACGAGTGCACCGTCACATATCGGTACATTTCGTATAAATGACGAGCATTAAACACACTTTCCTTTGCTGTCTGCTCTTCTGTTAGGCGGAGTTTACAGCCATGCGTGACCAGTACATGCGTGCAGGCGAAGGATTTATCATCTGCTACTCCATCACCGATCGCCGTAGTTTCCAGGAGGCGGCTCAGTTCAAACAGCTTATCTATCAAGTTCGTCACACGTATGAGGTTCCTGTGGTGCTTGTGGGCAACAAGACGGACTTGGGAGAAATTCGCCAGGTGAACGCATCACTTGAGCATCAATTAAAGAACATTGAAGTCAAATTGAATTTCAGGTTTAAAATTTTACTTAATATGTGATTAATTCGATGTATTTGTTAATCCACATATTGATAAGCTACTGTAATGGCACGGAATGACAAACCTTTTAAATCCTCTTCATGTCTCTCATCACTCCCACTGCACTGTCGTCAATCATTCATCACGCTGAAAATATGGGTCCATCACTTTTTAAAATATTCAGTTTCGTGGTTGGGATTTTTTGTTTGGAAGGAAATAGTCGTTAAAATCAGTGGTGTATTTATAAATGTATTGCCCTGTATTCCAGCACTTTGTGCTGATGTGGGAAGTATGAACATTGACTTCACAAAAAATATATTCTCTCAATATAACTGGTATTTTCCTTCGCTGTTAGCTTTTTTTTTTAAGTACCACTTTTACTTGCCTTATGAATTTCATATAGATGCAATGTGTCCTTTAATCACGAAGATTTACTGGTGCCACCACGTAAATAAATGTGCAACTTAGCCTCAGACTTCAGCTGTTTTATTCTGGCATAAAATAGGATGCAGGGCACGGCTGTGTGTCTATGTGGATTGTGTGTGCTGTGACCCTGTGGTATGGCATATCGAGGGCAATCTTATCTATTTCCAGAGTGAGGCGATTTTGGTTCTGCTCTTAATAACCAGTCTTTATTCTTCGAGTTATGTGCGTGCTTACAATAAAAGTACGCAAGAAAAGTAAAATGTTGAAGTGTGTGTTGAAAAAAGCTTATTTACGTTTTAGTAAATGCATTCCATTGTCCACTGGACAAGTTAACTAACTTGAATGCTTATCAGAATTTAATAGCGCATCACAATTATTGTATCAATTACAGTGCAATGTTTGCAGAATTGAGGCATTTAAATTATTATTATTGCTATTTCTGTGAGGCCATTAAACTCCAATTAATGCCAATTTGAATAATAATGTGTACAAAAACCTTGTTTCATTTGTTCTGATATTGCCTTGTCGAATGCGATAATATCCTTAACAAAGTAGAATATCCTGAAAGAGTCATGCTTGTGAGAGCCGCACCCGCAGTTGCGCCCGTTCATCACATCACGCTTCGCAGAGGACTCCCATGCGTGCGGTTGTGAGTGTGTCATATCCGTAACGAAGTCTGGCCGCGGACGGGCAACCAACCGAGGCTCATCCCGCATTGCCCCCTCGCTCCGCAGGTGTCTCAGGAGGAGGGCCGATCGCTGGCGAGGGAGTTCAGCTGCCAGTTCTTCGAGACGTCGGCGGCGCTGCGGCAGTTCGTCGACGAGGTGTTCTACGCCGTCGTGCGGGAAATCCGCCGCAGGGAGCACGACGCCATGGTGGCGATGGAGAGACGGTCCAAGAGGAAGGAGAGCCTTTGGAAAAAGCTCAAGGGCTCCTTGAGGTCTAAAAAGAGGGAGAACGTCACATGAGCTCTGGAGCCTGAGCATGCCTTCAGCTGCTGAGGATGTTTGCTCCTCGCAAGCTGGCACTAATCTTTATCAACCATAGGTTAGACTCGTGCGCTGCAGCTTAATGTGTTACTGGATATTTCATCAGGTGTTTTTATTAGTTTTGAGGTGGGGCTTGTTTACGGCACGTAAAACGGTGCCAAACGTACTGTGGATCCCGCTGGGTAATGTACGGTTCGTGATTATCAGTCACTGCTTTTCACACATCACCAGACTTAAGCGTCTGTGCTACATGCGGTCATTTTTAAATGAACAAAACGTCTTCTTAAAAAGTGCAAATGTCTGTCTACTCATTGAGTGTAAGGGTAGTGCTCGTGCCCCCTTTTTCAGGTTTGAGGCAGTGCTAGAAGTTCTGCTTTCCCAAAGGACGATACCCAGCTGACTTTAGTGGTGCTCTACAGCCTCACCCCAGTGCTGTCCAACGGCTTCCCTCTGCCATGTTGGCTGCGCGAGTTGGTTGGTCATCACTTCATGTCCTTCATTTTGTAGCCATTGTTTTACTCTAATTGAGCTACTCAGATATTGTCGTTGCTGATATGCCATTCTCTCCCACAGC
Source organism: Mordacia mordax (assembly GCA_036362905.1). Taxonomy (NCBI): domain Eukaryota; kingdom Metazoa; phylum Chordata; class Hyperoartia; order Petromyzontiformes; family Petromyzontidae; genus Mordacia; species Mordacia mordax. The sequence continues at coordinate 7,091,122 of JAZEWT010000001.1, forward strand.
TCTGTGCAGCACTTTGTGACCCTCGGGTGAACAACGCTCTGGAAGTGCAAACATTTTATTATTACTCAGGAGGGATGAATGGCCCAGTTGATTCTGACCCAATGACCAATTCACCCAGATAACAGCACCAGTTAAAGTATTACATCTCCTCTCCTCGCGTGAAAGGCGCTCTGGAAATGCAATTATTATTTTTAATATGTGTATACGTGTCGCCTATGAAAAAGGTGAACAGTATCCGCTTGTAATAGTAAAACTAATCAATGTTTCTGCATTCCCATGAAACGTGTACAAAAAATATATTAGTTTTAAGAAATAATTATTGGGTTAGACCTCTGATGTCGGCAAATGTTTAATCTGCTACTCAAAAATGTCAAAATAACCCCGCTTATGGTTATGAATGCCTCATAATTATCAGATCAACAGTGCCCGCTTAATTATGTAGAAGGTTGGGGGTAGGAAGGAGTCTTATCTTGGCAGACAGTGTACTGGGGAAAATGTAGTCAGCAGGCAAATTAACTTCTGGGTCGTATGTCTAAACTCATCTCATCGTCAGAAACTGTACAGGGTCGCAGTGAGCCAGAGCCTATCCGGGCAGACACAGGGCGCAAGGCAGGGATATACCCTCGATGGGACGCCAGTCCATCACTGAGCACTGGGGGCAATTTAGTCTTCAAGCCAATGAACCTATGCAGCAGCATGTTTTTTGGACTGTGGGAGGAAACCGGAGTGCCTGGCGATAACCCATGCGGACACGGGGAGAGAGCATGCAAACTCCACACAGAAAGGCACCGGAGCCGAGATTCGAACTTGGGACCTTCGAGCTGTGTATCGCCCGATGTCTAAACTGTGGAGAGGAAACCAGATAGCGAGCAAAAACCCATCAGGACACGGAGAACACATGGAAAGTCCTCTCAAAAAGGCAACCGAGCTGAAAATTGAACCTAGAACCCTTTTGCTACGCCTGCAAATTCTGTTGTTACTGTCACAGAAAAAAAAACCATCTCGAGTAGGCAATGATTGTTCCCATTTTTGCACTGTTATCCTAATGGCAGTTTATACAATGGTCGTGCATTTTTCACTCAATTGAAAATACACGTCTTATTTTGGATAAGTTTTACTACATTCAGTATGGTGGGCAAAGAAATGTCTAAATTGCCTTGAAAGCTAAAATAGATAAAAAAAATAACATACCTGGTATGTTTGCATAATTTTGAGCACATGTCTTGAAAATGACATTTGCCCAGTTTGTACATGGTCTATTTGGAGTGCATGTTTAAAATGACCTGGATGAATTTGCATCAAGAATGCATTAAACAGCAGTGCGCACCTTTTTTTTACAAACGTAGGAGTCCGATATTCAGGCTTTGCACTGCACATTGCAGAGTGTTTTACTCGTCGAATTTTAATGATTGGCAGTTTGAGTATCATTGACGGGCGGCGCGGTGGCCCAGTGGTTAGCGCTGACGCCTCACAGCAAGAAGGTCACGGGTTCGAATCTCTCGGCTCGGGTGCCTTACTGTGTGGAGTTTGCATGCTCTCCCCGTGTCCGCGTGGGTTTTCGCCGGGCACTCCGGTTTCCTCCCACAGTCCAAAAAGCATGCTGCTACATAGGTTAATTGGCTCGCAGGCTAAAATTGCCCCGCAGTGCCCGGCGATGGACTGGCGTCCCATCGTCGGTATATCCTTGCCTTGCGCCCTGTGTCTGCCGGGATAGGCTCCGGCTTCACCGTGACCCTGTATAGGACTAAGCGGTTTCAGACAATGAGATGAGAACATGGAAAGACATGGTTAGATAGTGTTCACAAATAGACACTAGTTTAGAGTATATGCAGTTTAACCTGGAGCATCGTTTTGGGAATACGCTGTATTTAGCTTGATATATATTAAATAAAAAGAACGCTTTATAGATATTACATTATAGGACAGTTCACAACTTGACACCTACATTATATTATGATTTTGCATGCTGCATTAAATCAAATTATTGTTATGAATGACTTGCATAGACAACTGATGACATGGTCAAAAAAAAACTGCTGATGAATTTTACAATAAAGTAGATGTAGATATTAGCAGTTAGACCTTATTTATTTTGTGTCAGGAATGAAATATAATTATATAACTTTGTTCCAGCTGTACTTATTTATAATCCATTCGTAATTACAAAACATTTAGATATAAATGGAAATATTACTAACAGACTAATACCAAAAAACATGCTTTCTGTTAATTTTGGTCAGGCGCCTTCTGAAATTAAAAGTGTCAGTTTTTTTCACAATTCTAAAGAAAGCTGTTTCCATTAAAGCAAAACTATATTTTTTTATAATTTGCAAATCCTGTAGCATTCGAAATTAAAGTTATTGTGCACTGCGTGATATGCTTTTACAGGGTTTCCCCAAGATTCGATCCAGTTTACAGCAAATGCAATGCCTTGTATGTTCACTTTCAAAAAATAGCATCTTCGTTATTTCGAGGGATTTATGATCTCGATTCCCAGTGATAATTTCGGATTGTTTTAGTGTATGTTTCCACGGCTCTGTGTGTAGAATTGCTTTTAAGTCCTGCTCCTAAGAGCAATTCTAATTTCGAATCGCAAATTCACCTCCGGTCTATGTTGCAAATCAACAATGATATTTGGTATACAGAGAGCAATTCTTTCTTTCAATATTTAAGATGAATACTATGACGCAAGTCAACCTGTTCACTGGAATAGCGGCTGGGCCTTCGGCACAACACGGTGTCCACCTCATGGGAATGATGGCATGCTCGCATCACTTAAGACCAACTATTCAAATGCCAATCGTGTTAGAGTTCAAACGTGTGTAGTACATTTTGCATGTCTTTGTATGTAGGTATTAAGAAATCATGGTGATAGGACGAGAGAGCAGTCAGGAGAACTTGGGCTTATATACTGCTGCATAAGGATTAAAAGCAGGAACTAGTAAGCTGGTGAGATCTTCCGATATATAAAGCTGGATGAATTTTAATTTACACATGCCTGTTTTCAAAACTGTAAATATGATTAAAAAAAAAACCCCAGTTGATGAAGTTTACAAAACTTAGTCAGTGTGTGAGTGGGCAGAGGGGCAACATTTGTAATGTTTTCTTCCAATGACCTGGAACAAATTCCAGCCTACCTTCTTCACGTATTACGTAACAGTAAAAAAAAAGACTCGAGCTATATTTGCCTTAAAATCCGTTAGCCTGTATATATGGAAGCTATTACTGTACTTGTGGTTTAGAATAACGTGTGTGTTCGGGGAAAAAAAAAACTTTTTTAGCAGATTTGTCTAAACTAACGGTGAGAAAATAATGCAGAAATGATCACTTGTGTGATTAACTTGTAACCCATTATGTGATCAAGCGGTTTGAAATTAACATCTCCTTTGTATACATTTTAAATGTGCGCAATTTCTGCATAATTTAACAGGTTTAGCTATGGTTACTTTATAGCCAGCATGTGTAGTAAAATAACTTATTGCAGTGCCTTTTTCCATTGAGAACAGTTAAATGTGATTGTGAGTTCTACTCACAAATACCGCTAGTAACTGTCGTTCTTTGCACCTGTTTAGTTTTCATATTTCTCATGTAAAGTCTATTACAGATATTAATTGACTTCTGATGAAAAATTTCCATTTGGAATTGGTGGCTGGCTGAACGGAAATTGATCAACGTAGTTTTATGTACATTGAGTAAGGAATTAGCTTGTTTCATGGGATATGACATTTAAATTAGACATTAAATTATGTTTTAAAGTGGAAAAGTAAACTCGTCCCAGAAAGTGCTAACTTTCAGGATAAAACGAACAGAAATGGGTAATTGTGGACATGAAAACACTTGCTTGGTAGCCGTTTCGTGATGATTGAATGCCATAGTCCTTTTCAATGTGTCAAAGTTGGTTCAAGTCTGTTTTTACAGTTCCAATAAATGTGGTTGTTTCATTTTGTCTGACTGTCTTATTAAATCTCTTGAGCATTTTCTTTACAGTTTAGGGCATGCAATTTACTTTTTTTAATTACCCAAATTGAAAATTGAGTATTTCAATGCAGCACAACTTTCTTTTTAAAATGTAATTTCTAAGGATGTGAAATGAATAGCCCAGCAATACCATGCAGCCCTCTAATCTATGAAAGCAATCCCAAGCTGTGTTGGTCACGAGGGGTTATTTGAAAGTACTCCACCACAATAGCCAGAGAGGTTGGTGTTGTGAGTCCCCAGACCGGATGGGAAAGGAGGTACCTTCCCCAGTCACATAAGTGTAACCCATCAACATTTCCAAATCGGTGGCCAATTCAAGCTGTGGCACACTTCGTGCCCATTGAACTTAAGAGCCAATACACAGGGAACTGGATAATTTGTGACTGTACAGCATCTGCATCAGCTTAGATTTGTAATTAAAAAAATCACACCAAATAATGTTATTGTCTGGCTCCAGCCATGGACCTATTGTGGAGGTGACTGGCCATGAAACGCACCCCAATATCCAATGTGGGCTACACATTTCCGCACCGTCGCAAGCTTGCCTTGCAGAATGAACTTAATCCATACTTCGGCTCACGCGGCTGCCAACTCTGCTCATCAGCCACGACTGGGCACGGCGTGCCCAGGACACTTCTGCTCAGTAGCAGACGGTGCGCCTCAAGGTGTGCCGTGCACTGCAAGGGGCACGTGCTGGGAGCCATGCCATTTTATTTCAATCGCGGCAGCGTGGACTTGTTGGCTTGGAGGGTAAACTGCATTGTTCTCAGAGAGGCGCTGGCTCTCGTAGAGGCTCTATAAATACGGAGAGCGGAGAGGGCGGACACAGGCAGGGACGCAAAACTCTGCCCGTCTTGTCAATGTAAGGGAGTCGAACATCTTTTATTATTACACCTGACATTGGCTGGCCTTCATTGCGTAACCTTTTGTGAAAAAAAATGCAGTATGTAAATATGAATTATGATTATTACTTGCTGCATGCCAAACCCGTTTCGAGAGATATTCTGTGGTGTATTTCATACTTAATTTTGCCATGGCCTACAATGAATAAGTAGTGCCCATATAACACTAGCTTCTACGTTTGGCCAGGTGTCCAGACAACAGCAGGACAACCCGGAGGGAGATCAGAGGATGCTCCCACTGGTGGGGTGTTGTCTCATCTCATCTCATTGTCTGAAACCGCTTAGTCCTATACAGGGTCACGGTGAAGCCGGAGCCTATCCTGGCAGACACAGGGCGCGAGGCAAGGATATACCGACGATGGGACGCCAGTCCATCGCCGGGCACTGCGGGGCAATTTAGCCTACGAGCCAATCAACCTATGCAGCAGCATGCTTTTTGGACTGTGGGAGGAAACCGGAGTGCCCGGCGAAAACCCACGCGGACACGGGGAGAGCATGCAAACTCCACACAGAAAGGCACCCGAGCCGAGAGACTCGAACCCGGGACCTTCTTGCTGTGAGGCGACAGCGCTAACCACTGGGCCACCGCGTCGCCCTGGCATGAGTAAGTAAATGTGATTATTTGTCAGCGTTAAATATTCTCGTTTCGGCACAACGCATGCTGTGCAGCTGTTGCTGTGCGGCTCGTACAAATTACTACGTTTGTGCGTTTATAATAAGATTAGTGTTTTTGCTCTCACTTGGGTCATAACTAATTAAAATGACATACATTTTTTTTTATCATGGTGCATTTGTTGCGCATAAGTGGTTTACAAATTAGTTGCTTGAGCATTGCTCCATAGCTACTTTTCAGGAAAGCCGTCTCAAGCGTTCCCCTTTTCTCCGATCGACACGGCTATCCCGAAAGAGCAGCTTTTGAGAGCTATTCTCATTTGGCGAACTACGAAAACCTACATCAATAAATGAGCTTTTTGTCGTTATAAAAAAGAGACAAACAACAAAATATGCAAGAAATACAATGTAAAATATGTACAACCATTTACGCCCTGTGACCCACGTCCCCTTCAATAGTTTATAATTTATAATGCGCACACATTCAATTAGTTTTGAATATATGCGTACCCCTACTTACACAGCAAATTATTAGCAACAGTGGCACGCCACAATGTATATAATTAAGACAGTTTATAATACGGACAACTGGAGAGGCAGAGGCTCACACTTGGGATAACCACAAAGGACCTGCCTTCTGCAAAATAACCTTTGCAACCTTTGCCCAGTAATCAATGAAGGTCTGCAAGTATGAGGATTATCACTGTGCATTGTTAAAACGAGGGCGGCACGGTGGTCCAGTGGGTAGCGCTGTCGCCTCACAGCAAGAATCCCCGGGTTCGAATCTCGGCTCGGGTGCCTTTCTGTGTGGACTTTGCATGTTCTCCACGTGGGTTTTCGCCGGGCACTCCGATTTCCTCCCACAGTCCAAAAAACATGCTGCTGAAAAGGTTAAATGGCTTGCAGACTAAATTGCCCAGTGCCCGGTGATGGACTGGCGTCCCATCGTGGATATATCCATGCCTTGCGCCTTGTGTCTGCCGGGATAGACTCCGGCTCACCGCGACCCTGCACAGGACTAAGCGGTTTCTAACAAGGAGATGAGATGAGATTATTAAATCGAATATTTAGAAGATGGCATGCTTTTAAAATAATTATTACTGGAACCTACGTCAGAACATTACGAGAACTGATGAGAGTAACATAAGGCCTTTCAAAGAAGCCACTTGGCAGGGCGTCAAATACAGTCTCCATGCATAATCACGTGGCACTTGGACATCAAGTCAGGCAGCCTTCAACCACAAACCACACATCCTCTTTTCATAAACCATGGTCATTTAAACAAGTTCTTTACAAGCGCGTCATTACGCGAGGCCTCTTTTAAACCTATGTCACGAAGGGCGTGATTGCCATTGTAAGGGGAGATTGCTCTACTGTCTTGGAGCTATTGTAATTAGACCAAAAGCTCCGCCACCGAGGCCATCCAGGGTTGGCGGAACGGATTTAAAAACGGAGCTGAGCACTGCATAACACACGATCTACTTACGGGCAGTGTGCGAAATATGGTGACCATAATTTAGCTAACTGGTGTCTTTGAACATATGTTGGGCAACAAAGGCGATGGGAGATAATGAAAAAAAAACATAATCTCGAGACTAGAAAGGGGAAACAAATTGCTCTGCAATGAAGTGGCAAGTACACTCGAGTGACGAGTTTTATAACGTGACAGTTTTGCAGCACTATTTTAGACGCTGGCAGCGTGGAAAACTGTCGCCACCTCTCATCAGTCACGAGAGAGAGAGAGCGTGATGAAGGCACGGCGTTGGAGAGGAGAAAATGGGCAAATCTTCGGTCGCAGAGGACATGAGTTTGAGATCAGGGGACAGGCGAAACGGTGACGGACCCGAGAACAGCATCGTCTTACGGCGTGGATATGATTGCAGGAGAGAGGCGATGATAACAGAAACAACTGTGACAACGGGCGGCACGGTGGCCCAGTGGTTAGCGCTGTCGCCTCACAGCAAGAAGGTCCCGGGTTCGAATCTCTCGGCTCGGGTGCCTTTCTGTGTGGAGTATGCATTCTCTCCCCGTGTCCGCGTGGGTTTTCGCCGGGCACTCCGGTTTCCTCCCATAGTCCAAAAAGCATGCTACTTCATAGGTTAATTGGCTCGCAGGCTAAATTGCCCCGCAGTGCCCGGCGATGGACTGGCGTCCCATCGTCGGTATATCCTTGCCTTGCGCCCTGTGTCTGCCGGGATAGGCTCCGGCTCACCGTGACTCTGTATAGGACTAAGCGGTTTTAGACAATGAGATGAGAGATGAGATGAGAACTGACAACCTTACAGCTGACGAACTCATGTTTGTTTAGGGGTTTTTTTGTTTAAAAATTGCGAATTTGTTTACGTCCTATAATTCATTGCCACTCTTTGACGTTCAGTTGAACTGTCCTGACGTTGTTTTTGACACGCAGTTCTCCTCACAGCTCGGATTTGTAAAAAAAAGAAAACCTAAAAAAAAGTTATCGTTGCTGGTTTGCTGTTCCTGTGTCGTTGTTGTTGCTGACATGCCGTTCCATCCGCAGCCCTGTGCAGCGCTTTGTGGCCCTCGGGTGAAAAGCACCTCATCTCATCTCATTGTCTGAAATCGCTTAGTCCTATACAGGGTCACGGTGAAGCCGGAGCCCATTCCGGCGGACACAGGGCGCAAGGCAAGGATATACCGACGATGGGACGCCAGTCCATCGCCGGGCACTGCGGGGCAATTTAGCCTGTGAGCCAATTAACCTATGTAGCAGCATGCTTTTTGGACTGTGGGAGGAAACCGGAGTGTCCGGCAAAAACCCACGCGGACACGGGAAGAGCATGCAAACTCCTGAAAAGCACCTTAGAATTGCAATTATTTTTTTTAAGTACTTAATAAAGTAAAGGGCAAACTGGCTGCTGCAATTGGAAGACGAGCAAAACTCTTCAGGGTACGGGCGGATACATCTTTATCATTTACATTCAGCATCTATCTGCTATACGCAGTGGTTATCTCTACAGCGCTATGTATGTGGCTGTCAAGCATTGATACTATACACAGCGGGGCGGCGCGGTGGCCCAGTGGTTAGCGCTGACGCCTCACAGCAAGAAGGTCC
>JAZEWT010000001.1:7116350-7129912 GCA_036362905.1 Mordacia mordax
TGGTGGTGGTGGCAGCTTATGCTCCCATTGAAGATGAACATCAGTGGAGAGATGCAGGCAAGGCCAATGAGTCAGATGCCTTCTATGACCTCCTATCCCAAGAATTGGCTAAGGAGGCCCCTCGGGATAGAATCATCCTGCTAGGTGACTTTACTGCCTGAGTGGGTCATGATGCAAACACCTGGGCTGAAGTGATTGGAAGGCATGGGTCAGATTAGCTCAACAGCAACGATAGGAGGCTGCTAGATTTTTGGACAGCCCATGGGCTCGTAATAACCAACACACTGTTCCATCATCGGCGCATCCAGACAACAACTTCAGTGCATGCCGGGTCCAAGTCAGACCATTTGCTGCACTACATATTCATAGAGCAGTGGTTGCAGGCCCATGTCCTTAACACTAGAAACTACCAAGGAGCTGGTCTGACCTCTGTGATTCTTCCACGGCAGTGGTGTGTGTCCACCAAGGACCCCATTTAAAACCATAGTGGCCTGGTCTTGTCTAGCTGATGAAAGCTGTAAAAAACAATTTCATCATCGTTTGCAGCTGGGCTCAGGCAGCTTTAATGGCTGCACTGGGTACATGGCCCAGACACCTCCCCAGAAAGCTTGGTTGATGGAAGAGGTGTTCAAGCTAGCTTAGAGAAAACGGCAGACCCACTCCCACCGCCTGCAATATCCTCTGCCCGAAAACGAGGAGGATTTCCGCAACCTTAGCTCGGAGGTTCGGAGAGCTGTGTGGTGTTGCAAGGATGAGTGGTTGTTGTGGGCTGCTGAGGAGATAGAGTCTGTCGAGAGCCCGTGATCAAAATTCACTCTCAATTCCATCAAAGGATTGACTTGCAATGCTGCACTGATTACCCTTCTTAAAGGGGAAAATGGTGATCCGATCCCTGACCCCCAGGAACAAGTTTGCAGATTTGCAGAGCATTTCTGTAAAGTCTTGGAGGAGGGGAACCGCCCGGATCAGATAACACCATGGTACAACATGGGGGTGACTCTGCTGGGGCTGTGGTACCTCAGACAATGGAGTGACTGGCAAAGATGCCACCTGTAGAGGAAGTACGTAAGGTGATCCAGAGACTGAGACCAGGAAAAGGACTGGGCAGAGATGATCTTCCAAGCAAAATGCTGAGAGAAGGCGACGCTTATCTTCAGACTGCCCTGTATGACATCATTAAAACCGTCTGGAGCACAAGAAGGACCCCGCAAGAATGGAAGGATGCCCTAGTGCAGTGGTTCTTAACCTGGGTTCGATCGAACCCCAGGGGTTCGGTGAGTCAGTCTCAGGGGTTCGGTGGAGGTCAAGACACACACCTCACTCATATGATTCGTGATGACACGCCCCGCTTGGCCATCACTGGCTGCAGGTGATCACATTTTATTTTTCCAATAAAGAAGGGTTCGGTGAAACGCGCATATGAAACTGGTGGGGTTCAGTACCTCCAACAAGGTTAAGAACCACTGCCCTAGTGGTCCCCCTCTTTAAAAAGATGGACCACACTAAAGGGGCATCTTGCTCCTCAGTGTGCCAGGAAAGGTCCTGGCAAGGATCATGCAACATCGCCTTACTAGGCACGCTGAGGAGAGGCTTGTGGATCTCCATTGTGGTTTCAGGCCGGGGCAGTCTTATACAGACGCCATATTCTCTGTCCGGTTGCAACAGCAGAAATGTAAGGAATTCCAACAGAACCTGCATCTCTGCTTTAGTAACCTGGTCAAGGCCTACGATACTATCAGTAGGCCAGGGCTGTGGATTGTTCTTCATGCTTTCAGAATCCCTGACACTCTACTCAACATCATTAAGGACTTTCATGAGGGTGGGCAAGCCCAGATAAAGTTACGTGGTCGGTAGTCAGCCATTCCCATTCACCTTGGGGTGTGACAGGGATGCCCTCTGGCTACTACATTATTCAACAAATGTTTTCACCACGTAGTTCGAGAGGCTTTCCATGGATGTTTCAGTCGAATTTCCATCTGGTACAGGTACAATGAGAGGCTGATCGATGCCCTGGTGAGGTCAAGGGATGGCTCCCGATTAGCCAACCATGCTATCTATGCTGATGATTTGGTGATTGCTGCTTATTCTGAGGAGGAGTTGGGGGCTCTGCTGTTGAACCTGGAGAATGCCACAAGTCGGGTCTTACCATCAGTCCTACCAAAACAAAGCACCTGTCTGGGTATTAAGTGCCATTGAATAGTCTACCTCATCAGTTCTCCATGAGTGATTGGGCAGTTGTGGAGACAGTGTTTCCATATCAAGGCAGTATTCTTATGGTCGGTTTCGGTTTGACAGTGGTCTCACTCCTAATCAGTCAGGCAGCATTATCGTTTCATCGGCTACGTAAAACTGTGTGGAATCTGCCTGGCTTTTCGCTCCACACGAAGCTTCGGGTCTTCTGAGCTGCGTTCATGCCCTCTCTTCTCTATGCTTGCGAAACGTGGACCCCCATGGCAGAACAGCTGCACCGTCTTGAAACTTTCCGGCTGGCCTGCCTATAGTCCATCCTGGGTTTAACCAGGTTGGATTGTGTGAGGAGCTCACAAATGCTCGAAAGATCTGGACAAAATCTCATTGGTGATCTCCTCCGGCAGAGGAGGCTGTGGTGGCTGGGTCATGCTGCCCGCATGCCCAGCCACCGCATGCCCAAGCAGTTGCTGTTTGGCCGGATAGAGGGGGCTAAACGGGCGCGGCGAGGGCTAAAGAAGAGATGAACTGATGTGGCACAGGAGGATCTGGAGCTGACTGGACTTGTTGAAGACTCGTACCAGCGGTGTCAAGATCGATCTCTGTGGAGGAGGATCGTGAAGGACGCTACAGGGCAGTTGGAGGCAGTCGTCCTGCAACAAAAACGGAAAATAGAGGAGCGACGCTCACGAGCGGAGCGTCGGGCGGCTAAAACACAGCAAGTTGTTGGCACAGTCGGGAGCACAGGTGGTGCATCTGCCAATCATCTCAGTCAGGCGACCCATAACACCTGGGTCTGTCCCGTGACCTCCTGCCATCGAGCTTTCGACACTTCACGCGGCTTAAATGTGCACCTGGCCTGGCACAGGCGCCGCGGTGACGTCACCGCCACTTTGTGGCGGATGGCCGTTGTTGTTGTCGGTGCGGCGGATTCCCCGCAGCCACAACGCTCCCTCTCGCTCCGTCTCTCCGGGGGCCTCTCCCCCACTCTCGTTCATTGTTTCCACGGCTGAGCAAACGGCAGTAACTCTCATTCTGGATTGGGGGGGGGGCACGCTTTGGTGTTCTCTTATCCACGTTACTTGCCCGGCGATGGACTGGCGTCCCGTCGTCGGGTGTATTCCTGCCTTACGCCCTGTGTTTCCGGAATAGGCTCCGGCTCACCGTGACCCTATATAGGATTAAGCGGTTTCAGACAATGAGATGAGATGAGGAGATCCACGTTACAATAGTGGTCCTAATAATCGCTGCCCGCTATCCACCTCTCCCTGTACAGATCCTCAAACATCGAATTAAATCCATGTCAATCATAGTTGAGTGTGGACGTGTTCGGCTATGAACTCACCTCAGCTCATATCTAGACAATTATTTATGTTTCATACTCCCCACAATTGGTGCTTTGCGCCTCCAGTCACAGACACACAATGGCCTCAGGAAACCTCAGGGGTATTAATCAGGAATTGTTTTTGTTCATAGTTCTGTGTGTCATCTCATCTCATTGTCAGAAATCGCTTAACCCTGTACAGGGTCGCGGTGGGCAGGAGCCTATCCCGGCAGACAAAGGACGCAAAGCAGGGATATACCCACGATGGGACGTCAGTCCATCACCGAGCACTGAGGGCCATTTAGTCTGCAAGCCAATTAACCTATGCAGCAGCATGTTTTTTGGACTGTTGGATGAAAACGGAGTACCCGGCGAAAACCCACGCGGACACGGGGAGAGAACTCGCAAACTCCACACAGAAAAGCACCCGAGCCGAGACCTTCCTGCTGTGAGGCGACAGCGCTACCCACTGGGATCATGATGCGCCCTAGTTATGTGTCTTTGTTGTGTAATGTATATGTGACACGTGTGTCTTAATGTATGCAAAAGTGGGCGCGCGTATAAATTAGCCCGAAATGTGACAAACACCTACTGGTACGAAACATCAAGGTTTAGAGAATTAAATGGGGTCAAAAACCATCAGACAATTCAACAAGGGCCCATCTCACACAAAGCCGTATTAGAACTGATCACATTGAATGCAAACTAATGCATCTATTGCACAGTAGTTGATGAATAATTAAAGTGATTGCTCTTGGTGTTACTGAATTATCCTGATCCCTTTAGGCATTGTTATTTATGTAAATTCATTAATGAGACCCTTTTAAAATCAGCTTAGAGTCCACTGAGACCAGTGACTTAATCCACGTGTTTCAGGGAGCCGCTTTGGTATATAGTTAATTCGATTATAAAAGCTGCTTTGCTTATTTTCCACTAAAAACAGGTGCAAACCGCCTTTCTTCCAACACATGTAGGATATTAAAATTTCGCCGTGCCTGTGAAGAGACACCACTTATATGATGATGCCACCAATTCTTAAACGGCACGCGGTGTTTCGCCGAAGCGAACAGGACCACCACAACAGTAAGCCAGCTACACGACCTGCCAGAAATGGGTTCGCCACGGTCGAATGCTCCTCATCCATTGTCGGAAGTGTTCCCGCATTGTAGGGATGTGTGCATTGTTGTAAAACTAAGCACATAAAAGAAGCTTCTGGCATTTGGATCGCAGGTGCCTGCAGAGGATACTCCAAAATTAATGACAGAATATTCATCTCATCTCATTGTCAGAAACCGCTTAGTCCTGTACAGGGTCGCGGTGAGCCGTAGCCTATCCCGGCAGACACAGGGCGCAAGGCAGGGATATACGTACGATGGGACGCCAGTCCATCCTGGGCACTGCGGGCAATTTAGTCTGTAAGCCAATTAACCTATGTAACAGAGTGTTTTTTGGACTGTGGGAGGAAACCGGAGTGCCCAGCGAAAACCTACGCGGACACAGGGAGAGAACATGCAAACCCTATGTTGGGCCCCAACAAAGACACGGGAAAAACACTCAAATTTCACACACAAAGGCACCCGAGCTGGGAATCGAACCCGGGTCCTCCTTACTGTGAGGCGACAGCGATGCTCAATTTAACAACGTGCCACCAAAAAACAAGTATTTATTCATTACAGAGGTAATGGTAATCTATTTTTTAAAGGCACTAAAACTAAGTTTGATTAGGAAGGCGATTTCCTGCTCAATTGAGCTTTGATTTAAAGCCCTGAGCCAGTATAAAAAATTCCACATTCATACGACAGGAAAAATGTATATCCATAGGACAACTACTGTTGACTTGCCAAAAAAGTGGTTGTTCTTTTCCTGACCTTAACGAAATGATTGGCTGAGTGAACCCCCAATACAGATCCGAACTCACGACTTTTTAATCGTGAGCTGCATTTGAGCTGGGCACCTGGAAAATACGTAATGCTAATTTATCCTGGATCAATACTAGATGCGTCAGTACTTAGTACTTTAACATTTCTATACTCTATTCATTTGTTTTGGTGGATCTGTAGTTCGACTGATTCGCCCACACTTGGATGAATGAACACCTGATGGGAAGTTAACACTGGCTTATGGAGAGATGAGCCCCTACCATAGTAATGTGATTTCCACCATTGACTTGGTGCTGCCAATAGTGGTGTGCACTGCGTCACACACGTTTAACAGTGGCGATTGACGTGTTGAAATAACAGGGAATTGGCCGGAATGTGAAAAGAGGGGCCTCGCTATTAACCATACAAATATTTAGCATAAATTACCGCACTGATTGTCAAGCGCACAAAGCACGCGGCTTGACAGCCCACAAATAATAGAGTCTGGGCATCTGTCTCATTGCTGTTTTCAGATAGTGTGTGAATCTCGTATGCCAAGTATGCCGGTGCTGTCAAAAAGAAAATATCACATCATTCTCACTTGATTATAATATTTGTATGCCAAAGATACCAAAACACAATTGTGCTTATTATGGTAAGCAGCGTTTTAATTATTTGCTACATTTTGAATAGAGTGAAAATTACGATTGCTTCTAATAGCCATGTCGAGCGATCCTCCCATCTCTTCTCCGGCGGAGGAATGAGGAGGAGCGCTTGACATGGATCGAGCCGTGAAAACCTACATTAGTTCATTGGAGCGAGATTTGTGTTGTTGCTTAAAATGAAAATAAAATGCATCTGTTTGGCCAGTATGTTTATTTCGATTGAAGCCCTACTAGAGTACAGTGTTTTAATATTTACGTCTATCTCCCTACTGTGCAGGGCTTGCTTCGCCATTCACTTTCGTTTCATCTCGTCTACAGCAAATGCACGGAGCTGCTGACGTAAAACGTGATTTAATTTATTCACTACGGCGAGGTGGCGCAGTGGTTAGCGCTGACGCCTCACAGCAAGAAGGTCCCGGGTTCGAGTCTCTCGGCTCGGGTGCCTTTCTGTGTGGAGTTTGCATGCTCTCCCCGTGTCCGCGTGGGTTTTCGCCGGGTACTCCGGTTTCCTCCCACAGTCCAAAAAGCATGCTCCTGGATAGGTTGATTGGCTCGCAGACTAAAATTGTCCCGCAATGCCCGGCGATGCACTGGCGTCCCGTCGTCGGGTGTATTCCTGCCTTACGCCCTGTGTTTCCGGGATAGGCTCCGGCTCACCGTGACCCTATATAGGATTAAGCGGTTTCAGATAATGAGATGAGACACTACAATGACGGACTCTGTACGTAACCCTTGCAGTGAAACGACCTTGTGAGGTTATAAATCGGGCGCAATATTGTGCAATAACATATCAGCACTGTATTCATAAACACACGTAGATGTTTAAGAACGCGTACATAGCTTTTGGAAATGTTAGCACGTCCTCATTTTGATAATAAATCCATGCGTTTCACGAAGGGCAGTTTTGCTCATTAAACTTAAGGAATGACAGCGACGTTTTAGATAGAAGGGACTTATGGCCATGCATATTTATATTTCTGCCAGTAGTACGATAGATTGATGTGTATTGTTACAGCAAAAAGTACCCAGTGAGCATGCAAGCTCTGAATGGGGGGTTCCTGCGACACAATAAACTCCGAACCAAACAGCGCAACAATGGTAGTGAGCGTTATAATGCTTCTGCATTCAGATGGTAGCAGAGAACAATAGAGCATTATTATTTTCATGCTTTAATGTTGCTGTTAAGACAGTCCAAGAAGCATAGCCCGGGATTCCAGCCATGACTGGTGTGGCAATCCATTTCATTTATACTAATCACTTGAGAATTAACCAATTTGTAACAAGTTATTTACAATTACATATTATATTTGCCTGGATGGATGTATGTATGCTCAAAGTACAAATGTAAATTACCGTATGTGCAAACGGGAGCTTTAATTCCAAACGCCAGTTTTGTTTATTTAATAGATAGATGAACCTTATTGTCATCCCATCCGAATACAAGTACAGTATATAGAGGAACAAAATTACATTTTTCATTGTGCTCAGTGAAAACACAAAACAAGGATGAATACACATTCAACAGGCCAAGGCAAAACACGCAGATGCTCATCTCATCTCATTATCTGAAACCGCTTAATCGTATATAGGGTCACGGTGAGCCGGAGCCTATCCCGGAAACACAGGGCGTAAAGCAGGAATACACCCGACGACGGGACGCCAGCCCATCGCCGGGCATTGCGGGACAATTTTAGTCTGCGAGCCAATCAACCTATCCAGGAGCATGCTTTTGGACTGTGGGAGGAAACCGGAGTACCCGGCGAAAACCCACGCGGACACGGGGAGAGCATGCAAACTCCACACAGAAAGGCACCCGAGCCGAGAGATTCGAACCCGGGACCTTCTTGCTGTGAGGCGTCAGCGCTAACCACTGGGCCACCGCGCCGCCCTACGCAGATGCTATCGGCTACATATAGTAGAGTGACGTGGCCAGTGCAGGTATGCATAAGTGTGTTTGGGGCGTGGGGCATCTGTGTCGTGCTTGAAGAGGGGCGGAGTAGCGTGGTATTGAGGAACCTGATGGCTTGGGGGAAGACACTGTTGCAGCGTCTGGTCGATCTGGCCAAGATATTGCGGTGCCTTTTGCCAGAGTTCATAGGAGGGGTGGGGAGGGGTCATTTACAATGCTGGAAGCCTTGTGTGTGCTGCGTTTGAAGTAGATTGTCCTGGATGGGTCCCAATAATGTTCTCCGCTGTCTGCACTATCCGCTGCAGGAACTTACGTCAGAGGAATTACATTTTCCATACCAGACAGTGATACAGCTGGTCAGGACTCTCTCATGGTTTCCTGTAGAATGCGGAGAGGATGGATGAAGGAAGGCTGGATCTTCTCAGTCGTCGGAGGAATTGGAGACGTTGTTGTGCTTTCTTGACCAGGAATGCAGTATTGACTGACCAGCTGAGGACATCTGCAATATGCTCACCAAGAAACTTGGTACTCCTGACTGTCTCCACTATGGAGCCAATAATGAAGAGCAGTGAGTGGCCAAGCGTGAGCCTTCCTGAACTCCGAATGTGGTCCCAGTATGGCTATGCCTTTAACAGTACAAGATGAAATTTTTACGACTATTTTCAATAAAACTCAAGATCTATCGAGCAATGATTCCAAACTGTCTTATGTCAAAGGAAATCGGATAACATCGAGTGAGCAGATAGGTTACAACCCTATGGGATAGTGAAACTGTGTTTAAATAAACGATTAGCTAGAAATTATTGTGTTTTTACTGGTAAAATTAATAAATATTTACAATGTAATAACAAATCATCACCACACTATATAATGTAGTCGAAAGTTCAGTTAAGTGTAGTCCCAGAAGGCAAATGCAATTATAGTTATGTGTTGAATGCCTCCTATTGAGTTTACATAACTCTTGGGTTCAATTTTCCAGTGAGGGAAGCATTTCAAGGTAGAGTACAAACGTATTCTCAACAGAAACTAATAAAAAAAACCCAGTAATTATTTAATATGTAGTAATGGGACCAACCCACTGGGGTTATTATAAATTCAATTAGATCAAGCCTGTAGCCACAAGACGACCTTGACCACAGACCCTCGAATGATTATTCAGTTTTGCAGAGGTAACGAGGTATATGTAAAGTGAGAAATTAATTAGAGATCAAGATATTTACAGCTTGCCACTGGCCACCTCCCACATAAGATATCTCAAACATGTTCATCATGTTAGGAACAAAAACAGCACATATTTTATTCAAAGTCTCAAAACAGAAGTTTTGGTACAATTGGTTTAAAAAAACTCTATAAAAGAGAACTATGACAAAACATTTCTCTACACTGCTCCTGGCTTAGCAGAACTTCTAGACATAACTTCAAATAAATTATATTACGGAGTGTACGAACAAAACACTGTGAAAGTAAGCCACACGATAAATATTACAAAAAGGCTAGAGGAGACTCAATGTAACATGATTTTTATTGGGGCCATTTTACACAAACCAGAATTCGCATCAGTTATTGGTTTTATGAGCAGTGAATTATGCGATATGGTGGCGCAGCGGTCGGATATGGTCGGACGTGCGCAGTTTGTGCGTTATCCTCCTGTTCCGGATGGGTTCCCTCCGCATTTTCCCGTTTCCTCCCACACATAAAACGCGCTCATTAATTAACTGGCTGATAACGCAATACATAGGAAGCAGTGTCTGGTGGGTTGGCGTCAGCTGACCACCTGGCTAACTTCCTGCTGCTCTCTGCAGTAGTCTCCTCGCGTCTCAGTATCCGCGTTTCGTCCTTGGCCAGCTGTGGAATTTTCCCGTCGTTACAAATTGCACCATTTTCATTGTTTGCTATCATTAAATATCGAGCTTCACGAAGTTGCAAAGACCGTAATAGAGAAAGGTGGTTACTTAATCTTCTGTGTTCAGCAGTTGAGAGAGAACGACAGCACTTTAAATAGGAACTGTACTTATAGTTCTATAGTCAGAGCACAGTCCAATAATAGCACTGCCTTTTAGATTATCGGACAGTAAATTTCCACCGTGCATTGTGGTCGTGAAGTGAGTCATACACTTGCTTAATATAATTGGCACGTTCGCTCATGTTCTACGAGCAATCCCAAACTCAAGTTTGATGGCAAAAAAGATCAAAATCTGCAGCTACTATCAGTCATCATCATTATCAATACCCGCTTAATCCTGTACAGGGTCGCCGGGAGGGCGGGGCGGAGCCTATCCCGGCGGACACAGGGCGCAAGGCAGGGATATACCCAGGATATGACGCCACGCCAGTAAATCGCAGGGCACTGGGGACATTTTTTTCTGCAGACGAATTAACGTGGGCAGCAGCGTGTCTTTTGACGGTGGGAGGAAACCCGAGTACCGGGGGAGAGAACGCGCAAACTCCACACAGAAAGGCACCCGAGTGGGGAATCGAAACAAGGACCTTTTTGCTGTAAGGCAAGAGTGCTACTCACTGCGCCACCGCGTCACCGCACCACATTGGTTTTACAGATTCTTTACTATAGATGATTTCATTAACTTAAAAAATGTAATATGCCCTGATTTCACACTACATTGTTTAACTGTAAATTTAATACTGGGGAAGATGCAGGTGACATGCATATATATTGTAAACATTGTAAAATTTTAATGTGGCTTGACCTGCAGTTTCTAGCCAGAGCATTCATTAACATTCAGCCCACGCTGTCCACGTGGATTCCACGTGGCCATAAATTCGCCTGCGTATTGTGTAGCCATACATTCATAATCTCTATTATTCCACATTTTTAAGTAGATTCAATGTGCTCATCGTCGTCTCAGTTTATGCGAAATTTATAACGATGCCTTCCACACTTCATTTCAAGTGCAACACATCTTCACAATAAAACTGCATCCAGATAATTGTAGTCACATAATAAAAACAATCTATATCTTAATATAAAAACGGGACGCGTACGTTACTTTATTCGGTTTAAATCTCACATTTTAAAAATTGTGGCAGTAGCAGCTACTTTTCCACCCACGATCTCCCGTGTGTCCCCTTGGTAATGTACTATTGAACACACACGGTTGCAAAGGGAACAATGAATTATATATTTCCATGGTTAACAGAGGTTACAATGAGTCAGACATCACTTACTGAGCCTACAGCACAATTACCCTTCATTGATTGAACAAAAAAACATTTCACTTATAATGCTTTGATGTCAAAATGTATGCATGACTGCTAAATGGCAGAAGTCCTACCTCGTTCAGATGGAAACGCTGTAATAACTGAGTGGAGTGCAGCAGAATCTGCATGCTAAATGCACTTACGTGGACTAATTCTAGCACGGCTGGTTGCAATTCAGTGCAGTTCAATAAGGGAGCTTGAAAAACACAGTCCAAAAAACACGCTGCTGCATAGGTTAATTGGCTGGCAGACTAAATTGCCCGCAGTGCCCGGTGATGGACTGGCGTCCTATCGTGGGTGTATCCCTGCCTTCATAGGCTTTGGCTCACCTCGACCCTGTACAGGACTAAGCAGTTTCTGACAATGAGATGAGATGAGAAAAAATGGAATTATTCTTTACATTGGTAATTGAAAGGCAAAGCAACGAATGCCATAGCCAACACTCATTCTCATTATCTGAAACCGCTTAATCCTGTATAGGGTCACGGTGAGCCGGAGCCTATCCCGGAAACACAGGGCGTAAGGCAGGAATACACCCGACGACGGGACGCCAATCCATCGCCGGGCATTGCGGGACAATTTTTAGTCTGCGAGCCAATCAACCTATCCAGGAGCATGCTTTTGGACTGTGGGAGGAAACCGGAGTACCCGGCGAAAACCCACGCGAACACGGGGAGAGCATGCAAACTCCACACAGAAAGGCACCCGAGCCGAGAGATTCGAACCCGGGACTTTCTTGCTGTGAGGCGTCAGCGCTAACCACTGGGCTACCGTGCCGCCCTAGCCAACACTGCTTCATGATATTTTGACTGCAAATCTAAAACTCTAGCAGGGGATTAACGTGATGAAAGGGATCATTTCTGCCGCTGGAGAGTAATGTACCATAAAATGTTCACGACATTGAAATGTTGGTTATTTTCAGTCAAGCAGTAAACAACAGGTTTACCAACTCCTTAAAGTGGATTGCCACAACTTGCACCATAGTCAATACACGTTGTCATATATTGGTATTGAGTCATTATTCACATCACTGGATAATTCACTAAATAGTGAGAAGGCAAATTGACATCAGATAATTAATACTGAAATCGCTCCCAAATATGTACAATATCTTCATCCCAGGGCGGCGCGGTGGCCCAGTGGTTAGCGCTGTCGCCTCACAGCAAGAAGGTCCCGGGTTCGAATCTCTCGGCTCGGGTGCCTTTCTGTGTGGAGTTTGCATGCTCTCCCCGTGTCCGCGTGGGTTTTCGCCGGGCACTCCGGTTTCCTCCCACAGTCCAAAAAGCATGCTGCTACATAGGTTACTTGGCTCGCAGGCTAAATTGCCCCGCAGTGCCCGGCGATGGACTGGCGCCCCATCGTCGGTATATTCTTGCCTTGCGCCCTGTGTCTGCCGGGATAGGCTCCGGCTTCACCGTGACCCTGTATAGGACTCAGCGGTTTCAGACAATGAGATGAGATGAGATCTTTATCCCAGAACTTTAGGCTGGCGCGGTGGTGTAGTGAGTAGCGCTGCTGTCTCGCAGAAAAAAAACAATATGGGTTTGGTTCCCTGCTCGGGTGCCTCCCTGTGTGGAGTTTGCGAGATCTCTCTCTCCCCGTATCCGCGTGGGTTTTCGCCGTATGCTCCGGTTTCTTCCCACCGCCCAAAGTTGCGTTGCTGCCTAGGTTAATTGGCCTCGTAAGTAAATGTTCCCAAGTGCCCTGCAATGTACTGGCATCCTATCCTAGGTATAGCCTCGTCTTGCACCCTATGTTTGCCGGGCGAGGCTCTGGCCCCTCCTGGTCCTATACGGGTATTGAAACTGAACGAATGTCTTTAGATTTGTAGTTAATGCCTTCGTTACAATGTTCACTATGGAAATGCAAAATGTTGCTATATCGTTGCTATTTTAAAACGAGAAAATATTTGAGCGGTTCTGGCAATAATACATGTGTTAAGTAAGGTCTCAAAGCACCAAAGTGTCGATTTTGAAAGAAAACCCCCCCATTACTTTTGACACAACATTCTTAAATCATGCAATTATTATTATCAAAGCTTGTATACATTGTCCTTGAAACTGTTCCACACGAGAGGCAGCTTACTTTAGATCATATTCTCAGTGTTAGCCAGATGTTGCCAAAGGCAATCAGCTAAGGACAACCAAAATATCTGTGCATTAGTAGCTCAGGTCGAGCTGTTAAGTCTACGGTTGCTATATCTGGTATTAAAGTAGCTCAATTGCAACACGGGGCGGCACGGTGGCTCAGTGGTTAGCGCTGTCGCCTCACAGCAAGAAGGTCCCGGGTTCGAATCTCTCAGCTCCGGTGCCTTTCTGTGTGGAGTTTGCATGCTCTCCCCGTGTCTGCGTGGGTTTTCGCCGGGTACTCCGGTTTCCTCCCACAGTCCAAAAGCATGCTCC
>JAZEWT010000001.1:7160056-7171027 GCA_036362905.1 Mordacia mordax
CACACCTGCATAATCGCCAGATATGGTAAAACCTTTCTAATCTTATGCATGTAAGGTCTATATTTAAGCCAAACCGGGACTTAAAGACACGGAAAGGGAAATATAAGGCGAATGTGTTCTGCTCCGTGATGAAACCTCAAGATAAACATTTCATTTGCATATCATGCTTTAACTGAGCAGAGCGTGTCAACCTGTGGGTCAAAGCTCATTTAAACGTTCGCTGCATGAGCGGTCAACATCTAAAACGTTATCTACTTTAACATCGAAGCAATTATGACTGATTAACTATAATTGAATAGCATTTCGAACTACATTTAAAATGCGTAACATGCTCAGGTGGCATGCTCTGCTATTTATGCGTAGGCTTTGGCCTGTGTGCTATATCACACTGATGCACGTTTTAGTTTGCTGTATGGTACACACTGAAAGCACATTCTTGGAAGCTTCAAATAACTTCTCATCTCATTGTCAGAAACCACTTAGTCCTGTACAGGGTCGCGGGGAGCCGGAACCCATCCCGGCAGACACAGGGCGCAAGACAGGGATATACCCCTGATGGGACGCCAGTCCATCACCGGGCACTGATGGCAATTCAGTTTGCAAGCTAATTAACCTATGCAGCAGCATGTTTTTTGGACTGTGGGAGGAAACTGGAGCACCCGGCGAAAACTCACGCGGACACGGGGAGAACATGCAAACTCCACACAGAAAGGCACCCGAGCCGAGATTCGAACCCGGGACCTTCTTGCTGTGAGGCGACAGCGCTACCCACTGGGCCACCGTGCGCAAACAACTTGAAAGAGAAATTAATTCTTAATATAGCGTTACTGTAATTACGATTAAGGACATTTATGCAGGGTGAATTGGGTACTTACAAGCATTATGTATTTAGCACAGTCGGTTAATGTGGCATTGAACAGTGCCAAGACATTAATGTTACAGTCCATCCACTCCAGCTATGTTTTATAATGTAAACGTTCATCTAAATCTTAGCTGGAATTCAACTTGACGACGGGCACTACAGTACCCGTGAGAATTTGTGGCACGTTCTTAGCAATGACCTCATCGATCCCTTCCAATCTGGGTTCACATTCGGCCGTAGTACCCAAACTGCTCTGGTCAAAGTATTTGATGACCTACTCGTCGCTGCTGATGAAGGCTTGCCAAGTATTCTTATCCTGGATGTGAGCGCTGCTTATATACCGTTTATCATCCGATCTTACTTGAGTGATTGGAGAGTATACGGGTCTCTGGCCTGGCAGTGCCCTGCATTGGCTGAGCTCCTACCTATCTCACAGGAAGCAGTTTATCAGCCTCGGATGACAAAACTCAGAGATCCGTCCTGTTTTGTCCGGAGTTCCTTAGGGTTTAGTTCTCGGCCCACTCCTCTTCAGCATCTACACACAACCTCTTGGCCATATTCTGCGCAGCCTCAATCTCAGCTACCATTGCTATGCCGATGATATCCAAATCTGTATCCACGCAAGGTCATCCATCAATGCGTCTGGTCTTTGCATGTCATCCTCACTGTCAACTATGAAGACCTGGCTTAATTCAAAATTTCGAAAACTAAATGGCGACAAAACAAGTTTTGCTTGTCGGAACCCTGCACGAATTGTCCAAGGCTGAACCTATCCAATTGATACTTGACGACTAGACCATTGAAGCAGCTAAGGCAGTCCGAAGTCGAGGTCTGACTCCTGATTCCTCACTTACCTTTGAGACACACATCAACAAGGTGACGAAGGTCGCCTATTTCCATCTCAGAAATATAGCCAGACTGCGCAGCATTCTGTCACCCGCTGATGCTGAGAAGCTAATACGCGTCTTCATCTTCTCACGAATCGATTACCGCAATGCACTGCTCCCTGGCACCTTTGCCTACATGATTAATCGTCTCCAACGTGTGCAGAATGCAGCTGCTAGAGTCCTCACACGCACACCCGTCCACGATCACATTTCCCCAGTACTGATATCTCTCTAGGGCGGCGCGGTGGCGCGGTGGCGCGGTGGCGCAGTGGTTCGCGCTGACGCCTCACAGCAAGAAGGTCCCGGGTTCGAGTCTCTCGGCTCCGGTGCCTTTCTGTGTGGAGTTTGCATGCTCTCCCCGTGTCCGCGTGGGTTTTCGCCGGGTACTCCGGTTTCCTCCCACAGTCCAAAAGCATGCTCCTGGATAGGTTGATTGGCTCGCAGACTAAAATTGTCCCGCAATGCCCGGCGATGGACCGGCGTCCCGTCGTCGGGTGTATTCCTGCCTTACGCCCTATGTTTCCGGGATAGGCTCCGGCTTCACCGTGACCCTATATAGGATTAAGCGGTTTCAGATAATGAGATGAGATGAGAGATATCTCTCTACTGTTACCTGTTAAACACGGGGTTGAATTCAAGATCCTTTTTCTCACCTACAAGGCTCTCACTGGCGCTGCTCCGACATACATCCGTGACCTACTTCAGGCACCCTCCTCAACACGACAACTTCGATCCTCCAATGCACGCTTGCTGCATGTGCCCAGGTCACACCTTCTCGTGCGCTGCTCCCAGACTCTGGAATGTCCATCATTTGGATATTCGATCAGCTGAGTCCTTGGGCATCTTCAAATCTCGCCTTAAGACTCACTTGTTCCGTAAGGCTTTCAAGTCCTCGGGCCAGGACTGTTGATGCGGCTCAGTGTCTTCGTAGCGGGATGATGGCAATCCTCCAAATTGTGCCTACTCGGGAACATATATTCCATCCATGTTTGTAGCAGAATTATTATTTTTAATCGCTTATTTTACGTCCTATAATTTATTGCTACTTTTTGACTCTCAGTTGGGCTGTCTTGATGTTGTTGACATGCCATTCTCTCTACAGCTAGGATTTGTAAAAAAAGAAATACGCTAAAAAAAACATTGTTGCTGAATTGCCGTTCTTATCTCGTTGTCGATGTGCGGTTCTCTCCACAGCTCTGTCCAGCGCTTTGTGACCCTTGGGTGATGGGCACTCTAGAAATGCAATTATTATTATACGACAAATATTACATTAAACCATTTCCCAATATATGTATTATGGACACTGATAATTTATCATTTTAAAATTATAGTTGAAAGTCTAATCATATGCTGCTGATTTTTCGTTCTAATGCTGTTGTTGTTGTTGTTGACGTGCCGTTCTCTCTGCGGCCGTGTGAAGCACTTTGTGACTCTCGGGTGAAAGTGCTCAAGAAATGCAATTATTATAATTGTGCTTCATTTGCTGTTCATTGATGTATAAACATTAACATATATGTGTAAACACATTCCGGCGGCGCGGTGGCCCAGTGGTTAGCGCTGACGCCTCACAGCAAGAAGGTCCCGGGTTCGAGTCACTCGGCTCGGGTGCCTTTCTGTGTGGAGTTTGCATGCTCTCCCCGTGTCCGCGTGGGTTTTCGCCGGGTACTCCGGTTTCCTCCCACAGTCCAAAAGCATGCTCCTGGATAGGTTGATTGGCTCGCAGACTAAAATTGTCCCGCAATGCCCGGCGATGGACCGGCGTCCCGTCATCGGGTGTATTCCTGCCTTACGCCCTATGTTTCCGGGATAGGCTCCGGCTTCACCGTGACCCTATATAGGATTAAGCGGTTTCAGATAATGAGATGAGATGAGAGATAGTGATTAACTTTCAGGGCATGGACGGTGAAATAGTGCCCACAGAGTTCGGAAAACGCTGAAACAAAAGAGGTGGGACGTGTCCTGTAAAGACCGTGATCTAAATTAGTCAGGGTTCCCTAACATCGAAAAGCTGTACAACTGTTCAATATGAAATACAGTAATCATGTAACATTATCAAATTCGGGATTTTCTTAGCTACCGCTTAACAAAAGACAAGGAAGAAAAGCATGTATACGCATTGTTTATGTAATGCTTTTCAACATTCGTTAGTCCTTGGAAGTATTTCATTATCAGTAACAGCAGTAGCTCTCGTGCAGGCGGGCAGAGAGTGATACCTCGGTATTGCCACGGGAAGACACAGGGCCTTGATTAGCGACTGCGCCCCGGAGGGCATGATGCAGCTGGCAGGACAACAATGCCAAGGCAAATCCTTTAAGCTCTGGACTGTGTTTCCCTTTTAAAAATTGGCTGGTGTTCCAGGGTAATTTTCTCAAATCAACATAAAATTACTTTGGTCATTCAGGAGCACCTTGATGGGAGTCATGGTGCCCCCGGTTACGATTGGATGGACATATCGACAGACGAGTGTCAGGTATATTTAATTTAATCAGGTGAGAAGAGACTCGGATCTTCTCACTTTGAAGAGTGACCTGGGGCATCAGTCTGCCAGTCGGGGAGGGGGCGGGGGGGGGGGGAATGATTGCTACGTATGATCCTTTTTGAGCAATTTGCGGGAAATTTTCGAATTTGGAAATTTAGACCCTGATGCCAGGACACAATTACCTACTTTCCGCCAATGACATCAGGGGTTCATTAACGTCCGCTGCGAAGCAGACGGCACAAATTATGATGGTTATTACACCAGCAGTAATAATCAGCGCAGCCATTAGATTCGAACTCTGAACCTTTGCCAAAATAAAGCAAATGCCCTGCCGCTAGTCCAGTGCACTTTCTCGGGCAGATGAATGGAGCTAATGGATTCATGCTTTCAACCTTTCCAGAACACAAAATACTCTACATATACAAAGAGTAAACAGTGACACTCACCTGGAGGAGAAATGCTTGAAAATGGAAATGTATAAAATGTACGCAGGCAAACTAAATATATATAGCAGTGAACATAAAATACTCTACATATACAAAGAATAAAGAGTGACACTCACCTGGAGGAGAGGTGCTTGAAAATGGAAATGTATAAAAAGTACACAGGCTATATATATAGCAGTATCCATGTTTTTTTGTACCACACAAATACACAGACACGTCTACAAATGTATATGAACATACGATGGCAACGCACTTTGTGCACCTTTTTATTATTCCTCGTTTGAACATTAGCAAATTCTGAAAATTGTAACTTTGATTGCCAAGATACATATTCTTTAGTGCATTTGACAGCCGAAGAACACCAGTTAAAATGGATTCAAGCATCCCTGTAAGAAGTCAATTGGTTGTAATTGATGTGGGAATGGCGAAATCAGGGGCATCGGGGTGCACATCTGCAGCAAAGTAGAAATGCACAGACGATGCAAGACAGGCTGAACGGGAATGGCTGGACACGTACAGTGGCTACTGCTTTCAATGTCAGTGTTATGTATTTCACTGTAATAAGGCAGAATCAAACACGAACGTGGTACGTTTTGTTTTAAGTTTTCTTTAAGGATGCAAGTCGAGCGTGTAATCATTTACGTACTCTGTATTTCCGCATAAAGACATACATTTCAAACAACCATAGCCAGAGCTAGGAATGTTTAAATAGGTGAATGATGTGCACGCTTATTGATTAAAAAAAAAGGTCATTGCAATCGGGGCGGCGCGGTGGCCCAGTGGTTAGCGCTGACGCCTCACAGCAAGAAGGTCCCGGGTTCGAATCTCTCGGCTCGGGTGCCTTTCTGTGTGGAGTTTGCATGCTCTCCCCGTGTCCGCGTGGGTTTTCGCCGGGTATTCCGGTTTCCTCCCACAGTCCAAAGAGCATGCTCCTGGATAGGTTGATTGGCTCGCAGACTAAAATTGTCCCGCAATGCCCGGCGATGGACTGGCGTCCCGTCATCCTGTGTATTCCTGCCTTACGCCCTGTGTTTCGGTGATAGGCTCCGGCTCACCGTGACCCTATATAGCGGTTTCAGATAATGAGAATATGTTTGGCGAACATTTTACGTCAGTGTAATGTATATTTCTTACCAATAACAAATGCGTTTCAATCTAAATCCATGTTTGACATTTATCCTATTTTATGTAAAGTCTGCATGTGTAATGGAGGTAAATGAGTTATGATTAGGGCTATGGTTATGAAATTGGTTACGGGTTAGGTTACGTTAGCAATCAAACATTTACTGAATATGAAACGAGCAATTGTTTCGCAATTAACGTTTGGAAGTGGGCTTAAAAGAAAAAACTTTAACTGAAAAAATGTACGGAGGTGGACGCGGTGTATGCAAATGTAGGTTCCATCGTTAGAAACTAAAGGGGGTTGGTAAAATAATAATAATTCCATTTATAGAGCGCTTTTCACCCGAGGGTCACAAAGCGCTTCACGGAGCTGCGGAGAGAACGGCACGTCAACAACAACGGCACCAGAATGGAAAATCAACAGCAACAACATTTTTTTTTGGTGGGGGTGTTTTTTTTTATATATATATATATTTGCAAGGGGAACCTGTAGTCTTAGTGGTCCCAAGTGGCAAAACATTTACATTTGAAGAGAACAAATATTCTCCGAGCCTGTAACGGTGGCTGTCGTCAACTCGTGGTGACCATGTCATAGCCCTTCCTCGCTGGGAGCTCGAGCGTGGGCGGGCAGGGGCAGACGGCTGCCTGCGCACAGGGAACAATGAACAAGGCTATTGCTCCGCGCACACCGGCTTCACCTCGCCATCCAGACTGCCAGCAACAGACTGCGGGATTTAAAGGAGTCCGAGGAGATTAGCCCAATAAAACAAACGTTCCCATGACATAACGACGATTGCGGCCGTTCCTCGACAGAAGGAATTGGTTATGTTCAAAATTTGCGCGCAGTGTGCGATATTAAGTTCAAGCTGCCACACGTACAAGAGGTTCGTGAAAAATAATGATGCGTTTTTTGGCTGCCGACTGGGAGGAAAGATATCTCAATGTCTTAGCTGACTGGCTTCATTTTAAAAAAATAATGAGGATTGGAGAGTCTAGAAATAAACAAAAAAAACGTTATTGTTGTTGATTTGTCATTCAAATGTCGTTGTTTCGGACATGCCGTTCTCTCCAGAAGTGCAATTATTATTATTAAAACGTACAGGAAAATATGGGTGGATTGTGGGCGATTTGAGATGTAATGCAGATGATGGACACAGAGGTGAAACAGGTTCTCTATGTATGAATAATTGTAAAGATATCCCTTAAGCTAATATTCATATCGTCTACACGGTACGCAATTAGCTTGCATTGTGTGAGGAAATTATGTGAATGCGGCTAGGTGTCATTGAAAATAATCATCAGCCACTATTACTGCTGGACAATGAACATCCCAAGTGATAGACATCGCTTGAGTCACATGGCGCATCAATCTAACGCCTGCACACATTGCTTCATCTCCTCGGTCTACGTTCTCTTGGGTGCATTCTGGCCTTTGGCTGCCATCGGGTCGTTAGTATAGGTCACCGTCCATCATTGCTTGTGGGAACACAACCTTCCAGAGTCCACTTTCTTAATAGTGAGTATAATATATCTAACGTATCTTTGTCTCATCTCATTATCTGAAACCGCTTAATCCTATATAGGGTCACGGTGAGCCGGAGCCTATCCCGGAAACACAGGGCGTAAGGCAGGAATACACCCGACGACGGGACGCCAGTCCATCGCCGGGCCTAACGTATCTTTGTGTGTTCCATATTTGCATCTTTCTGTTTCAGCGTAATCCCAAGAATGCGCCACTATACGCTTATTTACACACCTTTTATATTGTGTTGAATGTTACTAGTCGACGCTCATGTGTCTGATCTATACGCCATAACAGATAATTTACAGAACTTCTCTATGTTTGGGCATATACACCGAGGGCAAGAGGGGGAGACTTGACATGTACGTCCGATTGCATTGCTCTTCCGAGCACATTTTCCAACACAAATAATACAAGGAATACAATACACAATATGTACAGCGATTTACACAACCAGTCATCCACATCCCCTTTAACACAATTCGTGATGCGCACACATTCAATTTACAGAGAGTGTGAGAGAATGATAGGGTCTCGGAGAGGGGCGGTAATACGCCCAGAAAAGAGTGCAAATGAAAGGGTGCAACGGAGG
The DNA here is from genome assembly GCA_036362905.1 of Mordacia mordax. Taxonomy (NCBI): domain Eukaryota; kingdom Metazoa; phylum Chordata; class Hyperoartia; order Petromyzontiformes; family Petromyzontidae; genus Mordacia; species Mordacia mordax. The sequence continues at coordinate 7,167,967 of JAZEWT010000001.1, forward strand.
ATCCTCTGAGTGTCTGTGCACAGAGCGCTGCCCCGGTGCTCCAGGAAAGTGGCCAGCTCCCCGGCGTTTTTATAGAAGGTGGCTCCATGCAGAGCCGCGTCTCGATGAGACGTTTGGTCATCGTTGACGGGGAGAGAGGGAGATGTTAATATTAAAAGATAAGGAGACACACACGGAGACAGCGAGACATTCGTAGAGACGTGGTGACAGAAAGACGGAGACTTAGTGACACAGAAAGACGGAGACAGGCACAGAGACAGGGAGAGAGTCTTAAGAAACAAGTAGACCGTTGTGTGCCACCACCAAGCTAAGATATCTGTGCCAAATTAGATAGAGCAGCTTCACTCCCTATTGTGAAACTATTGCGGACAATGTATGTGAAACATAGCGCCTTCACGAAAGCCTTTGTGCTAGAAGACTGGTGAGCGTACTAAATGCACAATGCCTTAAATTATTAAGCAGTATGCCTTCACTCGACTGTCCTTTAAGCGTCGCTCATACCCGTAATTGTGTTGTAATATGACAAGCAGATGCATTTGACTGCATCTGCGCGGTGGAGAGTTTGCCTTAGGATATTGCGTAGGGATTTTGTGAGTTTGTGAACACGTGTTTAACGTGCATACTGAGACACACCGCCAGTCTCACACTTTGGACTGAATATTTAACGAGAACAATTGCAATGACTCATTTATTTTATTCAAAGGTAATTATGGGTGGATGAAAGTCACGAAACGTGATGAGGACTTGGGCTTTCCACCAAAGGTGAAAGATCGCCTATGACGAGAGAACATTTACTACAGTGCAGTCAGGAAAAATGATCTTTAAATACTGCTTTTTAAAAATTACCAAGTTCTCATCTCATCTCGTTGTCAGAAACCGCTTAGTCCTGTACAGGGTCGCGGTGAGCCGGAGCCTATCCCGGCAGACACAGGGCACAAGACAAGGATTTACCCACGATGCGACGCCAGTCCATCCCGGACACTGCGGGGCAATTTCGCCTGCAAGCCAATTAACCTATGCAGCAGCGTGTTTTCTGGACTGTGGGAGGATACCAGAGTCTCATCTCATCGGCTGAAACCGCTTAGTCCTATACAGGGTCACGGTGAAGCCGGAGCCTATCCCGGCAGACACATGGCGCAAGGCAAGGATATACCGACGATAGGACGCCAGTCCATCGCCGGGCACTGCGGGGTAATTTAGCCAGCGAGCCAATTAACCTATGCAGCAGTATGCTTTTTGGACTGTGGGAGGAAACCGGAGTGCCCGGCGAAAATTCACGCGGACACGGGGAGAGCATGCAAACTCCACACAGAATCTCTGAGGAGCCGGACAACTCAATCCAAAGTGAAGCGACAACTCCACCAGTGGGAAATCTCAATTAACGAGCAGCTAGAGAGAGAAGTTACCCTGGAGTGAGCGGACTGACGATCCCAAAAATCACATGCCCTCCCCAAGTTTCATCTCATCTGATTGTCAGAAACCGCTTAGTCCTGTACAGGGTCGCGGTGAGCTGGAGCCTATCCCGGCAGACACAGGGCGCAAGGCAAGGATAAACCGACGATGGGACGCCAGTCCATCGCCGGGCGGATACCAGAGTTCCTGCCGAAAACCCACGCGGACACGGGGAGAGCATGCAAACTCCACACTAAAAGGCACCCGAGCCGAGATTCGAACCCGGATCAAAGTTGAGTTATCCAACAGCACCTATTCCTGGCTGCCTTTTTACTTTTAAATTATAATTGATGTCTGTCTTCAATATCTGCCCTATGTATACATATTCTGATGTGTTGTCCTGTTGTGTCTCAAAGAAATACATGACAAAATGCAGTGAACTTGTAGTATGTGAATTTTATTTTTCCTCATATGTATCTGTACTAAGTTCTCCCGCCATTTCAGGTAGTTAATTTCCAATTTTTGCCTTAGTTAAGATATCTGATATGATTTATATTTTTCTCAAAGTACGTTTATGCCTTTTTTTTCAATACAATCATCATTAAAACAAACCATCTTTTAACTTGGCTGTGAATAACTTTAGCAAGATTGTGTTTCTGTGTCTGAATCCCCTTCTCACTGTATGCGAAACTATAGGTTTAAAGGTGACAGCAGCTGCAACTATACATGTTGCACTTATTAAGATTGTAATTTAGAACAAGGCTTTTAAATAAAGTAAAAACAATCATCCAGCACAGTAGTTGTCAATGCAGCTATATTAATGGAAAAGGAGAACAGGACACATTACCCTTCTGATGACTGCTTCGATAGCTCCTCTCTATCCTAAAAGAGCAGCTTTTGGAAGCAATCACCATTCACTGTTGTAGTGCTGGGATGATGGCTCGCTGCCGACCTATGCCTGCTCGGGAATATTTATTCCTTCCTTGTTTGTTTGAAGAATTATTATTTTTTCCTGCTTATTTTATGTTCTATAATTTATTGCTACTATTTGACTTTCAGTTGAACTGTCCTGATGTTGTTGTTGACATGGCGTTCACTCCAGAGTTCGGATTTGTAACCTCCCCGCCCAATTTTTTATTTATTTATTATGTCATTGTTGTTAACATGCCGATTTCTCCGCAGCTGTGTGCAGCGCTTTGTGACCCTCGGGTGAAAAGGGCTCTACAAATGCAATTAATGTTATTATCATGCATCGAGCCGTGAAAACGTACATCAGTGCATTACCCTTCTGACAATAATGCAGATGGTAAAATGTTTAAACATCGCATACACACCTATTAAAAAGCATCAATTTAGCAATAACCACATATACTTATGGTAGAACAATGCATACATATCAAAATATGTTTTTTTGTAAGTGTCCCGCGTCCCATTTCCCTCCTGAGTGTGTGCCTGAAACGTCCGGAATGGCTAGTGCTGAAACGTATCTCACCAACTTGTCAATGCGTGTGGCCGGTATCTTTCTGTAGCAGAATTAAGATTGTGCACCTGCATGGACTCGATTGGGCTTACACATCCAATGATTCCATGCTCAGTTGAACGTCACCTTGACAACCATCTCTGGTGCAATGAGAACAACCCCATTACCCCGTGGCTACCAGTTCTATGC
>JAZEWT010000001.1:7181166-7191248 GCA_036362905.1 Mordacia mordax
GTGGGAGGAAACCGGAATACCCGGCGAAAACCCACGCGGACACGGGGAGAGCATGCAAACTCCACACAGAAAGGCACCGGAGCCGAGAGACTCGAACCCGGTTCCTTCTTGCTGTGAGGCGTCAGCGCTAACCACTGCGCCACCGCGCCGCCTCATCTCATCTCATTGTCTGAAACCGCTTAGTCCTATACAGGGTCACGGTGAAGCAGACACAGGGCGCAAGGCAAGGATACACGAACGATGGGACGCCAGTCCATCGCCGGGCACTGCGGGGCAATTTAGTCTGCGAGCCAATTAACCTATGCAGCAGCATGCTTTTTGGACTGTGGGAGGAAACCGGAGCACCCGGCGAAAACCCACGCGGACACGGGGAGAGCATGCAAACTCCACACAGAAAGGCACCCGAGCCGAGAGATTCGAACCCGGAACCTTCTTGCTGTGAGGCGACAGCGCTAACCACTGGGTCACCCCGCCGCCCTAATGAAGACTGATTTTTGAAAATTAGATTTCTTCAATTCAGATGATATATTCAAGAAACACCTAATCAGCTCGTCATTCTAATGGGAACAGAGGCAAAGCTGACGTCCTTGTCAACCAAACTGCCAGCCTTAAAATGTACTTTTTTGTAAAGTATGTCAAAATCGAATTTTCACAGCACTGTATGAATAATTTCCTTATTGAAAAATGTCAAAATGCACTCTTTGATCACTGGCAATACCTCGCACACTTCACACATAATAAATATACTCATTTACGTATGGGTGAGCACACTGATATGAATGAAAAATGAGTTCCATTGAATGAAACATGGGTTTCATCCATTCATTATCAATACCAGGTTAATCCTGTACGGGAGGAGGGGGGGAGGGGCCTTATCCCGGCCGACATAGGGCCAAGGCGGGGAGATACCTAGAATGTGACGCCGGTACATCGCAGGGCAGATATTTCAGGGCAATGTAATCAGTAAGCCAATTTATTTGGGGTTTTTTTTTCCAAATTGCATTCCCAGCCGCGGCAAATGTCAGTGGGATGGCGCAGTGGTAACCTCAGCACCTCACAGAAAGAATGTCCTGCCCGTGAGGTTCGATTCCAGCCTCGAGTCCCTTCCTGCGTAAAGTTTGTGTACTAACCCCCTGTCATACGTGGGTTTTCTCTGGGTTCATCGGTTTCCTCCCGCAATTTCAAAACCACCAATGAATGAAAGAATTATTTGATTTATTGATTAATGAATGTGGCGATACCATCATGCTATGTGGGACGTAGGTTTGTACTCACCATCACAACAAAGGAGAGAGGTGGAGGGGGGTGGGAGATGGAGGGGGGAAGGAGATGAAGGAGGCAGGCAAGAAATGGAGATAGAGGATGGAGGGGGGAGAGGTGAGGGTGCGAGCTTGAGAAGAGAGGAAGAGACTTCTCCGAGAGGTGTAGGAAAAGAGCATAAAACGGAGAGAAAAGACAACGAGGAAACATTTTATACAATGGGAGGATCAGGAGTGAGACTTTACATCTGATTTTATTGCTTTTCCGAGCAAGTTTTCCAAAGCAGCATCAGCCTGAGACATTTGCGTCGTGTAGAGATTTGTTTTAAAGTCTCGTGCAATTTTTGCGATGTTCTTCTGTGTCGAGTGTGTTTTATGGTCTGCTCCCTCCAGGCTCATGATGGTGTATATGCTATATGGTTTGCCTTGTTGAGCGAAAAAATACTTTGTGGGGAGTCTGTGTTATGTGCTGTGTGTTTTTGGTTACGAGGGAGTGGTTGCTCTGCTGGTAAGCAATGGCTCTCAGGAGCTGGTGTTTTTCTAGTAGTGAGCTGCTGTTGGCTTCTGTTGGGGTGGAGCCGTACTCAGCTGCCCACTTCATATGCTTCGCTTCCAGTCGGTGCACTATCTCCCCCTTGTCTAATGCTTCCTGACAGAGAACTCGGATCTAGGTTTTTTCGTTGTGCCACCACTGCTGGAGGGAGCTGTGGTCTCGCTTTTTAACTTTTTAGGTATTTCAAAAAGTCCTGAAGGCAGCAGTATTTTTTTGTTGCCTAGTAATGATGTGTTAAGTCAGCAATAGGCTCTGTGCTGAGCTGTGTTAGCGGTATTGATTTTAATTTCTACTCTGGATGGTCAGAGAAACTGGATGGGATGATGTCGGTCCCCCTCAAGACAATTTTAACAGCTAGAGTCAATGCAAAAACGATCGAGCCTAGCAAGGTACACTTTTGCATTGGCAACACGGCAAAAGGAGAACTGCTTCTAGGTAAGGTGTTGCAGGCGCAATGCGTCAACCAGCCCCAGCTGGCTTATCAAATCCTTCAACCCCTTCGTGGATTCTGGGTGTGGTTCACTGGCGTTATGATCAAGCAAGCTTTGGGTCTGTGGTGCATTTAAAATTCCTGCCCATGATTGTAAAATCTCATCTGTATTTTGTGTTTTCGTTAAGGTGCTTACTAGTGTGGCAAAGAAGGTGGCCCTCTGTGCACTCTTGCTTGGTGTGTACACATTGACCAATCTCATATTTGTGTTGGCTATTGAAAAATGGGCTGACGTTAAGTAGCCTTTAATAATTTCCTCGAAAACTACTCTCTCAGGTGCGTACCTGTCCCTAAACCAGATGGCTCTCTCCGCTGTATCATCCAGCGAGTGGCTGAAAAAGGTTAGCCTGCCGAAATGTGTCCGCCACGTGGCTTCAAAGAGACACCAAGGTGTGTCTCCTGCAAAAGAGCCACATCTGCTTTCTTGTCACGCAGAAAGCAACTAATTTGGTGTTGTTGCTGATTATTCCATGCGCTCTTACAATGGAGTCTAACTATTTTCAGTTGAGATTTTTTAAAAATATACTTTTCAAGGGAAGGATGCTTTTTTAACTTTTTGCATCAGCGCTCTCAGTCTACAGCCATCTTTCTCAGTGAAACTGTGCTTATGCGGGTCACAACAAATCATTTGTGATACCTCTAGAAAGCCTAGTAGGTACGGGAATTACTTCTGAGCTATGACCCCCCGCTTCCTGAAGGTAATCTTCAGAAAGTCCTGAACCTGCTCTAGCTTGTACTTGAGAGAAGTTTATCTCACTTGAGGTTTCATCCTGCTCGTCACAGCCACACGAGGGAACTTCCAAGTCCATGAGAGCGTCATGCAGCACGGTATACTCTGCTACCTCTTCAGCCAACCTGTGAATGTTGGATGTGCCTCGAGGGTGCTCGGAGCCTGTGGACTCGGGTACTTCGGCCGAAACCACCTCAGGGGAGGCTTTGCCTGTTCCCTGTGGCACCGCTATCGTGTCACTCGGCTCCGTGTCAGTGGGTGACTCCACACTCTTCCCGTGCCAGGGTGACCATTGGCGGGGCAACTGCTCCCCCGGTGAGCACCCCGGTCGCTGCCACTGCAGAGACCAATGTGTTGATCGACGGGGAGGCACCGGCCGATGCGGCTGCCGCTGCCACAGAGTTCGGCTCAGTCTGCACTGGACACCCTGTGGGGGAGGTCTCCGAGGCGCTCATAGCCGGGGAAGCACCGGCAGAACCGGCCACCGCTATCGCAGCATCCAGTTCAGCCCGCACCGCCCCCGCCGTGGGGGGGCTTTGTGGCGGGGACATCTCTGACGTAGGGCGGCGCGGTGGCCCAGTGGTTAGCGCTCTCGCCTCACAGCAAGAAGGTCCCGGGTTCGAATCTCTCGGCTCGGGTGCCTTTCTGTGTGGAGGCCCGGCGATGGACTGGCGTCCCATCGTCGGTATATCCTTGCCTTGCGCCCTGTGTCTGCCGGGATAGGCTCCGGTTTCACCGTTGCCCTGTATAGGAATAAGCGGTTTCAGACAATGAGATGAGATGAGATGACATCTCTGACGTTATTTATCCGCTGTGACCCAGACTGACCACGGGGCTTAGATTTCGCTATCCCTGCCCCCCCCCCATCGCAATGTATTTAGCGTTCCGCTTTCGCGATTGCACCAGCGTGAAACCATCCATCCTGTGGGCAGCCTCAGCGGTGGTGGCAGTCACGCGGACTACATTGCGCTGTTGTTGTGATGCATTCAGTGGCGCCGTCGGCAGCCCTTTCAGGCGCTCTGCTGGGAGAATCAGGAGAGGCAAGAGAGATTGATACAGACAAAGGAGAGGTGGGAATGAGGAGGGAAGTAGGAGAGATACTGTCGATTGAGCAGAGGGGAGGAGGATATGAGAGAGTCAAAGCAAGCGAAATAGATTGCGATATACAATACAATGACGCCAGGAAAAAGATGTAGACAGGGCTTAAAGAATAAAAGTGTTGCTGGCTGAATGTGAGAGATGGATAAATTGTTACTTCCGAAACCCATTCAGTTTGCTCAGTTGTATTGACAAGCAGTACTCTTACTGGTGTGAAGAGATCTGCAAACGAGGATGAAGATTTTGTAATTACTTATTTTATAATCTGGTTAAACAAAAAAGTCAACAGTGTTGGTTTAACTCTATGAACAGAGTTGAGGGCTCCAGCAGCGTGTCTCTTAGCGCAGTCCTCTCATAATAAACGCTAATCGACGTAATTCCCTCCTTATATAATCCCCTCCCCCCACACCCCATTAAACCTTCACCTTCTCCCAACCGTCCCTTCCTTTCTGTGGGTTTTACCCCTTAAATTCCGCCAGCCACTCTGGGCTTAGCATACAAAACGTTAAGATTTCATGTTTCTCTGGCGAGGGCCCTTAGCCAGGTGTTTCCAAACGTATTGACGTCGGTTTTCATGGCTCGACGCTTCGCCCCACGCGTTGGAGACATCTTCAGTGTCAGCAGCACTCCTGAAGGGTGCCTCCAACGTGGGGGGGGGGGGAACGTTGCGAAGGAGAGAGGAGGAGCGCTCAACACGGCTATCCCGAAAGAGCAGCTTCGGAGAGCAACAGTGATAACATTTATGAGTTGCATTTTATTGCTATGAAGGGTACACTCTCTGTTGGCATATGTAGAGTCAATTTATAACGTCCACCTCAAAAAATAAAAGCGAAACCACGAGTCTGTGAATCGAAGTGCAATTTAAATTTAGCAGAAATAATGTTCCGATAATCAGAATGTTCATTAAAAGTAAAAATGTACGAAAGCAGTTGTACTATTAGCATGCCCATCACACAATTCCCATTAGATTATATATATAATTGGATTTGGTAAAAAAAAATGGATCGCTAAAGTGGTTTTAGACAGTTGACCTTTAATACACAGCAGATGAAGGCTGCATGCTCTTTGGCTGCATATGTTCTTTCTTTTTTGTTCAGCAAAAACATTCCATGTATTCCCATCGCACTGTTAACGCGTCTTTGTCGCATTAATTTATTGGACTCAGTCGTCATTCTTGTGCTGTACAATTATACATGTTACTGTTTTATGATTATAGTTACGGTTCGTCTGCACAACTTGGCGCTGTGAGTTTGTTTATTTACCTCTCGAATTTATACGTTTGTTAGTTGTTAGCTTGTACTTTTGTTGCATGCAGGACTCTTCTGCAGCGAGAACTTGCAAGCTCACTGGGTACTTTTCTGCTGTAATAAAACACTTCGATCAATCGTACTACTAGCAGAAATATAAATATGCATGGCCATAATTCCCTTTCATTCAGTTTTGGTTCGTTTTCTTTGCTCCATAGGTAGTTACACTACTATGTAAGTCCAGCCAATCTGGAAACAAATCTGCATTCCACGTGAATAAACATCTTCAAATAAACCTCGTAATGAGGTGTGCCACCTTTGCAATGAATTTAATCGTAAAACCTTCACATAGAAAACAATAATACTCTACTGTACATCTTGACAAGGAACAGCTTCAGGGAATATGACGTAAACAGAACTACTACTAAAGCCCCCATAATAGACCCCTTATGTCCAACACTAGAGACTCACATATGCTTTGAAAAGAGTTGTGGACTTTTTGCACTATAAAAAGAATCATTTTGTCTTCCGAGTTGGAAAATTGATCTCATCTCATCTCATTATCTGAAACCGCTTAATCCTATATAGGGTCACGGTGAGCCGGAGCCTATCCCGGAAACACAGGGCGTAAGGCAGGAATACACCTCGCCGGAGCATGCAAACTCCACACAGAGTGCCCAGAAAGGCGCCTTAAATAAAATGTATTATTATTATTATTAAAGGCACCCGAGCCGAGAGATTCGAACCCTGGACATTCTTGCTGTGAGGCGTCAGCGCTAACCACTGGGCCACCGCGTCGCCCTTGGAAAATTGATATGAGAAAAAAAACTAAATGTATTATGATGCCGTTTTGTGTGTGCAGCCATTGGTGACCAGGCTGAGCAGATAAAATAACTCCCTACAATTCAGGATTTAGTTTAGTCATGGATGAATGCCCAGATTCCAATTCATCATCTCAGTAGTGTCTGCTCAGAGGTCTGGTATAGGTAGAGCACTGATCCTCTGAGGCATTATTGAGCTTCTCACCTCTGGATAAACACTTATAGTGTTATTTAAAGATTTATCGTTGCTGGCTTCATTGTAATACTTATCACAAAAATAGCAATTTGGCAGCAAGCTTCATAGATCACAACTTTGATAATGTGACAGCTGCACCAATTCCCAATGAGGCCAATCTGTTAATCAGCTAAGGTTTTGTCACTTCGTGATGAATCCGTTAGGTGTAAAAAAACATAAATTATTGGAAAACAAAAGAACACGTTTTTTGTACATTCATTTGTGGAATAATGTAAGACCTTAATAGCGACAATTGCTGAGAGAGGTCATCAAATTGTTAGTCGCACTGATATTCATTAACGTATGGATTGTGTTAAAGAATAAAAAGCATTTGTAAAATTAATAATAATATAAAATTCGTTAAAATATAGAATGCTCTTATTGTGTACATTTCCCATGTGCAGAGTTAAGACTAATTGATGTCCGTTGCCTTAGACACACATTGAAACAATCTGTGCGGGTCAATGTTTGACAGCTTAGTAACTACATCATTGAGCTAATCCCACTAGCAGATTGCTCATGCTTTCAAGTGACATTCCCATCACCGGTTTCTGTGGGGAAAGAAAAACTGCATGACGTAATGAAAAAAAAACACAATGTCAGTCCTGTGTTACAATAACCCAGGCAGGACAGCAGCAAAGGGCCACTTTGAGTTTGTTTACGAGGTGGCAAAACTAGAACTGCTATGAAACAATGTAGACCTTTTAATGGAATCAGAACACGATGGACCGGCGTCCCGTCGTCGGGTGTATTCCTGCCTTACGCCCTGTGTTTCCGGGATAGGCTCCGGCTTCACCGTGACCCTATATAGGATTAAGCGGTTTCAGATAATGAGATGAGATGAGAACAATATATTTGACCACCTCAGTATCACAGTGCAGCGCACAATGTTCATCCTGATATTTTGGCAGCTATGTATCTGCCAATTTTATGAATACCTTAATTTGGTTATTTGAGTCTTCAAAGTGGGCGGCGCGGTGGCCCAGTGGTTAGCGCTGACGCCTCACAGCAAGAAGGTCCCGGGTTCGAATCTCTCGGCTCGGGTGCCTTTCTGTGTGGAGTTTGCATGCTCTCCCCGTGCCCGCGTGGGTTTTCGCCGGGTACTCCGGTTTCCTCCCACAGTCCAAAAGCATGCTCCTGGATAGGTTGATTGGCTCGCAGACTAAAAATTGTCCCGCAATGCCCGGCGATGGACTGGCGTCCCGTCGTCGGGTGTATTCCTGCCTTACGCCCTGTGTTTCCGGGATAGGCTCCGGCTCACCGTGACCCTATATAGGATTAAGCGGTTTCAGATAATGAGATGAGATGAGGATTGACATTTGAAAAATATTCTGGAGCTATTTTTTTTCTTCATTAAAAACAATGCATTTCCGCAATTTATATCGAGACTTTGCATGGTGCACCTGTACAGTTACATAAAAATTAAAAATTTACGTATGTTGAGTGATTGCTTTATAAAGCTGTTCTTTCGAGATAGCCATGCAAAACGCTCCACCTCTCCGCTACGCGACGTTTCACCTCCCACATTGGAGGCATCCTCAGGCGTACTGCCTATCAGCGCGCCATGGCTAACATCAGCGACTTGCCGGCGATGTTAGTCATAGCCAGACATTCAATTTAGGCTACAATCGTGGCAATGTGCGCTGAGCAGTGCACCGCTAATCCACCCGGACTATACCAAACCCTCATTTTACGAAAGGGAGACGTCACTCCGAGGTCATTTGCTCAGCGATAACTTTAATGGAAAATTAATTTCCCATTTAATTCAAGACGGCGGCGCGGTGGCCCAGTGGTTAGCGCTGACGCCTCACAGCAAGAAGGTCCCGGGTTCGAATCTCTCGGCTCGGGTGCCTTTCTGTGTGGAGTTTGCATGATCTCAACCGTGTCCGCGTGGGTTTTCGCCGGGTACTCCGGTTTCCTCCCACAGTCCAAAAGCATGCTCCTGGATAGGTTGATTGGCTCGCAGACTAAAATTGTCCCGCAATGCCCGGCGATGGACTGGCGTCCCGTCGTCGGGTGTATTCCTGCCTTACGCCCTGTGTTTCCGGGATAGGCTCCGGCTCACCGTGACCCTATATAGGATTAAGCGGTTTCAGATAATGAGATGAGATTTGTCAACGCGAAAATGTGTTAAGTGAGCTTTCGTAAGACGAAGCGTTAGTGTCTCATCTGCGGAGGGTTGTGGTGAGTCGGCGCCTATCCCAGCATACGCAGAGTTCGAGGCAGGACTATGCCCCTTATGGGACGCCGGTCTATCACAGGACGATTTAGTAAGGCCATTTTACCTGGGCAGCGTGATTTCTGACCGTGGAAGAAAACCAGACTAATAATAATAATTGCACTTCTGGAGCGCTTTTCACCCGAGGGTCACAAAGCGCTGCACAGAGCTGCGCAGAGAACGGCATGTCAGCAACAACAACAGCGACATAAAAATAAGCGTGGACGCGCAGAGACCACACAAACGCCACACAGAAAGCTACCCAAACCCAAGAACTGTATGCTATTAGACAGCAGGGCTGCTCGCTGTTCTATCGTGCTGTCTCATTCAGAATATGATTGCGATGACACGTAATTGTATTATCACGTTTTATTCACTTGCAACTTAATCCAAAATGAACAGTTTCTTTTAAGAGGTTATGTTTTCAAAAGTAGCCTAATAGAAAACACGATAGAAAATAGCAATGCTGCGTGTTTAAAAATCAGTTTAAAATGTAAGTGCTGGTAATGCATTATCCACATGTCCTGTGATGAAGATGAATTGTTAAGAAAGCACAGCTTTACAAGTCAGCCAACTGTGGCGGTAGTGTTCCATTTCGCCCACGTTGTAAGGTCAAAATGCTGTTGTTGTGCAAAATTATTCAGTAAGAAACTTGAAATTATGTCCTGACATGTCGAGTATGTCGTGGTTTATTGTCACTATTTAAACATGTAATCCCATGTGGATCACTTAATTTCACTTTTCAAAGCATATTTTAAAACGTACGCCTTTGTCCTCATCCTTGGATGTTACGATGTCTGTGCAGCACGGTGTTTAAAAATTAGATCGCTCATAGAGATCGTTAATCTTTGTCTGCTCACAGACATTTTTTGTTTTAAAATAGAGTTTTATGATAAGACTTCATAAGGTAACATTTTTCCCTCCTTGTGATGCCGTGATTTGCCACAATTAACATTGACTGTTTAAGGCATAAATCAATCTTTACAGTATTTTGGTGAAATTAATGCCTCGAATGGTTGCAGAAGTCAGATAAATTATTTATTGTAGAGGTACTGCTTGTTCAACGCCGCACGCGCTATTATTGCACTTAATCTCATCTCATTGTCAGAAACCGCTTAATCCTGTCCAGGGTCGCGGTGAGCCGGAGCCTATCCCGGCAGACACAGGGTGCAAGGCAGGGATATACCCACGATCGGACGCCAGCCCATCACCGGGCATTGCGGACAATTTAGTGTGCCAGCCAATTAACCTATGCAGCAGCATATTTTTTGGACTGTGGGAGGAAACCGAAGTGCCCGGAGAAAACCCACGCGGACTCGGGGAGAACATCCAGCATTGCACTTAATACTTTTGTGCGCGGTGGCCCAGTGGTTAGCGCTGTCGCCTCACAGCAAGAAGGTCCCGGGTTCGAATCTCTCGGCTCGGGTGCCT
>JAZEWT010000001.1:7197864-7224984 GCA_036362905.1 Mordacia mordax
TAGGCTCCGGCTCACCGTGACCCTATATAGGATTAAGCGGTTTCAGATAATGAGATGAGATGAGACACTGAATGGTAGAGATGGTAATAATGATGGTGGACTACATCAATAGCTGCTAACACCATTCATCAATATGGTAATGGTTGTCAGGCGTCTGCATGTTCACTGTCAGTCGTAGCTGCTGAGATGATTAAACAGAGCAGCACCAAGAGGTAAGCAATCACGTTTGAGACGAACAATGAACAGCGTCGCTCGGAGGACGAGTGAACATTATGCAACAGCCAGGTTACTTTGAAGATGATGAGAGCGATTAAGATGATGAAGGTGTGTGATGTCATAAGAACGTAGGCGTTACCATCTTTGCTACCAATCCACGTAATGTTTAGTATTATTTTACAGCGCCACCCAAACGGATAATACGGTGTTCATGATGTCCACTTCCCTCCATTTGCACTGCCGGAACGTTCATCACTTGCCTTCTTGAGATCATGTTTATCCTCTGTTGCTTCCAAAATGTATTCTTTTGCAAAACTGCAGAACTTCCAAAATGCTGCTGCCAGAATTATCACCCACATCCATTAAGGTAACGATGTTTCTCTAAAGCTTTAATTCCTTAAACGTTTAATCCCTTGACAGATGATACATCAACATTTTAAAAGTGACATTGTTTTCATAGGTTGCCACCTACCTAAGGTATTAATTTCATCTTGTCGTATTCTCCTCTTCAAGCCCTCTGTTCTGATATCTAAGATATCTTCTTGAAATCTTAGTTGTATGGAATCCCCAGTCAAACCCTGCTGTGATTAATATTTAGTTGCTTTGGGTTGGATTACATAAATATAATAGCAATTGTCAGCTATACCACCTGCCACAACAGACCCAAACAAGTCATGTTGTCAGATCTGTAAATAAGCAGTTCATTTGATATTTCAGCAAACTGGAGTCTTGAAAAACGAGTAAAGTTTTGACATTTACACGACGTTTCACGGGAGATTACATCCAGCATCAGCGTGGAGTACCGCTCTAATGCTGTATATGTTCTCCAGTGACATGCCGTATAAAATTGCAAAGTAAAAAAAGTAATGTAAAAATTTAAAACTTTTGCAACCATGTGCAACTGTGAGAATTGTACTCCCTTGAAATAAGAAATCAACACGAATACACCCAGGGTTAACTGGAAATACTCATGATGGTAAGTTGGGCCACAGCAGATTTGTATTATTGAACGAATGAGACATTTAGGCTGCAGCAAGAAGACCACCAGATTGTACATGTAGCTGTCAACGTGAGTGTTCGACCTGTTTCATCCTCTCCTATTTAAGGTGACCATGATAGTGACCACTGGGATCTCATTGCTGCATTCAAATATGTGCCTCAACTCTATCGTGAGTTGTAAGACTCCAAATATGGAATGGAACTGTTAAACAAAACAATTATTGCCTTCTTTACCTTTGATGGAAGCTCGAACCCAAATTTAGCATGCACCAATCCTGGGTCGTGTTTGACATGTATTGACATTACATAAAACATGCTATTGTTTGTGATGGGGCCGACTGTTTATAACAGCCATTCCCATACTGCGAGCTGGATGAACAAAGTTCTTTCTGCTCCACCGACCGATGCAGTCATGCCACAGTCCAACCGAATCAACTCAAAGAAGTATTATTATTATAACCACATGGCAAAGCTCACCGTCCTAAGGTTTCAGATTACATCTGCTCGGCCATTGCTGCACATAGTTATTTGGGGGACGGCAGGGGGGTGGGGGCAGTAACATAACTACTTACACATGTAGACCGTACAATCACCACCGCTGCATTGCTGCTCAGAGCTGTCACTGGATGCAATGACGTGCATGCCTCGTTAGCCATCTGTGAGGTAAAGAATTTGACCATTTACCACTGAAAGTTGCCTCTCGTTTTACTGCCCCGCGTGGTATTTTCCACCTAAGGGTAGTTGCTCTCCAAGCAAATGCTCAGTTTCCAAAGTCTGTAAAATGCATGCAACTGAATAATTGATGCGGACTTTGCATATTGAACATGTGCAGCACACAAGGAACAATATGAGAATATATACATTGCTTGCGCGCTTTAGAAAAAAAAAAACCCACCATACATATTTTATGCAACATACATGTAAAGGTGGTGAAAGAGCTTTACTTGCCAGCACCGAATGAAGTACGTTAGCGTGTCTAGTCTCTGCATGTCCTCCTCGCTGTCAACTGTGAAGGCCTGGCTCAAGTCAAATTTCTTAAAACTAAATGGCAACAAAACAGAAGTTTTGCTTGTGGGAAACCCCACGCCATTTATCCAAGGCTGAACCTATTCAGTTGATGTTTGACGACCAGACCATTGAAGTTACGAAGGCAGTCGGGAGTCCGAGGTGTAACTCTTGATTCCTCACTCAGCTTCGAGACACACATCAACAAGGTGACGAGGTAGCCTATTTCCATTTCAGAAATATAGCCAGACTGTGCAACATCCTGTCACCCTCTGATACTAAGAAGTTAATACACATCTTCATTTCTTCACGAGGGTGGCACGGTGGCCCAGTGGCCCAGTGGGTAGCGCTGTTGCCTCACAGCAAGAAGTCGCGGGTTCGAATCTCGGCTCGAGTACCTTTCTGTGTGGCGTTCGCATGTTCTCTCCCCGTGTCCACGTGGGTTTTCGCCTGGCTGCTGCCTAGGTTAATTGGCTTGCAGACTAACTTGCCCGCAGTGCCCAGTGATGGACTGGCGTCCCACTGGAGGTATGTCTCTGCCTTACGCCCTGTGTCTTCCGGGATAGGCTCCAGCTCATCGCAACCCTGTACAGGACTAAGCGGTTTCTGACAATGAGCTGAGATCTCCTCGCGAATCGAATTCTGCAATGCACTGCTCCCTGGCACCCCTGCCTACCTGATCAATCGTCCTCACCTGCACACCCATCCACGATCACATATCTCCGGCACTGATGTCTCTCCACTGGTTACCGGTTAAATACGGGATTGAATTCAAGATCCTCTTTCTCACCTACAAAGCTCTCACTGGCGCTGCTTGGACAAACATCCGTCACCTACTTCAGGCACCCTCCTCAACCCGACCACTCCGATCCTCCAATACGGGCTTGCTTCATGTACCCAGATCGCACCTCCATTCAATGCATGAGAGAGCCTTCTCGTGTGCTGCTCCCAGACTCTGGAATGCCTTTCCATTGGAGATTTGATCAGCTGAGTCCATGGGCATCTTCAAATCTTGTCTCGAGACTCAACTGTTCCGTAAGGCTTTCAAGTACTCTGATTGTGACTGTTAATTCGGCTCAATGTTGTCGTGCCGGGATAATGGCTCTTTGCCGACGTGTGCCTGCTCGGGAACATTAATTCCTTCCTTGTTTGTTAAAGATTTTTTTTATTGCTTATTTTATACCTATAATTTATTGCAAATATTTGACTTTCAGGGCGGCGCGGTTGCCCAGTGGTTAGCGCTGACGCCTCACAGCAAGAAGGTCCCGGGTTCGAGTCTCTCGGCTCGGGTGCCTTTCTGTGTGGAGTTTGCATGCTCTCCCCGTGTCCGCGTGGGTTTTCGCCGGGTACTCCGGTTTCCTCCCACAGTCCATAAGCATGCTCCTGGATAGGTTGATTGGCTAGCAGACTAAAAATTGTCCCGCAATGCCCGGCAATGGACTGGCGTCCCGTCGTCGGGTGTATTCCTGCCTTACGCCCTGTGTTTCCGGGATAGGCTCCGGCTCACCGTGACCCTATATAGGATTAAGCGGTTTCAGATAATGAGATGAGATGAGATTTGACTTTCAGTTGAACTGTCCTGATGTCGTTGTTGACATGCCGTTCTCTCCACAGCTCGGATTTTCCGTTCTGATGGCATCTTGTGATTGACGTACCGTTTCTCTCCACAGCTCTGTGCAGCGCTTTGTGACCCTCGCGTGAAAAGCACTCTATAAATGCAATTATTATCATAGCACTCCTTTAGAGTACCTCATCTCATCTCATTATCTGAAACCGCTGAATCCTATATAGGGTCACGGTGAGCCGGAGCCTACCCCGGAAACACAGGGCGTAAGGCAGGAATATACCCGACGACGGGACGCCAGTCCATCGCCGGGCATTGCGGGACAATTTTAGTCTGCGAGCCAATCAACCTATCCAGGAGCATGCTCTTTGGACTGTGGGGGGAAACCGGAGTACCCGGCGAAAACCCACGCGGACACGGGGAGAGCATGCAAACTCCACACAGAAAGGCACCCGAGCCGAGAGATTCGAACCCGGGACCTTCTTGCTGTGAGGCGTCAGCGCTAACCACTGGGCCACCGCGCCGCCCCCTTTAGAGTACCATCTAAGTAAAT
This sequence comes from Mordacia mordax, assembly GCA_036362905.1. Classification (NCBI taxonomy): domain Eukaryota; kingdom Metazoa; phylum Chordata; class Hyperoartia; order Petromyzontiformes; family Petromyzontidae; genus Mordacia; species Mordacia mordax. Next base: position 7,202,202 of record JAZEWT010000001.1, read on the forward strand.
TAACCATGCCGCGGAAGAAGTGCATTAATTTTTAGGACTTGAAAAGGAAGCGGTCTTCTTGATATTTTTCTCTGAAACCGTTTAAATATTACGACATTGCTCCACACAGAGAGGCTCTGGTAGCATCCACGTAGCGACTGCATATGAGGCGAGATACACTAACTGCCCACGAATCGGTAAACCTCAAGGCTTTGTTCGACTGGGAAGGATGTCAGAACGGATTGAGGTGAATCTTGGCGTATTTTTACCGACGTTACCCTTCACTAACCAAGCCTCACAACATCTCCTCTCACCATCACCGTCGCGCAGGTCAGACCCATTAGTAAGCGCACATACCCAGTGAAGAATGGGGAATGTATATTTTTTTTTACCTCTCTATGAGAGTAGGGAATATGTGATTCATAGACGAGACGCGAGATATAAGCAGACTTTATTCGAACCTCTTCTGCTATAAGCAGCACACCATTACGTTACACTAGTGAGGGAGAGGTGAAGGATAGACTTTCTCCCAAAGGCGTGTGGTTACATTCAGCGGCAACGAGGAAATTCATTGAAACTGTAATAAGTACTGGTAATAAACATACAGTATCGTGAAGTACATTTTTGCTTAGTTTAAATATATCTGTCATACTATTACTTCATCGCACATTAAGAGTGCAGTGTATATTAGAATATATTTACGAACGGAATATGTGTTCTACATTTTAAATTATATAAAAAGGCCTAATGAAACACGTCCGATGAAGTATCGGATATTGTAAATTAGAAGTGTAATATGCTGAGTTATCTTCCCAGATTAATTGGCCTGCTAAACTGTGCTAAGCTGGCATTCCATCATGGGTATTCGCCAGTCTTGCACCCTGTGTCTGCAAAGGTAGGGTTTGGCTCACCGCCACTACACACAATTAAACGGGTACTGCTAATGAATGAATGATGCATTTGTTAAATTGAGTAAAACATTTTGAGAACGTGTATGTCATAGCTACTGTGACATTGTGTCCTAATGTTGGCTTCTGCTTACTCCTTACACCCAATTAGGTACAATTTGTTCTCCATTTATATATTTTTTGTACCAAAGAGCAATTGATATAAATCATTGCCTAAACGAGGCATGAGGAAGCATACCAAAGGCAGGATTCCTTAGTGAATAAACCCCTACTGCACAGGTTTCATGACTCATATGTGTGTGACTTTTGCACAAAGCACAGACGTGACTGGATGAAGACCATTATATCAACAATGAAATCCATTTTTTGGGTCAGGTCACGTAAAAAGTTTATAGATTGTAAAATAGTGTCGTTTAACCCTCCACCACCCGACACGGCCAATCAGCAAGGGGTTGTCACGTTGAACAGAAGACGCACCAATTCCTTTACTGTCAAATTTGATGGGATTACCTTTGAAACGAGTCACGCACCTGACAAAATCTTGCTCATTGTAAACTTAGAAAAGGAGGTATTGTGGATTTGGTTGTCACAACCGGAACGTGTGTTAAAAACACAGAATGATGTACATTGCTCAGTCTTTTGTGACTACAGAGAACTGCTTATGATTATGCATATTTTTTTTTGCAGTCGATCCAACATAGATCAGGAGCTATTACACACAAACAACATGAATTCGAGGGCGGCACGGTGGCCCAGTGGTTAGCGCTGTCGCCTCACAGCAAGAAGGTCCCGGGTTCGAATCTCTCGGCTCGGGTGCCTTTCTGTGTGGAGTTTGCATGCTCTCCCCGTGTCCGCGTGGGTTTTCGCCGGGCACTCCGGTTTCCTCCCACAGTCCAAAATCATGCTGCTGCATAGGTTAATTGGCTCGCAGGCTAAATTGCCCCGCAGTGCCCGGCGATGGACTGGCGTCCCATCGTGGGTGTATCCCTGCCTTGCGCCCTGTGTCTGCCGGGATAGGCTCCGGCTCACCGTGACCCTGTATAGGACTAAGCGGTTTCAGTCAATGAGATGAGATGAGAATAACATTCCATGCAAATATAGCTGAGATGCATTTGCTTTTATTTTGAGGTAATAGTGACCATCAAATAAGTGTAATTATTTCAATTAAATAGACCAAATGTAAAACTGCGTATCATTTTAAAATATGTATATTTAGCAATTCACAGCAAGTGATCTAGTAAGTGGCATACGATGTTTGATGTAAGTGAAGGTTTGATGTTAAATGAAGACGGAGCTCTAAAGCTCATGTCTCTGATTCAGTGGGGTCTACTGCAGTACCCACTGGCCATAGAAATGAGGCATTATTCTTGGCATTACCTTCAGGTCACAATGTTCCTCATCTGTACTGTGAACTGCCAAAATCTGCAATGTCTCAACCGTGGTAAGTGTTAAGCAAAACCTGCCTGTAATTTTCTACAACTCTCAGGTGTAAACACAGTAATCAATTGTGGCTTTTTGACTGGTTTTTTTTTCTCCACTTTTGAGCACATAGTTGGACATAACAGTTAATTAAAGTAAGTGTAAACAACGAATCCCTCTTGGACACCATTCGCTACCAAAACCACTCCACACACAAATGTAACTCCTCCCAAATGAGTTATTGGCTTTTTTAGTTGCCTGCATTCAAATTGGTACATCGGCGAGCTTGTGCTGTTAACCAAGACCTTTTGTGAAGGGGGTTCAATATTTTATTTGCTTGCAATAGAAACGCATAACCAGAATCGCATCCAGGTGTATACATCCGTGTGGGTCATTGTGTTTCCTTTGGGGTGCGAGGACCGGTTGGAGGCGATAGGTCACGGCTTGTTTTGGGATCGCATTTTAAGCGTGGTGAGTTGTTTGTGGAGGATTTGAAATGAACGGCCGACACCTTTTTTTTTCAGAATTCTAAGTATGAATTGTTTAACGTAAAGTAGAGATGGTCTGCTGCTGCTTCGATACGTGAGGTCACGTGTTCTTTACCTTCTTTGCAGTAGTATCACCAACGTACTGATGTCAGTTTTCACTAACATCATTTTAAAGCATCAATATCATCAGTACAAGATCACGGCTCATGTTATTGGTTGAATTGTTCCTTCTTACCATTGCTTCTTCCAGAGTTGACACAAAACCTTGAAAGTCTGCTCTTAAATTATCCAGCCGCATTCTGCACACGATATATATGCCATACCAATCACAACACCCCTCCCTGCTAGTCTGCGACTGCGTTTTACCACATCCCATTTAAAACAGCCCATTCCAAACATCCCAGTAGAGGATGATATTTGGTGATGGAGATACTGATGTAGGTTTTCACGGATCGATGCATGGGAATTGCTTTCCAAAGCTGTTCTTTCCGGACAGCCGTGGTCGAGCGCTTCCCTTCTCTCCTTCGCGATGTTTGGCCTCCCAGGCCTAACGTCAAGGCGTTTTGAGACATCTCGGTTAAGAGCACAAGTTTTGAGTGAAGGCAAGAAATGCCAACTGCTTAATACTGTAACTCGTATGAGAGAAGGCACTAGTGTGTGCAGAATAGTTGACTCAAACTTGAATTAAGTGTTATGCCCAGCTATGTCCTCAAACGTGTGAAAACAGTCAAAAACACAATCGACTATTGTATTTGCACAAAGAATCCTGGAATAATACAAACAATGCAGGTTGTTTAGCAAGGACCATGGTTGAGGCATTGCAGCTTTTGGATGCAGCTCGGCGCGGTGGCCCAGTGGTTAGCGCTGACGCCTCACAGCAAGAAGGTCCCGGGTTCGAATCTCTCGGCTCGGGTGCCTTTCTGTGTGGATTTTGCATGCTCTCCCCGTGTCCGCGTGGGTTTTCGCCGGGTACTCCGGTTTCCTCCCACAGTCCAAAAGCATGCTCCTGGATAGGTTGATTGGCTCGCAGACTAAAATTGTCCCGCAATGCCCGGCGATGGACCGGCGTCCCGTCGTCGGGTGTATTCCTGCCTTGCGCCCTGTGTTTCCGGGATAGGCTCCGGCTTCACCGTGACCCTATATAGGATTAAGCGGTTTCAGATAATGAGATGAGATGAGAGCTTTTGGATGCCTCCAACGCGGTAGACGAAACTTTGCAAGGGAGAGGGGGAGAGCTCGAGATGGCTATCGCTAAGAAAAGGTTTGAAAATAATTATGATGCAGAGAGATGCGTAAAATCCCGAGCATCATCTGCGTACACATTCGTATTCCAATGATAATCACCGTGGCCATAATGATACATTGCAAATTTTCCACGGCTTAATTTAAAATGTAATTGATATTTGAAGTGGTCCTGGGCCCCTGGCTCCCACTTCACCAACCCACGCTCATTAGCATGATGGAGCGTGGTCAAGCAGCCTCCACGTTTGGCAGTGCGTTGGAAACACTTCATCCAGTAGTGTATTAGAAAAATGTAAATTAAATTGCGATGGCTCTCACCTGCCACCTGGCTGAACAGTATTAGTAATGGCCTCTCACTTGCTAAAATTAAAGACATTCGATGACAAAAGGGCTTTCACTTGGTAAATTAATGGACTATAATCACATGCATGTGTACATTTAAGAAGTCTCTCACCTGGTTATATAAAATGTATTAATTATAAATAATGATCACCACAATATGGCTCTCTGTGCCTCAAACAATAACCATTTTATCAAACGAACCCCTATTATTTCAGACAATTCTGACTTTTATATGTAAAATCACTCATGATTAATCGTTATTAAATTAACATTTTAAAATGTGCAGATTCAACAATTTATAGTATACAAGATTAGTCGCTGCCGCTTTGTTTAAAAACATTCATTCTGCTTGTTTACACAGCAATGTCTCACTCCGTATCACGACCCCCTTTCAGTAAGGGTCCTTGTCAAGCTTCCCAGTAGGAGCAAATGAGTGCTATGTATAATCCAATAGATTTTGTACCGAAACGGATTCCAAGCTTCTCAGGGGCACTTTTAGCAACATAAAGGAAGTGTGATTTCCAAGTTATCAGAGACGATGAGAATCTCGGACTTTGAGTGCTTGTAGTACAGTTCTGCTTCACACTTTTTTTCCCATGCAATACACTCTCACGTTTCCCTCTAAATACAGATCATCACCACCTTGCCGTGTAGGTGATGGAACGCAGTAAGAAGCTATGAAATTTGGAGTAATCAACGAACGGTCTAAGTGTAAGGGTTGTATGGCGGTCCGTTCCGCCCTGATTGGGACACCTGCATAATAATCCACTTACCTGTGCACAGGCACCCAATCAGGGTAACCACAGGCCCTATATAAACCGACCCACCCCATAGGGGCGGTGCCGGAACTTCACCTCACTCCGCGCTATCGCACGTTAGGGTAACTGCTCCTGTCGGCCGTACTTCCCCGCGCCGGTCCTCTTAATAAAGAGCACTGTTGTTTCCTAAAGTTTCTGCTCGCCTCCTGCTGTCGTCGCCGCACAAAATCCACTCATTCGTCGCTCTGCCTACCCTTACTCTAAGTCGAGGGGGCAGTCGACATGACAGCACACGTCAAACAAATCAAATGTCGATCTTGAGTGTTAATCCACGTTGCTGATTAACACAACGAAACATAAACATGTTTGTGCTGATGTATGTTGTCACTGCTTCATCTATGAGACTTGCTGTCCACAACTGTTCGACTTTCCCGATATAAGAGCTTGAGTAATGCTCGTAAAAAAATAGTTTTTTTTTCCATTTTAGGAAGAAAAAAATTACTTTTATATTTTTTTATCTTCATTATTTTTTTAATATTAATTAACTTTGCTTGTTCACAAAGTAAACATTTCATATAATGAATTATTGGATTGAGATTTGTTAACGAACTGAAGAATTTCGTTTCTCAATGAGCACACCATGGTCATCATCATTGTTATGTTTTATAGCGGTTTTCTATTTTAATTCCCGTTTTTGTCATCTCCCAGTCATGTTCGGACCACGTCTCTAATCTTTAATATTTAAATTTTTTGTTCACTTGGTCCGTCGAAGTCAGTCCTTTTCGCTGCCGTGAAGGCATCGCACCCGACCCTCACGCTTCACCTTGCGGGTGGTGAGCCCACAAGGCTGCTCCACGCATCCATGTCGGGCTGAGCCCGACCGAGTTACGTGGGTCACCCGGCCACAAGGCGCTTGCCGACGGACGCCACCCTCAGGCCTGGCTCCAGGGTTGGGTCCCGGTAACCCTAGTCCGGGCAGGGTTCTCATGATCTTTTTTTCGAACCAGGGGACCTAGGGGCCGACCCAGGACACGCTGGAGGGATTACATCCTTCGGCTGGCCTCGGAACGCCTGGGAATCCCCCAGGAAGAGCTGGAATCTATTGCTGAGGAAAGTGATGTCTGGTCTCCACTCTCCTTGGACTGCTGCCACCGCGACCCTCACCAGGACAAGCGGTTTCGAAAATTGATGGATGGATATTCACTTGGGCTGCATCTCGTTCTGCTTTATCTTAGCAGCCATTCGAAGCGTTGTTCGTGTTATCTCTCCTTATCCTTCATTTGCATGCTTGCCCATTTCGCAACCAATGCTGTCCAAAAAAAATCTATTTTTTGGATTAAGTCACAAGATTTACAATGGTTTTCTCTCCAATGCACCGGTGTGCTGAGATGGTAATGACTTTGCACGTACTGTTCACCTGAAAAACCTTGCCTCTTGGCTATGTCGGGTCTATGCGGGTTAATGACATTTTTTACACGACCTGACCTAATAAAAATATTTGCACATATAGAGCGCTTTCACCCGAGGATCACAAAGCGCTGCACAGAGCTGCGGAGAGAATTGCACATCAACAACAATGCCACTATGACGGAAAATCAACAACAATAACATTTTTTTGTGCTTTTTAAAAATATGCACTTCTTTTGCACAACACCATGTAAAATATGATCAAACTTTTAAATATAAATAAAAAATGCAACATTATCAAGGTTTATAAAATATATAGGGAAATTGTTGAATGTAACATTTTTCGTGTAATAATAATAATAATGGCATTTCTATAGCACCCAATGGTCATAATAATAATAATTGCATTTCCAGATCGCCCAATAGTCACAAAGCGCTGCACAGAGCTGCGGAGAGAATGGCATATCAACAATGAGATCTCATCTCATCTCATTGTCTGAAACCGCTTAGTCCTATACAGGGTCACGGTGAAGCCGAAGCCTATCCCGGCAGACACAGGGCGAAAGGCAAGGATATACCGACGATGGGACGCCAGTCCATCGCCGGGCACTGCGGGGCAATTTAGCCTGCGAGCCAATTAACCTATGTAACAGCATGCTTTTTGGACTGTAGGAGGAAAACGGAGTGCCCGGCGAAAACCCACGCGGACACGGGGAGAGCATGCAAACTCCACACAGAAAGGCACCCGAGCCGAGAGATTCGAACCCGGGACCTTCTTGCTGTGAGTCGACAGCGCTAACCACTGGGCCACCGCGTCGCCCAACAATGAGATAAGAACAGCATATCAGCAGCAATGTTTATTTGGAGTATTTTATTTTTTTACAAATGCGAGCTGAGGAGAGAACGTCATGTCAACAACATCAGGACAGCCCAACTGAAAGTCAAAAGTAGCAATAAATTATATAAGGACAAAAAAAATAAGCAGTTAAAAATAATTCTGCGACAAACATGGATGTAATGATGTAGGTTTTCACGGCTCGATGCATGATGATTGCTTCGAAAAGCTGCTCTCTCGGGACAGCCGCGCCGACACATATAAGGAGACAATAGAAGCCGCGCACGAACACTTCGCCTGAGGATGCCTCCAACGTGTGAGGCGAAACGTCGCGAGGAGAGGAGAGAGAGCCATCGACGCGGCTGTCCCGAGAGAGCAGCTTTTCGAAGCAATCATCAAACATGGATGTAATAAATGTCCCTGAGCAGGCGCAGGTCCAAGGATTGCCATCATCCTGGCACAGTGATACTGAGCCGCATCAATGGTCCTAGCTGGAGGACTTGAAGGCCTTACGGAAAGAGTGAGTCATTAGACGAGACTTGACGATGCCCAAGAACTCAACTGATCCAATCTCCAAAGCAAGGGCATTCCAGAGTCTGGGAGCAGCGCGCGATAAGGCTCTGTCACCCATCGAATGGAAGTGTGACCTGGGCACATGCAGCAAGCATGTATTGGAGGATCGAAGTTGTCGTGTTGAGGGTGCCTGTAACAGGTCATGCATGTATGTCGGATCAACGCCAGTGAGAGGCTTGTAGGTGGGAAGGAGGATCTTGAATTCAATCCCGTATTTAACAGGTAACCAGTGGAGAGATATCGGTACTTGGGAAATGTGATGGTGGGTGTGTGAGTGAGGACCTTAGCAGCCGCATTCTGCACACGTTGGAGACGAATGATCAGGTAGGCAGGGATGCAAGGGAGCAGTGCACTGCGGTAATCGATTCGTGAGGAGATGAAGACGTGTATTAGCTTCCCTGCATCAGGGGGTGACAGGATATTGCACAGTCTGGCTATATTTCTGAGATGGAAATAGGCGACCTTCATCACCTTGTTGATGTGTGTCTCAAAGGTGAGTGAGGAATCAGGAGTCACACCTAGACTACGGACTGCCTTAGCAACTTCACTGGTCTGGTCGTCAAGCATCAATTGGATAGGTTCAGCCTTGGACAAGTGGTGCGGGGTTCCGACAAGCAAAAATTCTGTTTTGTCATCATTTAGTTTTAGGAAATTTGAATTGAGTCAGACCTTCATAGTTGACAGTGAAGATGACATGTAAAGACCAGACGCATTGAAAGATGACTTTGCGTTGATATAGATGTGGATGTCATCGGCATAGCAATAGTAGCTCAGATTGATGCTGCGCAGGCTATGGCCAAGTGGTTGTTTGTAGATGCTGAAGATGAGTGGGCCGAGAACTAAACCCTGTGGAACTCCAGACAAAACAGGATGGATCTCTGAGTTTAGTCCTCCGAGGCTGAGAAATTGCTTCTGGTCAGACAGGTAGGAGCTCAGCTAATAAAGGGTACTGCCAGAGTGCCCCATATCCTCCAGTCACTCGAGTAAGATTGGGTGGTCAACGGTATCAAAGTCAATGCTCAGGTCCAGGAGGACAAGAAAACTTGGCAAGTCAGCAGCGATGAGTAGGTCAGCAACTACTTTTACCAGAGCAGTTTCAGTACTATGGTCATATCTGAACCTAGATTAGAAGGGATCGAGGAGGTAATTGTTTAAGAAGGTGTTTCTGGAGTTGTGCGGCTTCGGCACGCTCAAGGATCTTAGAGATGAATGATAGATTTGAGATGGGGCAATAATTATTTGGGATGTGCAATGAAAGCCAGATTTTTTCAGTGTGGGGGGGGGTAACTCTGGCACATTTGAATAGTGGGGGAACGATATCAGAGTGAAGTGAGCTAGTTAACAGATTAGTGACTTATGTGGCAAAGAATTTGAAATTTGCCCTGATGATATTGGATGGGAAAGGATCCAGGGAGCAGTTTGTGGACCGAGATCTGGTAACTAAAGAGGAGACCTCGGATTTCGTTGTCAGAAAATTCCATGAGTTTTTAGGTCAAGGCAGGTGGAGGAACATTTATAGAGGTATTGGTTGGTGATTGAAGCTGGGTAGAGATACGATGGGCTTAAGTTTTCTCTGAGAAAAACTGACAACTAATCCGCCTGTTCTTCATTAGTGAAGGGAGGTGAGTTTGAGTGGCTGGGTGAACGGAGGAGCTGATTAATGGTCGAGAAAGGAATCTTTGGCTTGTCGCAGGAATCAGCCAGAATGCTGGAAATCTGGCTTTTACTGGCACAGTCAAATTCCTTTCTGTAGCAGAGGAGCTGTTCCTTAAAGATTTGACCATGAAAGGTGAGGCCAGATTTTCTCCAAATCGGTCCGGCCCTGCGTGCATTCGCCTTGAGATCCTGGAGTTCCGCAGTATACCAGGGGGATGGTTTTTCTGCGTGAGACACAGCGTGATTTTAATGGGACCAAATAATCCCGTATGTTTGATAGCACGTTGTTGTAAGTTTCCACTGTCACATCAGAGGCAGCGTGAGCCGAGGCAGAGAGTGAAGTAACATTGAGTGCTGTGGTGAATAATAATAATAATAATTTTACATTTATAACGCGCACATATTCATTCACTCTCGACGGTATTCATTCCACAGAGAACGACTCAGAGGAGTAGGGAAAGCAGAGAGGTGGAGGAGGCAGCCAGGCGGTTTTCCGGCGCCATATTGCCACACACTGCTTCCTACATATTAGGATGTCATCAATTAATTAATGTTTTTTTTTTAAGTTGTGAGTGGAAACCGGAGTGCCCAGAGGAAACCCACGCAGAATAGAGGGATAATACACAAACTCCACACATAAATAAATGTGCTCAAGGCGGGGATCGAATATGTTCGGGCAAGACCATTCTTTCTGTGAGACGCAGATGTTACCACTGCCCAGGTGATATGGCGCTTGGTGATTGAAATGGGAGGCGAAACTTGAAGATCAAACCACACAGCGAATAGCATTTGTCACTGAAGCCTTTGTCTCGGAGCGTTTAGCTGTATAAATATATATGCACTGATACGGTGAAAAACATTACTATTATAATGGATCGTAATCAACACATATGGCAAGTTAGGTGTGAAGTTGTCAATGAGATCATTGACTATGTTGGGCTTTAGAGTGCGTGTGGTCAGGAAGTACATTTTGAGTTCAGCATCTAAACAAAATCTGAGCCTTTGAGGTGATAAGGAAGAGGCATTCAAAGGATGACATTTTGTGTAAAAATAATTTGAATTGAGGTTTTAAAAACATGAAAAGGCCACCACCTTCAGTCACTGTACCCAGGAAGTGACATCAAAGAGTTAGATCATTTGGAGAATGCCAGCTTTGAGTTAATAATACGCAGATTAAGCCAATGTCACACTCAAACAACAGATCAAAGAACATATTAAGAATGGAAAATGTGGACGGGGCATAACGTGTGATATGAAAGCGCCGTTGACTCATTGGACATCCAGAAGTGGAATGAAGGAGGATAATAATAATTATTATTATTGCATTTATAGAGCGCTTTTCACCCTAGGGTCACAAAGCGCTGCACAGCGCTGCAGAGAGAACGGCGCGTCAACAGCAACGACAGAACGGAAAATCAGCAACAATAACATTTTTTGGGTTTTTTTTTAAATGTACATGTTGTTGCAGAACAACATGTAAAATATTATCTGACTTTCAGCCGTTCTTATTAAAGATGCCTCCAAAATGGGAGGTGAAACGTCGTGAAGGAGATGAGAGGAGCGATCAACGCGGCTATCCTGAAAGAGCAGAGTTTAGAAGCAATCATCATGCATCAAGCCGTGAAAACCTACATCAGTGCATGGTTATCTCCGTGGATGTTTCCGTCATCGGGTGGTGGTGTACTTGTACGATTGAGCTCACCATCGGAAGTTACCGGGTTGCGTTAACTCGGTTTATTATTATTTTTGGGTTAGCAAATTGCATACCACTCTGTGGGAAGCATATGCTGGTCATTTTATGCAGATATTGAATCATGGAATGGGCATGTCTAAGCATGAGCAATGGCCCAGGAACACCGAGGAAGATCAGTGCCACCCAACTGCTCGTTTGAGTAGGAAGACACTTAAATTTAAAAGCACTATTATTGCTTCATTCATGGTTTGGAATTACATTTACAGTTCATTAAACACTAATTATGCTCTTCTATTTCAGTCATTACAAAAGCATTTTACAGTCGACTGTGAATTTGCCGGGGGTAGAGGGGTGGGGGCAAAAAGATGGGACTCAATGTATCTACCTACGTATTTTTTATTTAAACTGTGTATTACTCTGTGACCCTCAGTTAAAAATCGCTCTATAAATGCAATAAATATTATTAGTATTAACGCAAATCCGTTCCACTATTCAGGGTTGTAACATGTATATTAAAAGTTTGCTCATGCTTGAGCTTCGTGTGAGGCCCCATTGCAGCTGATGCAGGCACGTGTCTGGATGGAGTTCATGTAATTGCTGCCATCTGCAAAATGGAGTCCAGTGTCAGAGAAAGAAGCCTCTTTCATTTTGTTTTAATCAGCTTTTCTTGTGTTAAGATTCACTATCAAAAGCCAGAGCCATCAACAAAAATAGAACAATGATTGCCAACACATCTGCTTGTTTTTAAACACACTTACTTGAAAGTGATGCATGTTATCTCTTGGAAATGCTTTATTGATCATGGAAAATTTCCATCGCCTTGACAGAGACTGTGGGTGGCATGGTGGCACTGTGGCAAAAAGTCGCTGGGTTTGATTCCTGGGTTCGATTCCCAGCTTGGATGCCTTTCTGTGTGGCGTTCCTGTGTGGGATTTTACCAGGTGATTTAATTTCCTTCCACTGTCCAAAGACATGCTGCCCAGGTTACTTGTCCTGACTAAATTCCCCCCTGTTCCCTGAGATGGTATAACTTGCTTACCCATCACTGCTGGACAACTGTTATAGCGAGCTGCATAGCTCAACGGTACTTTGCAGCCTAAATAAACCTGACTGACCACTCTCTTCTTGTTATGCACCCCTCTATCCCCATACCAGATTTTTTCATAGGCACTTTAAAGGTTTACTTCAGCATATGTTTGAAATATTATTTGGGAACGACCCGTGAAACATAATTGTCTTTTATGGTCCAACTATCAGTCATGTTTGCACCCTGTAAACTTAAACCATGCCGGGTTCGCTGACATTTGAATTATAGAAGGTGCTTCCAGCAAAGAGGTATCAGTCTGCACCCGGTTCCAGTTTGAGCAACTCAAGTGTGGTTTTTGAGGAGAACTTTTGTGATATCGGTGCAAAGTGTGTTCCTAGGCAAACGGGTGGTGGCGGTGGTGCTCATCTGCATTGGTGGCCTTGAAATCGATGGTCGAAATTACACATTCCTATGATGGGGACCGGGTGGCATGGTGGCCCAGTGGTTAGCGCTGTCGCCTCACAGCAAGAAGGTCCCGGGTTCGAATCTCTCGGCTCGGGTGCCTTTCTGTGTGGAGTTTGCATGCTCTCCCCGTGTCTGCGTGGGTTTTCGCCGGGCACTCCGGTTTCCTCCCACAGTCCAAAAGCATGCTGCTGCATAGGTTAATTGGCTCGCAGGCTAAATTGCCCCGCAGGACTGGCGTCCCATCGTCGGTATATCCTTGCCTTGAGCCCTGTGTCTGCCGGGATAGGCTCCGGCTCACCGCGACCCTGTATAGGACTAAGCGGTTTCAGACAATGAGATGAGATGAGATGAGTCTTGGTGGTGTGCAGAAAAAATTTTCACGTCTAACGGATCCTAACCTGGTACCCTTAGATTACTCTCGTTATATCTACATTGTTTTCTAGGCAGATTTCACTCCCAATTACAATTTGTTTACCCTCTTCTATGGTCGTGTGTTGTACCACACGATGGTGACGCTTTGCTCCACGTGGTGGGAGACCTTTCAGGAAAATGTTGGACATCATTCCAAACAATGCACAGATCAATGTGAAAATTCATTGGGCATTCTGTACAGCAAAACCATGATATTGTATGTGGTAGCACATTCCGAGCATACCACACATAAGCCAGTCATTAAGGACCATTAGGTAGCATTGCAGTAGAAATAATAATGTAATGTAATCAGTATGTATTATGTGGGCTATGTATTTGGCGAGTTTGCCACAAACTCGCCAAATGCATAGCCGAAGAATTACAACCCACAGTGGAGCTCGCACCTTCACGTATCAAGAACTCAGGGCACTTCATCGAAACACCGAAACAAATCACACTCAACGGAACGGATCTGCTAGTCAGTTTTGATGTGGTCTCCTTATTTACAAAAATACCCATCGAAGAAACCATCAAGATGATTGAAAATCAGTTTGACCGGAGGTTAGCAGAGCCGCAAAGGTATGCCTCGCAACAGCCTATTTCAAGTTCGACGGGAAGTTTTACCAACAAAAAGAGGGTGCAGCAATGGGATCACCAGTCTCACCCGCAGCAGCCAACCTGTACCTAAGTGGTTTTGAAGAGGAAGCCATAAACTCATCTTCACTGAAACCCACCCACTGGGGTTTTTTTTAATATACACAACGTTACAGAACAGCAAGCAAAACATGATCAGCTTTTAACTACAATCTTAAAATGCGAAATTATCAGTGCATATAATACATGCATTGGGAAATGGTTAAATTCAACGTTTATCATACTATAATATTAGCACTTCTAAAGCGCTCATCACCCAAGGGCCACGAAGCGCTACACAGCTGCAGAGAGAACAGCACATCAACAACAAGATAAGAATGGCAATTCAGCAATAATGTTTTTTTTGGAGTATTTTCTTCAATACAAATCCGAGCTGTGGAGAGAACGGTACGCCAACAACACCAGGACGGCCCAAATGAAAGATGAAAAGCATAAACAAACTATATAAGGATAAAAAATAAGCGAATAAAAAATAATAATTCTGCTACAAATATGGATGGCATGAATATACCCGAGAAGGCGCAGTTCAGAGGATTGCTATCATACTGGAACGATAACACTGAGGCACATCAATCAGCCTAGGGAGCTGTGCATCCCTGAACAGCAGGAGAGATGGGAGTCTCAGTATTACAGATAGGAGTTACAGTGTTAGAGATGGGAGTCTCAGTGTTCGAGATAAGAGTCAGAGTCCTAGCTGGAGGACTTGAAAGCCTTACGGAACAAGTGAGTCTTAAGACGAGATTTGAAGATGCCCAAGGACTCAGCTGATCGAATCTCCAAAGGGAAGGACATTCCAGAGTCCGCTAGCAGCGCGCTGAAGGCTCTGTCACCCATCGAATGGCTCTATCACATTGATGACACATGAGTTGTTTGGTCACATGGAAGACAGAAGCTAGAGGAATTCCTTGGTCACTTAAACTCCATACACCCAAACATCAAGTTCACCATGGAAACAGAAGAAAATGGCCAAATCCCGTTCCTGGACGTACTGGTGAGAGAAACGCAGAGGGGATGCTCAGCCACACTGTATACAGGAAGACAACACATGCGGACAGGTGACATTTCGCCTCATGTTTGAAGCCTGAGGATGCCTTTAACGTGTGAAGCGAAACGTCGTGAGGTGGAGAGAGGAAGCAATCGACGCGGCTGTCCCAAGAGAGCAGCTTTTCGAAGCAATCGCCAAAAACAGTCTTCAGAACCCATCAGAAGATACAAGACGTACTCAACGTGCCATAACAAGAGAATGTAGACAGAAACATGAAGAAAGTGAGGAGGAAGATATCAAGACCTGTGCTCTCTTGCCATATGTGAAAGGCACCACAGACAAAATTAGCAAATACCTAGAAACATGTAAAATTAAAACAGTCTTCACAACCCACCAGAAGATACAAGACGTACTCAAATCACCTAAAGACCAACTACCGCTACAGACAGAAGGCGTATATTGTATCCCTTGCAGCCACTGTGAGGAAGTATACATCGGACAAACAGGATAAACAATAGCCACAAGAAAAAGAGAACACGAGGCAGCAGTACGTTTGCGGCACACGGATAAATCAGCAGCAGTAGTACATAGTGTAGACAAACAGCATAGAATCGATTTTGATAAAATACGAATACTAGCAGCCATCCGCCATAAAGGTCCAAGATTAATTCGTGAAGCAATTGAGATTCATAAGACTTAAAGGATCATGAACCGAAAACAAGAAATGAATATAAAGCTCAGCCAATCCTGGAGGCCAGTTATTGAAGTCAGTAATGCACAGATATAGAACTATTGGGTGTTCACATCAGAAGGGGATCGCCAGGTATGTGATAGGTTTCTTTCATGAGATATAAATTAGGGGACTAGCCACAGACAAAGCAGGGAGGGGGTTATCGCAGATCCGGGGTGTGAATAAGATAAGGAGATTAGTGTTAATGTGATTCAGATGTAGACCTCACACAACAAAAGATGACTCGACACATATATAGTACCCACATAAATATAGGAGTGACAGGCACGACACACACAAACTGCGCCTGAGGATGCCTCTAACGTGTGAGGCGAAACGTCGCGAGAGAGGAGAGGGAGCGATCGACGCGGCTGTCCCGAGAGAGAAGCTTTTCCAAGCAATTGTCAAAATTGAATAGTGTGATCTGTATCAGCACAACCCAAATACATTCATTCCAGTATAAATTTTTGGGTAATCACTCTGATGCATACTATTTTTTAAATAATGCTCACTAATTTAAATGTTGTGATTCGTCCGTTTTTCTTAGTGACAGTGAAAATCATATATTTCATATTAACCTTGATGGTACTGTGAGTCCACCAAAGTGAATAGTTTTGAATTCCACTGAGTTTCTTACACGATCATATTGAATAAATATTCAGTGTAAAATGTACACTTCTGGCTTGGTGGCACGAACGAGGTAATGTTGGAATGGCTAACTCAGCCTGTTATTATGACAGCCAATTTTGTGGGGGAATCACCCAGACAAACTAGCCTCGCCATAGGAATGAGAAATTTAAAGCACTAGCTAAGAGCAATGGAGATGATCGCCACTCCGTGAAAGTTTCAGCAGAGGCAATAAATTAAGCCTTCAGAATAATTAATATCATCACTCTGCTCCAATCCTTTTATGTGAGTAAATTTGGATTTTAAACCTGAAGGATTATATCTAAAACTTTTCAATATTTAATTGAATCCCTTTGTTTCCCCCTTCAGAAGAAGTTGAGATGAAAGATTTAACCGTTCAGATCAAAGACCCCCATGACCTTTCTCTGCATAGAAATCATTGAAGTACTACACGCTGGTATAATACAGTGAAGGCACCATCAAATAATACACATATAAATATTCAACACACCTTTCTCAATCCAGAGGTGGATGAACGGCTCCACACACGTCAGTGGTGGCGATTGGTTGACCACACTATGTCGGTCAGTGCACGTTGGTAGAGGAGGCCAGGAGCGGTCCAGGTATCAGTTGCCACTGATAGTCGAGGCTAAGAATCACGCTCAGCTGACCGGGTTCACAGCGCACTGAGCACTACATCACCCGCTTCTCTACGCTCTCAGATAGCAAAGCCAGAATTCGCGGTAAGCCAGAAAAGCTTGAGCGAAAGTCATTAACAAACACGTTGCTTGGAAAGCTGCGTGAGTTAAACTTCCAAAACAATACTAAAAGCAGTGCACAGTCGGAGGTGGTGTCGGTGCATGGGAATTCTAAAGCTGTATGGAATTTGGTGAATTAGCGCACACGCTCATACAAGTTCCTTTGCTCTGGCTCTCACATTCTCTCGTTTTATAGTACGTAAGTGTTATTTATTTGGACAGATTACATTGCACGTAATTAGCTACATGCTGAAGGAGTAGTATTCACGTCAAACCGAAGTGCCTACAGAAAATACATGTATTCGAGGGGCTCTCAGTTTGACACAGGCGGGTTGATTAAACCACGTGCTGTACTACAATCGACTGACAGTCCTCTCGTAATCCACCAACATGTTCTTCCAAACTGCTGGATCACAGACGTGCGTTACCGCACCATGCTGCTGCTGTTGATGATGCTTAAGATGCCGATAACTGACGTATATGACTTTATGACTGTTAATGCTTGAATGTATCTTGGACAAGTCACAATGCAAATGAAGACATTTTTGTCACCAATGGGATGTAGAAATGAGCTGTCGACTGGCATTGTAAGGAGACAGTCGAAGTTTCTCTGGCATATTATGAGGAAAGCGGAAGTTGAACATCTGTTTATAACTGGTGAAAATTGAAGGAAAGAGATCGTGCACGACAGATGTTGAGTTATGTCAACAATATCTCGAGATGGATGAACATATCAACAGTTGACATTCTTAGAAGTTCACAGAGCAGAGATTTGTGGAAGACCAATGTCACTATCGTCCTGTAGGATATGGTACCAAGAAGAAGAAGAATGTTGGATAAATCGATCATGAGTGATGATGATAGACACTTACACACCGACGCAAAGATTAAAAAAAAATCCCCCAATCGAAATCTTTCAAAAACATTTCAAACTTTCAAAGGCTCATTTGTTTTGTTTTGCAAAGTAAATAGAAAAAATGCAGGGAAAGCCACCCGGCACCCTCCAAATTATAAGTCTAGTGTGCTAACCATTACACCAAGGCACCATCGAATAATAGAAATGTAAACATTGCATGGATATTTCTCAATCCACCGCTGATGAAGAGCTGCTTATGCCGTATCAGTTGAGTGATGATCGTCTGACTGATCCTTCACCCTGCATAGTGTCAGTAATTTCGAGGATCACCAGGGTTTGACTCCCGGCTCGGGTATCTTTGTGTGTGGAGTTTGCATGTTTCTCCCTGTGTCCGCGTGGGATTTTTGACGGCTGATCAGGTTTCCCCCCACCATCCAAAGACATGCTGCTGTTGCCGAGGTTAATTGGCCTGCTGAGTAAAGCCCTGCCTTGCACCATGTGTCTGCTTTGCACTCCCCGCTGGACAATTGTTATCAAACGCTACAAAGATTGGATATTTTCTGTCATGCCATCTAAGTCTGTGCGGCAAATGTGCTATGCATATTATTACACATTAAATGCAAAAGTCATATGTAATTTATTATTTTAATGTGTAATATGCCCATTAAACAACTTTTCTGGAATATTGCCTACTGAATTCTGCTTTACATATACTTAACCGGGGCGGCACGTGGCCCATTGGATAGCACCTTCGTCTCACAGCAAGAAGGTCCCAGGTTCGAATCTCGGCTCGAGTGCCTTTCTGTGTGGAGTTTGCATGTTTTCTCCGTGTCCGCGTGGGCACAGTCCAAAAAACATGCTGCTGCATAGGTTAATTCGCTTGCAGACTAACTTGCCCTCAGTGCCCGGTGATGGACTGGCGTCCCATCGTGGGTATATCTCTGCCTTGCGCCCTGTGTCTGCGGGATAGCCTCCGGCTCACCGCGACCCTGTACAGGACTAAGCGGTTTCTGACTGAGATGAGATGAGATATACTTAACGGCAGGATGTAAGATTTCAGTATGATTTACTGCACAGTATAACGAACATTGATATGACTCATTTAAAAGTCATTAAATTTCCCAGGAGACACAACCAGACATAACTAGCTGCCATTGATTTTACATTTATTATCATGGGGTTTGTTCTTAGATTATCAGTAAACTACAAGAGTTTTTTTTCTTCCTGCAGGCGAAGAAAATACGTGAGCATTTTGGCAAAATGGACCCGAGAGAGCAGCTTTTCGAAGCAATCATCAAAATGGACTTATTAAGTAAATACAGTGATCAGAAGTAATATGTTTAGGAACATGCTTTTACAGGGAGGAGAGGGGTACGGTAGTTATATGTGCCTACAGCGATAAGCATATGCAATACAACTGATGTTGTATGTGCATCTACTCCATTCGTGAATTATTATTTTTGGATAATAGCATTATTTTCCAATGGACTCCGCTTATCCGTGAAACATTTGCAGATGATATAAAACCATTAGACAACGCAAAATGGGCCATTTATTTAATACTTGCACGTAATATAACAAATAAGAATGCAGATTGTATACCTCGTGGATAATAAGGCTGCCAATAAGCGGAGTTCTACTATATTTAACGTGGCAGTCAACATCTGAAAATCCATTGCAGGTGGGTTTTTGCTGGGTACTCCGATTTCCTCCCACCGTCCAAAGACGCACTGATATCTAGATTAAGTGGCCTGCTGACGGCATTGCCCCAAATAAGTGTGCCGTGTGATATACTGGCGTCATATCCTGGGTATCCCCCTGCCTTGCGTCCTCTTTCTGCCCCCCCCCCGTGACCCTGTACAGAATTAGGCAGGTATTGATAATGAATGAGGGCGGCGCGGTGGCGCAGTGGGTAGCGCGGACGCCTCACAGCAAGAAGGTCCCGGGTTCGAATCTCTCGGCTCGGGTGCCTTTCTGTGTGGAGTTTGCATGCTCTCCCCGTGTCCGCGTGGGTTTTCGCCGGGCACTCCGGTTTCCTCCCACAGTCCAAAATCATGCTCCTGGATAGGTTGATTGGCTCGGAGACTAAAAATTGTCCCGCAATGCCCGGCGATGGATCGGCGTCCCGTCGTCGGGTGTATTCCTGCCTTACGCCCTGTGTTTCCGGGATAGGCTCCGGCTTCACCGTGACCCTATATAGGATTAAGCGGTTTCAGATAATGAGAGAGAGATAATGAATGAATAGCAGGTGAGCGAGTTACAAACATGAAGTTCAGTCAGCAGATAACCACCTGCCGGGGAAGTAACGTTGAGATAATCATTTACAAAAAGTGCAGTGGCAGTCATGGAATAAGACGACCTAAAAACAACGTGGAAAATTATGTTTTAGATGGCTTCTGTGCTTAAGTGAACGAATTGCATGTAAAATAAAGACTACACTTTAGGTGCCAAGCAGACATTAAATCAATAAGTTGGCAATACGAGCCCAAAACTATACCGGGGTGAAACAATACGAAACTAGTGAGAGACCGAGTAGTAAGACTTAAGGAGAACACAGCCAGGCGAGAAGGATCTTTCTGCCATAGGACTGCTGGGGCAAGAGAAGAAATTACTCTTGCATCGCACCTCGGAGTCGCTGCATCCAACCCTGCTGCCTGTTCAATGTCACGCTCTCTGCGTGGTTACCTCTGAGCAGTGGATAATGATGGCAATGCTGACTACGCTGTTGCTAACATGCCGTTCTCTCCACAGCTCTGTGCAGTGATTCGTGACTCTCGGGTGAAAAGCGCTCCGGAAGTGCAATTATTATTATTACACTGAAGATCTGCAGCCAGCGATGTTCACAATGGGTGAAAATTTTCAGCTCTGGAAACTAATAATATTACGCAGAGAAAATATTAGACGATTGGTTGCGGCTTCGTTTAGTCTCAACTTGCTATGCAGTCACGATCGTATGCTTGGATTGACAAAGCAGCCTTAGAGTATGTGTTAATAGCACACTTTCTTTACACTTTGTATGATATTAGGAATCCTGCAAAAGTGTAGCTGTAGACATAAAACTACTGCACAACAAGTGCATTGATTCTGTGTTGAAGTTAGCCAAATGTGTGTCTGCTTTGATGTATTAATCGCACACTTGTGTACTTGCTGGCAAGCTTTAGTCTGGAAAATAATGTCTTTGTCACATGTTATTTGACATACATAGTTATTGGGGTGGGTGGGGGGGATGAGAGGCGGGGAGTGTGGAAAAAAAATCGTTACGTTTTACCAGACAAAAACATTGTCGTCTAAAGCACACTTTTATAACCGGTAGTCATATATTTTGCTGACGTATGTCATTGAAAATCTTTATGTAAAAAAAAAACCTTCGTAAAAATGCACACCCTTTAAACAGATACATTGTAGGATAGAAGGCATCATCACAAAATGTCACCCATGGGTGTAGTATGTCCATATTTCACTGTGCTGGTTAGTGTGCGGTGGCTGAACAGGGCTATGGGTTGGGGGCGGGTGGGGGTGCCTAGGACTTGTTCAAATGACAGTTTGATATTTGTACAATAAACTGTGATAAGTGAAGCCAATTGTTAAACATCGTTACACAAACAGTTCATAGGTTTGTTAAATGCTGTTAGGACGACTTATGTTGTCTCTTGTACTCTTGCTCCCGGTTCCACTCCAACCTGTAATCCTGCCTTCCTACATGTTCATAATCGCCTTTTGTCAGCAACTATTTGGCTTTGGTGTCCTGAAAGGTTGCACCTTTGGTGCTATTCTTTTCCCCGTCTACCTCCTATAACTTGGAAAAAAAAAAGCGATTTCCATTGTGGCCCAGCGGTGCATAACCATTGACTCCACTGGGCCCTTTTCACTGCTTATTTTCTCAACCTACACGGATTCCTTCTCAACCTGCATAATTTCAACTTTCCACAACTGAACGTTGAAAAATATATATTGTCATTGGCAAAACATCAGAGTTACAACAATGATCCACAATGATCCGTAAGCGGCAGCTGGCCTTTGACCTCAAGTGTGCTAAGCGTGCATAAATCATTGGGGTCATTGTTGAACGAAAGTTCTCCTTTCACCTTCATAAACCTCATTTCTGCATGCCTTCCTACCTCCCACTGTGCAACATTTCCTGTACCTGATGTGAGTTTTCACGGTTCGATTCATGAGAATTGCTCTTGGTAGCTGCTCTTTAGGGAAAGCTGTGTCGAGTATTCCTTCTCTCTCCTTCACGATGAACATGAACATTGGACACGGCTTGCCCAAAAGAACAGCTATGAAACGTAATTCTCATCTTACGTACCTCCCAATTACTTACCCTAAATGCTTCTGAGACCTTATTCCATCACTTTTCACGTTACCTTCACAAATCCCTCACAACCAGACTTCTCATCCTCACCCATAAACGAGACCATCGTCATTGCTTTCATGAGACCCTTAACTTGCCCCGAATACAATTTTAGAATACACTATCTCAACCTGCATGGACATCCTTTAACCTAGCACTCATATCCCATCTTCTTCTATTACATCTCCAATGCATTTTGCTGCAGTTACCACCTATTATTGTTGATAGGCCCAGTCAAGCTAGGCTAACTTGTCTTCTGCTGTCCCTTCAGTCTGAGACTCCCCATCCGTAGTCGGGTGCACTGATGGATTTGAGTCCTTGTTCAAGTTCAGGGTCAACGCAGTTCATTTTTACCGCACTTGCGACGGTCTCCCTCTGTGTAATATCTCCAGTGCTTTTCTTCACCTCATTGTTGCCGCCTGCTCCCTTACTCCTAACAGTATCTTGAGATGAGGATACATTTAAATTGTAAAATAAGTTCAGCATTATACTACAATTCGACGGGCGGCACAGTGGCCCAGTGGTTAGCGCTGTCACCTCACAGCAAGAAGGTCCCGGGTTCGAATCTCTCGGCTCGGGCGCCTTTCTGTGTGGAGTTTACATGCTCTCCCCGTGT
>JAZEWT010000001.1:7226008-7238502 GCA_036362905.1 Mordacia mordax
TGGATGGATGGATGGATAAACAACGGAGCCTGTAGGGACATCGTGGAACCAGTCTATACGGAGGAATGACGAACGTAATTTTTCTAAAAACCTTATTTGTGCTAAATATTTCGAATTGCTGTGCATACTGTTAACATTGGTTTAATGTTGCACTTAGCTCACTTTAAAGCAAAAATGTGCTCAAGCTTACGGTGTTTCATTTCTTCCTTCTTCTTTATTTACTCTCAATTCAAATAAAACATTAGAAAGGGAATAAAACATGCTGCAACGCAACGTGGCATCGTAAAGCCTTTGAATGCTGCTATACAGGTATAAACAGAACATGCACATTAATGGGATTTGAAAGACAGAACGGCGGGCGGCACGGTGGCCCAGTGGGTAGCGCTGTCACCTCACAGCAAGAAGGCCCCGGGTTCGAATCGCCGCTCGGGTGCCTTTCTGTGTGGAGTTTGCATGTTCTCTCCCAGTGTCCGCGTGGGTTTTCGCCGGGCACTCCGGTTTCCTCCCACAGTCCAAAAAACATGCTGCTGCATAGTTTAATTGGCTTGCAGACTAAATTGCCCTCAGTGCCCAGTGATGGACTGGCGTCCCATCGTAGGTATATCGCTGCCTTGCGCCCTGTGTCTGCGGGATAGGCTCCGGCTCACCGCGACCCTGTACAGGATTAAGCGGTTCTGACAATGAGATGAGATAAACCTGTGACGCGAATCAGTTTTAAGCAGGAACAGCCTTTGAGCTATTTAGCTCAAAGGTAAACAAGTTACAACATCTCAGGGCACCGGGGATAATTTGGTCAGGACAATTAACCTAGGTGGCGTGTCTTTGGACTATGGGAGGAAAGCAGAGCACCCGGCGAAAACCCATTCGGGCAGGGGGAACACGCGCAAACTGTACACGGAAAGGCATCATAGCCGGGAATCTAACCCAAACTCTTCTTTTTGGTAGGCGGCGGTGCTATCTCACCGCGCCACCTTTCCGCCCTAATGAAGCTAAACTAGAGGCAGGGGGGGCGGCGCGGTGGCCCAGTGGTTAGCGCTGACGCCTCATTGCAAGAAGGTCCCGGGTTCGAATCTCTCGGCTCGGGTGCCTTTCTGTGTGGCGTTTGCATGCTCTCCCCGTGTCTGCGTGGGTTTTCGCCGGGTACTCCGGTTTCCTCCCACAGTCCAAAAGCATGCTCCTGGATAGGTTGATTGGCTCGCAGACTAAAATTGTCCCGCAATGCCCGGCGATGGACCGGCGTCCCGTCGTCGGGTGTATTCCTGCCTTACGCCCTATGTTTCCGGGATAGGCTCCGGCTCACCGTGACCCTATATAGGATTAAGCGGTTTCAGATAATGAGATGAGGTTTCAGATAATGAGATGAGATGAGAGGCAGGGGTTGGGCGTGGGAGGGTAACTGTTATTGGCAATATCGTCCTGCGAGCCACTCATCTCATGCAGCTCAAATGTCACTTTGATTAATAAGCTTTAGAGAGTATTTTGTGGCGACTGTTGGTGGTTTTACAAAGTAGGTTAGCAGACGCGGTATTCCCGTCTGAAGAATAACGCTTGGATTACGATTGCTGAAACTTAGAAAAATGAGCTGTACATCCAGAGAGTAACAATGCGAATAGAAAAATAATTATGTTTTGCAGGGCGGCGCGGTGGCGCAGTGGTTAGCGCTGACGCCTCACAGCAAGAAGGTCCCGGGTTCGAGTCTCTCGGCTCCGGTGCCTTTCTGTGTGGAGATTGCATGCTCTCCCCGTGTCCGCGTGGGTTTTCGCCGGGTACTCCGGTTTCCTCCCACAGTCCAAAAGCATGCTCCTGGATAGGTTGATTGGCTCGCAGACTAAAATTGTCCCGCAATGCCTGGCGATGAACCGGCGTCCCGTCGTCGGGTGTATTCCTGCCTTGCGCCCTGTGTCTGCCGGGATAGGCTCCGGCTTCACCGTGACCCTATATAGGATTAAGCGGTTTCAGATAATGAGATGAGATGAGATAATGTTTTGCACTCAAATGAATGTTTGGTTTCGTTCATCTTATTTTAAAACATTTAAACTAGTTGTAAACATTTCAGATATCCACGGTGAAGGGAAAAATATTAAAATTAGACAACCACTTAATTACCATTTGACGCACCCTCGAAGGATTAAGAGCCGATTCGAAATCGCTATCTTCCAAGTACGAGTCACACAGTTTAATCGCTTTTCCCGGATTTTAGACGGAGAGAGCGACGTAACGCTCATCTCATCTCATCTCATTATCTGAAACCGCTTAATCCTATATAGGGTCACGGTGAAGCCGGAGCCTATCCCGGAAACACAGGGCGTAAGGCAGGAATACACCCGACGACGGGACGCCGGTCCATCGCCGGGCATTGCGGGACAATTTTTAGTCTCCGAGCCAATCAACCTATCCAGGAGCATGCTTTTGGACTGTGGGAGGAAACCGGAGTACCCGGCGAAAACCCACGCGGACACGGGGAGAGCATGCAAACTCCACACAGAAAGGCACCGGAGCCGAGAGACTCGAACCAGGGACCTTCTTGCTGTGAGGCGTCAGCGCTAACCACTGCGCCACCGCGCCGCCCAACGCGTGAACTGAAATCAGTAAATAAGGAAATCTTGTTAGTGGGCCTAAATGCTATTACATCAAGATTTGTTGGTTTAATGACGACAAATCCAGTCAGGGCAGTGGAGATTATTGTTTCTCCACATTTATATTGTGTTATATTTCAGTTTCATAACCATATTTAGCTATTGCGCCATCACCATGATGTCACCATAATATCGAATTGTCAAAAGATTGAGCATCAGTATTCCACTTAGCATGGTCCTTGGCAGCGAGCAGCAGACCTGTGTAGGGTCTGTGTTTCAAAGCTCTAAAAGAACACTATCATTATCTCGCAGCATGCTCAAGTTTTGAGCGTGATGTGCATGTTATTGTTTTCCAAGCCAAGCGGCCTTGTGTGCTACGCATAGCAGCCACGGCAATAGGACATGACTTGAATACTTAATGCACTCGGATATAGAAGAGGATAACGCGATTGGCATCATCATTATCAATACCCGCTTAATCCTGTACAGGGTCTTTGGGGCTGGAGCCTATCCCGGCAGACTGAGGCTGCAAGGTGAGGCTAGGATGTGATGCCAATACATCTCAGGGCACTGGGGGCGATTTGCTCAACAAACCAATTATTCTAGGCAGCAGCATGTCTTTGGACGGTCGGAGGAAACTGAGTACCCTGCAAAAATCCACTCGGACATGGGGACCGGGACCTGCAAACCCCACACAGAAAGGCACCGGAGTCAGGCACTGAACCCAGGTATTTCTTGCTGTGAGGTGAAAGTACTGCTCACTGCACCACCGCACTTCTCTTAATTGGCATAGCCTTCCATATGGTGGTCGGCTAAGCAAGAGTTACAGCAGTGTTATGAACCTGAATCTCATCCCACCTGAGTTTTGACCAACATTTATTATAAACCCCAAGACCAGCCTAGACCTTCACTTCTGATAGTAGTTGCCCATTGATATGAACGTATCTCATACATCTTGCATAAAAAAACTTGTCACGTCCCATCTCTGTTGCATACAGTTTTGTGCAGTATATTAAAATGTCATTGCATTTAAATGTGTTCGATATAAATGAATTGCATTATAATTGGTCAATTTTGCAATGAGATTCCATAGTCTCCATGCATGTGTACAATGTTTATATAACAATAGCAGCAAGTGCACAATGATTCGATGAATAATAACATTCCAAGTTATGTGAATGATTTTAATCCCCAATGCGATGTTGGTTTTAAGCAATGTCATGGATTCAGGCAAACATTTTTTTAGGCCCGCTCAATATTACGTTCACAAACATATGCACACCCGAAATGGATCGAGTGTACACACACACACTGCTTTGACATTTCACTGAAAGGGCTTAAGATAAATGAACTGGGCGACTGCATGTACGCCACATACACAAAGACAACAGACATAGAATTATGCTAAAAGACAAGTGGTGGCTCCAAGTGAGGAGCCAAGTGATAGAATTGAGATTGTTCGAGAGCGAAGTGTGTACTTGGCAAGTGGCGTCAACTCGGACCAAACTGGTCGAAACTAAAATGGCCGTCCGAGGAGAAGTTAAGCGAGCACATGGAGAGATGAGGAGAGACACACCGGGAGGAGACAAGGAGAAGACACCGGGAGAGACCGGGAGGGGGAATGCCAAGGAGGGACTGGTGCACACACCAGGGGGAAACTACAAGGAGACGCCACGACGACAACAAAGGAGTAAAAGTCTGAGGTCATCAGAGCACATGGTACAAGTCAATAGAAAGCTCCTGTGAATAGATTGCTTGGCAAAGTTACATGAGAACACGTGTGGATCAGCAGTACAGCGGGGTGAATGGCAGAAAATCCACCGCCTGCTGAAAGGTAACCTTAGTCGAGAGCAGCAGCATCTCCGGAGAGGCAGTGAAAGCTCGCAGCGGACGAAGCTTAATTCCGGTGAGAGGTACTAGATGGAAAAAAAAACATTCACAGCAGCGATTGCAAGTGTGACATGCATTGCTGCAGCAGCACCTTGTAAAAGAGCGGTGGCTGAATCAGCAAGACACACAAGCCAGGAGCCCGGAGGACAGCGACTGACAGAGGGAGTGGGGCGCTGCTGGACACATGGAGCGGGGGAAAGCCGTGAGGCTCACCCTGAGGAAAGGCAAATGAGGGGAAGCAAGTGGCTACTGAAAAATGTAACACCACTGGCTGTGGCAATGGCTGCGCAGCACCCGACTGGGTGAGACGAAACGATAGTGGGATAATGCTGCAAATGGTGATCAATGGGTTGGCTACATCGAGCCACAGGCGGAGTGCAACTCCTTGGATTCGACCCCTCAAGACAGCGCCAGTGATCGTGCCAAGCCAAGACTCCTCATTCCTCGACATGGGGAGCGTTGCATCACCACTCTACCGGGCGTGGATTCTGCCACGGTCCTCTTACACCAGCAGCTGGATGGTGTGAGGGGAG
Organism: Mordacia mordax; assembly: GCA_036362905.1. Taxonomy (NCBI): domain Eukaryota; kingdom Metazoa; phylum Chordata; class Hyperoartia; order Petromyzontiformes; family Petromyzontidae; genus Mordacia; species Mordacia mordax. The sequence continues at coordinate 7,231,008 of JAZEWT010000001.1, forward strand.
TGTGACTGCAAACTCCACAGTTTTGGGCTAAGACCCTGCCATCATGTCAATCCACGTTCAAGCACATATAGATGTGTGAGGACTGGTACTAGGTGAACACAGACTCCGGCATACACATACAGTCACATACACTCACACGTGGAGGCGTGCAGGCATTGGGTAGTGGCGCAGTGGCAGGTAAAATATATTTGGTAAATGTTTCGGTACATAGGTGGTTTATTCATGCAATCGAACAGAATGCAGAAAGTGACGGAGCATAGTATTTTGGCGACGACGTGAGTTGTCAAACTGGTTCACTAGGGTTATTAAATTGACACCAGGTTAATGCTACTACTTTGTATCATTTGTTAACGCTCTCATGGTGAATCCGTACCTCTTCCCTGCACTGCCGGCCCCAATTGAGTTCCCGGGGTGAGCGCTCTCCTTGCGATCTCACAGAAACCTCTCCCACTACATTGGTCACTCCTGCCCCTACATGCAGGTGGCCGTGTGGCTATACTTCACCTCATTGGTCAGACTCTCACCATGCGAATATTCATTGTCCAAAATGGAGGAGTTTTTTATCCTGCTTATGCATTGGAATAACATACATCAGTTCAGAAACTACTCAAGACTCATATAAACAAACATTACTTACAGGTGTGACAACATCGCTTTGACACTTTGCGATGTTGGGCAACCAGTAGTATTTATTTTGTATTTATGTAATATTTATTTATTAGAAATGTGGGTGTGTGATTTTGTAAGTTGTCCTGGATAAGGGTGTCTTCTAAATAATAATTAATAACAATATGTTAGAAGCAGCCAGTATGAATGTGTTTTACACTGTATTTTAGAAAGCCTTGTTTCTGATGGCAGAAATTGCTTGTACCAGGTCCTTTGCATGCAAGTACTGCTGCTCCAGACAGGTATGTGGTGCATCCAGAGGAGAGGCCATGGTGTGGGTTTTCAGCCACTTAATGCATAATCCTACATGCCCTTAGCACTCATGCTGTCCATTGCCTAGTGGGAGAGCGCTGTGCCTTTGCAGAGTGAGAGAACCACGAAACGATTCACAATTTACTGTGTGTGAAGATACCATTGTTGTGCAGAGGTTGTTCCGGGATTACATATGTAGCTCCGTCTGGTGTTCGAGCTCACATCAGCAGGGACATCACGTAAGATAAACTCACATGCACAGCTGATTGTTTAATATCTGCAGAGGATGGCCTTGTTAGCAGCCTTCTCCAAATTCAGAGATAGGCTACCAGATGTATACGTGGCATCTGTTGATCCAGAAAAACATATTCATGAGTCATATAACTCGTTTTCAGGAAGGTTCTACACGTTTCCTCTTTCATCAGTTCCCTGCTTCGTGTAGGAAGAAACTGGCGATATCACTCATGTCTGCACACATAAATAAAACAAACTACTTGTTGTGCCACCATATTCTGGTCATTTCACAGCGGCAGGCTCCTTGTTATTGCTCCTCCTTCCAACTGAATTTTCCCCTCCACAAATCACCCAGAGAACATTAGGCCACAGTCAACTTTGCCAATGTCCTGCCTTCATTGGCACCCTCTAAGTCATGCATCACCCATGAATTCTATCAGCACGTGGTTGTGTGATGGTGGTTGTGGTGGGGGTAGTGACAAAGTAAGATTCGGAGATTAATGGAGGTCGCCACTTCTGGAACATTTTTATTTCTTCGCACTTCTTGTATTACATTCCTTTGCTTTACCATACCTGCCTTGAGTGTTAATTACTCTACGCTTACAGTTGATCTTTTGAGGTATCACTTTCGTGCGAAGGGGATTAATTTGTACCGTATATTTCTAGATCTGGAGAAGGCATTTGACAGGGTTCCACGATAGGTTGCAAGGTGAACCTTGCGAAAGTGAAGTGGGAATGAATGGTCCGTGTGGTGACGGCGGTGTATGAGGCGGCATGAGCAGTGATCGGGACGGCTGGTGGGGATAGTGAAGGTTTTGACGTGAAGGTGGGGCTGAACCAGGGACCAGATGCTCTTTGTGACAGTGATGGAGGTGATAACTCGGGGGAGGTCCAACCAGACTGCTATGTGAGCTCTTGTTTACCAATGATGTATTAATGGAAGAAATTGGATCTGAGCGGAAGCTGACGAATGGAAGGCGGGTGTGGAATGAGAGCAGAAAAGATTAAGTGTGATGGTCGGAGTTGCAGCGGTAGGATATGTGGACGAGCCAGCCACGTGGTTATGCAGCATTTACAGCAAAGGGTTGGGAGGAACTCACTCCAGTGCACGAGCTCTTGGAAGTGGGTTCATAAGAGATGCAATCTGCAAGCAGTGGGCATGGTGCTTGTAGAAGGTGTTGTGGTAATTAAAGGTTTGGACATTGGCAATGGAAATATTTTTAAGAAAGCTGAGGAGTCCTGTTACTTGCGTTGAACGCGGACTGAGATATGGACGCAGTGGTGGAGGTCAGGGTGAGATGTGTAAGACAGATATTCTGGGAGCAGTCTTCCATCCTGACTTCTAAAGATGGGGGTCTCTCACATCATAGCAAAGAGTTTATGTAAGCCTTATGTGGAGTTGCATGGTGTACGGAGGTGATACGTGACTAATGATGGTAGATTAAAATGCAATTTTGATAAGAACGGAGATGAGTGATCAGGTGGATGTGTAAAGTGTCCCTGAGTGAAGGGAAGACAAGAGTGCACTTTCGAGAAAGGATTGTTGGGGGGGGGGGTGGGTGATCAGTATCGTGGTGAGAAAAAACACGCTGAGGTGGTTTGGGCCTATGTAGCATAAAATGGAGAACATAGGGTGATAGTGGTGGGGCTACGAGGCCCAGAGATAGACTCAAAAAGACATTGATGGGGTGGTGCTGGGATTATATGACGAAAATGGGTCCTCAGGATCGAGATAGGTGGAGAAATGGGATTTGGGGGCCAACCGTTGAAAACCTGGATAACTAGCATTTAACCTGGTTGGGTGTGTAAATTAGTTGTGCATTAATTCGTTTTTTTTCTGCAAAAAAGTACGTGATTGATTTTAATTTTACAAATCACAAAGAATGAAATGGATTTCCTGCTGCCACAAAGCAACATACGAAGTTTATATTTATCTTACACATCAGCTCAATTTGGAATGATACTCATTGGCAGATAATTTTACGTGAAGTGGTTTGTGACTGATATTTTTTTTAAATTATGCATGAAGTTCACAGCGTTCTAAATTGCCTGTCACTCTGAATCGGTCACAAAGAACCTAGTTATACAAATACAAACCCTGCTTTCATTTCTTTGTAAAATGAAAGAAAAAAAAACACGGATTTTTTTTGGAACCTCAGCGTTACGTCTTTTGAGATTAAAAAAAATATATAAACGGATGTTAAATTATGATCACGTGTAATTTAGAGTATTTTTTTAGCAGCATGTAAAATGACACGATCAAAGGCTTGAATTGTACTACTCAACATTAATTGTATCTGTCTTTATACGGAGTCACGGTGGACGGGAATATGTGATGCGTGACTTTGCTATTTCTGATCCACTGCTCGTCGAATGCCTTATCAAGTGTGACCTGTAGGGGACTTTCATGAGCATGGTTTTGAGTTGTATTTGCAAAAGATAAAAAAACAGTAACAAAATATGGGCGGCGCGGTGGCCCAGTGGTTAGCGCTGTCGCCTCACAGCAAGAAGGTCCCAGGTTCGAATCTCTCGGCTCGGGTGCCTTTCTGTGTGGAGTTTGCATGCTCTCCCCGTGTCCGTGTGGGTTTACGCCGGGCACTCCGGTTTCCTCCCACAGTCCAAAAAGCATGCTGCTGCATAGGTTAATTGGCTCGCAGGCTAAATTGCCCCGCAGTGCCCGGCGATGGACTGGCGTCCCATCGTCGGTATATCCTTGCCTTGCGTCCAGTGTCTGCCGGGATAGGCTCCGGCTTCACCGTGACCCTGTATAGGACGAAGCGGTTTCAGACAATGAGATGAGATGAGACAGTAACAAAATATTTACATAAACTACGGCAGTTTTCAAGTAGTTAAACGGCAGTAATTATTAAGCCCTCCGCCAATAAAGGGCTGTGTCGATTAAATTGATTGCCTTACCGTACCACACCATGCTGGTCACTGTCAGTTGGAGAAGGAACTGGATGGCCCAGGACTGGTTCGGATATCGTTCACCACTTGTGTTTGGTCGTGGCCAGGAAATTATCTTGGGTCGCAGGGGTTCGTGACGCAATGTGTAAACTACAGCCACTACTCCTCACCTGCTCATATATCATCATCAGGCATAGAAACTCATGGCATTATATAGTACCTATTATTTCCATGACTATGTTTTCAGACTCAAGTACCCTATGCTTATTTATAACTGATGGTAAATGCACCATTTGGCACAAACGCAAACGTTTTCAACTATGGCCGCGAGTGAATATATTACAGCCGGCGCAATCCCCATCAGCATTGCCGCAGTTTCAGCAATGAAAGCCCTACATTGTTTGGGCTCATGCATATATGGCACACCACACAGACCAGCAGGGCACAACATGTGCATTCCAGCATACCGTTCATGGTTTATTAAAAAAAACGAAAACTGCTCTAAATGCCAAAGCAATACATGGTAACTTCCAACAACTGCTGTCATTCGCTTGGCTGCAAACTTAAATATACGCTTAGACATCACGTCAAGTCAAGTAGAGCTTTATTGTCACTACGGCCATATACAGTACAGTACACAGCGGAGACGAAATGACATCCTCCATGGGCCATATGATGCAACACGGACACATAGACAAAGAGATAGAGACTTCCACGCATTAATATGTACATATACCGATCCGGGGTAAAACTATAGCGCCACATAAATGAGTTGTTTCAACATTATCTGAAAAACACAATATGCTCCAACATGAAATCATTATTTTTAATTTTAAAATGTTCGACATATTCTACATTTGAAGTCAATTGGAAATAACCTGGTGATTTAATAACATTTAATGTCGGCCAGCAAGATTTTAATTCAAATCTATAATAAATTATGTTAATATGTTAAGGTGGGTATGTCCAAAATCATTAAGGTATTACCTAAACACAAAATCTATACACCATGAAATGTACCGTAGCTGTAGCTATGCATAATTAACTAACTACTATATTTTATAAGCCTTTTAAAATGCTTTTTTTTTTGAGGGATAATTTATCTACATGCTTGAACTTCAGCGTGGTCAAAGATCAACGTTAACGAAAAGGCTAAATGCAATGCTGGTAAGAAACATTGTGTTGAATACTAATACACGTATATGCCTCAGGTCATCGAGATTATAACTCTGGCCAGTAACTGCGACAAAATGAAAACGGCACAACCGTTGATTACAATCTTTAACAATACCACGAATTGCCATATGCTGTTTTTTTCACATATTGTTAAGGTTTAACTAGTTGAAATCTCTTTGACTGATATCTGACGTTATTTTCCACGCAACGTGAGACGCAAGACGTGGATATGGTTTAAGGAACAGGTTGTATACAGCTCCCCTTCCTCCGACATTTGGGACAATTCCAACAGGCTGCCCTTATGTATTATTTTGTTGAGCACATCCGTGGAGCACAATTGAATTACAAGTTTACTTTTTCTTACATCTCAATTTATCACGCTTAACTTACTTAATCAAAAAACATATTGGCCACAGTGCTTTATCAATTTTTACCCATATTTTTTCACGTATTCCCCAAGTCAAAATTTCAATTCATATTTTCACCGACAGGGCGGCACTGTGGCCCAGTGGTTAGCGCTGTCGCCTCACAGTAAGAAGGTCCGGGGTTCGAATCTCGGCTCGAGTGCCTTTCTGTGTGGAGTTTGCATGCTCTCCCCGTGTCCGCGTGAGTTTTCGCTGGGCACTCCGGTTTCCTCCCACAGTCAAAAAACATGCTGCTGCATAGGCTAATTGACTTGCAGACTAAATTGCCCACAGTGCCCCGTGATGGACTGGCGTCCCATCGTGGATATATCCCTGCCTTGCGCCCTGTGTCTGCCAGGATAGGCTCCGGCTCACCGCGACCCTGTATAGGACTAAGCGGTTTCAGACAATGAGATGAGATGAGATTTATTTCAACATTTACCGTAAGGGATGCTACCTTGAAATGTACTAAATAAATTCCAGCCAACAGTGGAAATGCTCAATTGAAGAAAGCAGAGACTCCAAGGAGATTACAGAATGATGACTCAGCCAAAGCCTGCCTAATAATCATGTCCTTCCAGTTGACAATGACAAGACCGGACGTGGAAACGTCCAAAGACCTTTACAGAACGCAGAATACACAAAGGGACCTGGTAGGAGAGTATGACGAACGTATTACCGACCTACAACACAATACGTTTCTGCAATGCCAGAAACGCCTTAAGATGCTTCTAACATGCGAGATGAAACGTCGCAAAAAGGAGAGAAGGAACACTCGACATAGCTATTCCGAACGAACAGTTATGCAGAGCAATTCTCATCGTTGAGTAAATTTCACGTGGGTACATCAACCTCTGTCCATTATTCCTAATCTTCTCTTAAACAGCCTCTACATAACCCGATTTAAAGCAATTGCAGGCACGTATTGGCTTTTTTCGGTATGGTGTGTCTGATATTATTATTTTTTAGCCTCTTTTGTTATTTAGACTCTTAAAATGCACAGAGCAAAAGCTTCCTTTTTATATTCATAGTGTCTAAATGTACGCACGACAGAATTTACACGAGCGGTGCTTAAGTATACTTTTTACGCATTAAAACGACTGTACTGGAATCATATTTATATGAAATAATTTTACATTAGTGTACACATTTTCCCCGCTTGAGCACGATGTGCTCAAGCGGGGAAAATGTTGTTGATGTACCGTTCAGATATTAATAATAATATTTGCACGACTAGAGCGCCTTTCACCCGAGGGTCACAAAGCGCTGCACTGAGCTGTGGAGAGAACAGCGTGTCAACAACATCAGAGTAGATCAATTAAAAGTAAAACAACGCCTATAAATCAACTAAGGACATTAAATAACAGGTCAACTAATTGCTAAACATGCCATTCTCTCCACACCTCTCTGCAGCGCTTCATGACCCTTGGGTGAAAAGCGCTCGAGAAGGGCAACTGTTATAGAGTTAGTAAAGGCAACGGACAGTATTTTCATTTCTTTATCAGCTCCGAGCAGCTTTTCTTCCAGCGCTGAGACGACCACGTGCCGTAATGACTGGGGACGAGGCTAACCTTTCCATTGCAGCCGGACAGAACGAGCGCACTTCAACAAAACAATCATCTCACATTGTAACTTTTAATCATCCGCGCGCAGTACTGGATTCGCATATCGGCGTTCCTGTATGAAAAAAAATGGAGAAGATGTTTGCTTGTGCTTATGGAGGTTTTCACGGCTCAATGCATGACGATTGCTTCCAAAAGCTGCTCTTTCGGGATAGCCGCGTTAGATTTCTCCTTTCGGGGCGGCGCGGTGGCCCAGTGGTTAGCGCTGATGCCTCACAGCAAGAAGGTCCCGGG
>JAZEWT010000001.1:7266027-7286813 GCA_036362905.1 Mordacia mordax
AATTCGAATCCGGGACCTTCTTGCTGTGAGGCGACAGCGCTACCCACTGGGTCACCGTGCCGCCAATTAATAAATAGTTGTTTTCTTAAACATACATCAGCAATTTACAGCTTATCATCAATCTACTGCTGGATGAAGGCCTCCCTATTTTATATTATTGTTCTAATTCTTTTAGCATACCTCATGCTGGGGTGGAGGTAAATTAAAAACAATTCAGTGAATCAAACTTCGATTCGTAGCGAATTGTGCCTAAACTCAACCCACATGCATGATACCTGCACATACACTGAACTCTGTCTACTAGGTACCATGTCCTAGAGGACGTTGGTGACAATTGTGTTCCACATATCTCTTCTGCTCTTTGAATTTCTTAAAATGTCCATTGTTGATATGTTCATCCATCTCAAGAGACTTGACATGTCAATCTCTGTCGGCCGCAATCTCTGTTTCCTTCAAATGTTCAAGTTATAACTAGATTTTCAATTTCCTCTTTCCTCATAATATGCCCGAGAAACTTTAGCTGTCTTCTTCTCATGCTATTCAACACCTTCTTTCTACATCCTATTCGTGTCAACATTTCTTCATTTGAGGTGTGACTTGTCCAAGTTACCTTCAAGATGCGTCTAAAGAACCGCATATCAGTTGCTTGCGATGTACTGGCGTCATATCCTGGATATAGCGCTGCCTTCTGCCCTGTGTCTGCCGGGATAGGCTTCGCCCCGCCATGACCCCGTACAGGATTAAGCGTGTATTGATAATGATGATGAATGATATTTACAGAGCGTTTTTTTTTTTTAAACATTAATAATTGTAATGGCTTTTCCTCATTTTGACTTAGCTCTGTTCGTAAAATGAGCAGACCTTGCTCGTAAATAATTATGTTTCTGGTCATGCAAATATTTTGTTTAAAGAAGGTTATCTTTGATGACGCATGTCCACCAATAACTTATGGGCATGCACATGTTATCCAACACATAAACAGTAGCTGATTGAAAATTTGCAAATGATATCAAGCGCTGGGAACGTTCGTGCTCACGCAAGCTTTCTTACAAACAAAACATGATTCGATTATGCTCAGTGCATATTCAGTCATTGTAGGTATTGCATTCATTATGCATTGAAATGTGTACAGAAACTCCTAGCATAATTGCAGAACTGCTATTCACCTGATTTCCCACCAGCTTAGGAGCAGTATGAAATTAATTTTAAATAACGACCTATTCAAAATGAATTATGCCTCGAAGCTTTAAGAACGATATACCATTCAAATGAGTTCCATAAGCTGCCAGACGATTCCACAATTCTTTAACAGCTGAAAAACAGCCGAATGCTGGAAGTTTTTGTGGGAGTGGATGAAGAATTTTTGTAATAGCAAGAACATTAGTATTGCACCTGCAAAGCAGTAGGCGTCCATATTTTGATTAGTTAGGTGTACCATTTTATTTCTAAACCGACTTGATCTGGTTTTTGCAGCTCTAAATAGCAGGTGTCGCAGTTTCATCTGATCGGCTGATGTGTGTTAGCATAACAATGAAACTCATGGAAACGGCACAGTTGGACATATATTTTTTATGTCATGAAAAAACTCATGCATTTTTTAAAAAAATGGTGTCGGTGAGGCCATCTCGGGAATGGATGAAACTAGTTGGTTTGATGCCTTGAGGTCTAAGGTTGAAGGGAGGACAACCACAATGGCAAGTGAGACATCACACAGAGTGCCTTGCAAACCTACACCGTGTATATACCTCGGTCAACCTTGAAATACACGTGTGTCCTCAAAGGGCTCTCATATTGTTATACTTGAAGACCAAAGTACTCATCAAAATACGTGCACCTGCTTACACATGAAACATCTTACTCTGCATTCACATTCCTATCTAACCCCTGCCCTCAAAAATCCCATATCTTACCCCTCTCATGAAAAAATATTGTTGAACTTTTTTTCTTAAACGCATTCAGCGTCCCATTGTACATTGGATCAGAATGTAGATTGAGCTGTGTACATAACTCTCCGGCGCGAAGGTGCAGACATTTCAAACCGACAAGTTTGATCCATTTACTATCGTGAAAAAAATGTCTCATTGTTAAGAGGCGTCCATGTCGCAACTGGTCAGGTTTTCATAGTGCCAGCCGTTGTGATCTAAAGTCATAACACCAAAGTTTCCATAGTTTCATAGCCCTGCGGATTCAATGCGCGCATCGTGTCTAAAGAATTAGAACTCACACCATGACCGTGCTTTAAATTGCACACAGGGTGAATAATTACACTACAGCTATCAAATGTGGGAGTGGTGCGATGGTAGAGTTATTAACGTGGTGCATTATAAAGCGAACAACCTGCGTTAGATTCCTAGATAAAGCTGAAAGTAAATAAATAATAAATATGTCTTTACACCCCATCCCCCCATCAACCAACACCGATCAGTGTGATATAGACTCATCTCATTATCTGAAACCGCTTAATCCTATATAGGGTCACCGTGAGCCGGAGCCTATCCCGGAAACACAGGGCGTAAGGCAGGAATACACCCGACGACGGGACGCCAGTCTATCGCCGGGCATTGCGGGACAATTTTAGTCTGCGAGCCAATCAACCTATCCAGGAGCATGCTTTTGGACTGTGGGAGGAAACCGGAGTACCCGGCGAAAACCCACGCAGACACGGGGAGAGCATGCAAACTCCACACAGAAAGGCACCCGAGCCGAGAGATTCGAACCCGGGACCTTCTTGCTGTGAGACGTCAGCGCTAACCACTGGGCCACCGCGCCGCCCATGCTCAGAACTATTCATTGTATTTTAGAATGCAATGTACATCATCACAGCAGGACTGTTACATCTCACAATCTTGACAGATGGCGGCCGATTCTGGCGGTGAAAACTCAGACGACCTGTATCAGGCGCTCGCTAACGTCAAGCAAACGTCAAGTAACGTCAAGAGACGTTCGCCGAGGGCCCAATGAAGGTCGACACGGCACACGAGAAGGCGGGGTGGCCAACGATCCACGCCCGGCCACCTTTGTCTCCCCAGTGACAATGTTTGCTGGGCAACATGCTCATTTGAGGCTGAGTCGGCCTAGTGGAGGCCCAGAGCTGGACTCGAACTCCGGTGGCCAGGTTCGTAAGCCGAGCGCGCAGTGAAACTCTGCCCCGTGTTACGCAAGCCTTCCTCTGTTGCTCGGCGACAACCTGGCTTTGTTTGCGCTCGGATCTCAGATCTCAGTTTTTTTTTCCACCGATCTCTCCGCGGCACTGATTTCTTTATCATTTGCGGCGTTCGCTTCAAAGAGGAGAAAGAACGTGGCGTCGACACACGGCGGGCACGAGAATTGCTCGCGTACTCATCCGCTGGAAGGTACGCGGAGCGGGGGGGGGGGACGGGCGTCGAGATGCCACCTTCACTTGAGTTTGCCTTCCTGCTTCAAAATGACGCCGCGTCTTTGCGATGATTATTCTCATCTCGTCCCATTGTCAGAAACCGGCTTAGTCCTGTACAGGGTCACGGTGAGCCGGAGCCTATCCCGGCAGATACGGAAGGCTGGGGATATACCCACGATGGGACGCCAGTCCATCACCGGGCGCTGATGGCAATTTAGTCTGCAAGCCGATTAACCTATGCAGCGGCATGTTTTTTGGACTGTGGGAGGAAACCGGAGTGCCCGGCGAAAACCCACGCAGACACGGGGAGAGAACACGCAAACTCCACACAGAAAGGCACCCGAGCCGAGATTCGAACCCGGGTACTTCTTGCTGTGAGGCGACAGCGCTACCCACTGGGCCACCGTGCCGTCCTTGTTATAATTATTGATAATAAAAATTGCATTTCTAAAGTGCTTTTCACCCGAGGGTCACGAAGCGCTGCACAGAGCTGCGGAGAGAACGGCACGCCAACAACAACGACATAAGAACAGAAAATGTGCAACAATAACGTTTTTTGGGTTTTGCTTTTGATGGACAAATGCTCATGAAGCTGTTATTCATGTAAAATGTAATTATTGTATTGAATCTCTGTGCGCCTATAGAGGTGTGATAAAAGTTTTTTTTTAATACAATCTCATGTCTATATCAAATGCTGGTGTTTTGTAATAATTAACAAATGGTAATCCACCGCTTATTTTTGGTGAAGAACACAATTTCATAAATAATACCTTGTCCTTACAAGAAAACATATAATAGCAGAGACGTTTCCGACAAAAAACCTTTTCTTTCTTCCTAACACCGAATAGTATGGCCAAAAACGCAGTGAGAATAACACACGTTAAAGGCCAACATAGAGCCTGGGGCCTAATGATAATTATATTTCTACGTGTTTTTTTGATTACTATACTTTAAATAGGAATGTACATAGTTAACATATAGTAGCTCTTCGGTAACATACAAACCCTTTATAACAATCATTTAAAAGTATTACACCCTTAGAGGTACTAAATAAAGTCATATTAAATGTTATACTTATAAGATGCTCGTGATTTTGTGTTCCTGCTCTGTATTTCTGCCTAACTGTTGTGAAGTCACTGAAGGTACATTGCATTTTCCCATTTTATAATCACGAAACGAAACGCTATTTTACTTTTATTTACTTTTAAGAAGCATGAATAAATGCATATATGTAATCTCAATACATTCCAAAGTGGTCTTTACAAATGTTAAAACATCCTGTTAAGTTGAACACATGTCCTATGAAAATATGAACATCTGCAAGTGTGTATAAATACAAAGCAACATATTTACAACACATGTTTATTTTATTGAAATGGCCTTCCATAACAAAAATACTCAGCGTTCCAAAGGCAATATTTAAACAACCAGATGTACAAATAGATATGAAAGTCAGCAATTGTTACAGTGCCACAGAATCTGGCTTAACATTTAAATTTTGGTAATCAATGCTGGGCTTGTGAGCCACATAAGAGGCTGCTGGGTTTCTTCAGAGGGCTTATGACAAATTGAGAACACTGAACTAGCATGTCCTGTGCCCGCCCGAGATAAAAATCCACATATGTACTGCCTTTGAGTGTCTCCGTGTAATAGTGTGTGAAATCCATTGCAGTGTACATAGCAACCGAAAAACCATGTCATGCAATATTTCCGCTGAATAGTAAAGCCATGTGTGGATCTGCTGGTACAAGGGGTTCTGTAATGGAAAATACTTTACTTTCAATTATGCCTCAGCTGTTAATGAATATCTAACTTGTTAAAGTGCAATAGATATACACTAATACCTCGATATTGGTATATTTGAGGCCAAACATTTTAAATTGGAACAAAATCCTGACGAAAAGCATCAGCTACCATTACCTTAATTTGCATTACTCATTGCCAGATTGTTGGTGGGAACTTTACAAATATCTCATTTCATCTCATTGCCAGATTGTTGGTGGGAACTTTACAAATATCTCATTTCATTGTCAGAAACCGCTTAATCATGTAGAGTCGCGGTGAGCGTCGACTCTGTGCCAGCCAATTAACCTATACAGCAGCATGTTTTTGGGACTGTGGGAGGAAACCGGAGTGCCCGGTGAAAACCCACGCGGACACGAGGAGAGAACATGCAAACTCCACACAGAAAAACACCCGAGCCGAGATTCGAACTCGGGTCCTTCTTGCTGTGAAGCAACAGCACTACCCACTGGGCCACCATGCCACCCCTTTACAAATATAATGACTTACATTACACAAGAACATTTAAAAAATGTGTATATTTCTACATGACCATACTATGAACTAAATGCTTATAGAAATCTTTGTAAGTCACTTTTTTTTATATTGTGTTGGTCCGATGTGGAATTATGAATAATTAGCTTCATATTTTGCAAACAAATGTTAAGTGTTATCTATTCCATATCTTGTTTCATCCCACACATTCAGAACAAGGCCACATTGTTCGGATGCCTGCGCGTTCTAGTACTGTTAGCGCCCATTGACCAGGTTTCCGTGTGTGTTGTTTTTTGCCACTTGCGTGGGAGCGTTGCGAGGTGTCGCAATAATTCAAAATAGGTGCACGCCTCCACGGGGTTTCGAGATGCCGACCCAACAGGGCCTGTATGGAGTGAGTGATGGTGTGCAATTATAGGAGCAGCATCGCATATTCGACCATCAAGCATCTGTTCTGACCATTGAACCCCCCCCCCTCAACAGCTCGGCTGAGTGTGAATGGTGTAACTGTCATTTTCTATAGATATTCACATTCCCTTTTCACATACTGTTTTCTGTCGATTATCTCATACATATTTGCATACTTCTGAAGTAAAGCATTTCACCCTCTTCAAAGTAATTTACACTTTATTTATATCTGGCCGGCGATGGACTGGCGTCCCATCGTCGGTATATCCCTGCCTTGCGCCCTGTGTCTGCCGGGATAGGCTCCGGCTTCACAGTGACCCTGTATAGGACTAAGCGGTTTCAGATAATGAGATGAGATATCTGGCAATTTTATTGTACGTGATGTAACTGTCGCTTCATATCTAACTGATCCACATATATGCCTTTACCGCAGTCCTCAGCGAGTCGGATATGCGAGACACTGCACCGAGCATGCACGCTCATCTTTTGAAGTTTAGTGGGACGGTGAGGTTTAGGGTCAGATGGGGGTTCCATGGTCATGTCACTCACAAGGCACGCGGATGGTAAAACGGCAACACCATCAACAGGAGTTTTGTCCACACTGCGTGAGGGCATAGTGATCCTGCCGACCTACGCCTGAATCTGGAACACTTATTCCTTCCTTAGTTTGTTTTAAAAATGTTTTTTTTATCCACTTTATTTATGCCCTTCTCTAAATAAAATCCATTAGTTGATTGTCAATTAAACTGCTTTGATGTCGTTGTGGCTGACTTGTTCTATTCACAGCTTAGATTTATAACAAAAACACAAAATAATGTTAGTGTTGTTGATTTGCCATTCGTATGTCGTTGTTGTTTCTGATATGCCGTTCTTTCCACAGATCTGTGCATCACTTTGTGACCTCCGAGTGAAAAGCACCCTAGAAGTGCAATTATTATTGCTAATTATTATTATTAATCTATTTTTCAGGAATGAAAGCGCCTAAGTTAATTGTCCTGACTAAATTGTCCTTGGTGTGCTGAGATGTTGTGACTTGCTTACCCCATACTGCTGGACCACTGTTAAGGCACGACATAGTTAAACGGTTATTTCCAGTTAAATAAAAACTGACATGTGGCAACATTTTCTGGCAAAAATGTATTGTGGAATGTGCTAGGCGTGAGGCGACATTCAATGGAGGAATTTTGTGGCGTTACTGTTGTCTGTGAAATCGGGTGTATTCCTGCCTTACGCCCTGTGTTTCCGGGATAGGCTCCGGCTCACCGTGACCCTATATAGGATTAAGCAGTTTCAGATAATGAGATGAGAATTTTAAACAAATACGCAACTTTGTAGTGAATTGGGAAAATATCCAGTTGTATATCTGAGAGGTGTATGAAGTATGGAGATTCAAGTTTAATGGTATGCATTTTAGTTTAAATCTCTGGCAAGTCGTTCGTTATTCCAGAACATTTGTTTGTTCTTCACTGGTGGCTGACAGGACTGTTGCATTAGCCACTATTCTCCCAGCATCTCTTCATGCCATTGGTCTTCAGGAGGCTCCTATACATATAAAAATAGTATTGGAAAGTGATGGTGAAATGGACTCCAGTCCTACTCGCAGTGCAAGTTCGTATAATGAGCATAAAGGATGATTAATACGTTCTAAAGCCACGAAAGCATTTACAAATTACGCTCACTAAAAAGAGGTCGAAATCAAGGTGTACAATGCCCCTCAGTGATGGAGATCATCACCACAGCACACTGTGGTTGTACAAGGCCGTTAGGGCGGCCGTGTCGTTGCAGGAGTTACCCAACGTGCGCAGGATAACGGCCACCGTGTGGACTCCACTGTGGCACTGAGAGCACGGCACTCAAAAACAGAATGGACATTGAGCCTCCCAGACAGGAAATCTACACAGCTTTCCACACTAAAGGTGAGTGGCAAGACAGGTTGGCTTCTTTAACACATCTGAAATACTAAGATATACAAAAAAAAAACAGATTGCTTTGTTAATACTATACCAATGAGTAAAATATTGCAGTAAATGATAATTTTCGCAATAGTACGTCCACTATCAATGAGCAGGTGATACTTTTCTGATCAAAGTATGGTATACTGATTTACCTTGTGATTGCACTGCTGTCTTAAGCTGCCCCATAGAATGAAACTCCTTTTATCCAGACCTCCTAATATCAATGGAGTCAAATTGATCCGTGATTATATCTAGTCATAAAGTGGTCCTCCTATTAACCGTGATTAACACAGCTAAGATAATTGTTTGTGTGGATAAGCACTAAATCTCCCTTACCTTTGGAGCAGGAGCACTCGTCACAGCAATCCAAAAAGAACAGTTATGGAGACCAATTATCTTCTCCAAAAGATGTCATAGTTAAAATATATTTGATTTACAAAGTACCACTTAGTCCATTAAAGGAAACTACACAAAACATATCAAACACAAATGTTTATTGTTGACAATTATAATGTCATACAGTACAGCAGCAGGACACATTTGTATAGAAATCTATACCCATTCTACTAATATTATTTCCACTAGGAAAAAGGGAGATGCTACTCGAAAAGACTCTTCGTGAAAAAATAAGGTACGGAAAGTGTAGATTAACTGCATGGAATTTTACTACATTCGTGTAAGCCAGTATCATGGAGGTCAGATTTTGTTGACCATGCTGATTTGAAATGCATGGGACTCAATCTACAGGGCTGTGAGAGGTGGTCAGTAAATGGCAGTGTTGCAAGTATGGTGTTAACGCACGTACATTTGGGTTTGTTGTTAGTTTCTTATGACATGCAACTTATTCTTGAAGCCATTTGTCAAACAGAATTATATGTTTTAAAGTATATGTATATTTGCTATGTTTTGTTTCAAAACATGCTTAATGTGTAATTGTATGCATAACCTTTAGCTACAAGAATATGAAACTTTCATTTTGGAAGAAAATTCTGTTAACGTAAAGGTTTTAAGTGTGCTAAGTAGCTATGGCAGTGCACTGAAAATGTTAGTAAACTGCCGCGTATTTTTTTACGTTTAGGACAAACATTTTTTAGGTGACCTAACCCAAAAAATGGAATCCATCGATGCCACGTATTTGTTTCTTGATATATGGTACAAATATAATCTCCATCCTGATATTATATATGGCAGCCAATTACAGCATGACCATTCATACGTTTTCTTTTCATTAATTTATGCTAGTCATATAATGCAGATGCAATTTTTGTAAATGGATTTAACTAATCTATAACCATCATCTATAAATGTCTATACTTGCATTTCTGATAGAAATCCAGGATATGCACATATAGGAGTAGTTTATCATATTTAAAAATAAAATATTAAAGTTTCAAGATAGACTTCTGACTTCATGTTTTTTAATTTTATTCACGTCTAACATCAATATAAGAAATCTATTATTTAGTGCACAGTAGGGGGTGGGAGAGGGAAGTACAGCTTTGTACATGAAGGCTAACTGAAAGATATTTGGGTTTTTTTGTGTATTTATATCTCAACAAACTGTCACTGCCCTTCAATTATAACGCTTTCGTGACAAATATTATCGACGAAATTCATTTTTTGGGTCACGTCACCCAAATAATAGTGTCGTTTAACTCCCCACCACCCGATACAGAACGTGCCATTTCCCTCACTATCTCAGCACACCGGTGTGTGAGAGAGCTCGCCCAGGTTTGGCACGGGTGCCTGATTATGTTGATTGCAATTATCAGCGAAACGTCGCATCTCTTTGTAAAATTCTGTGAGTTCACTCTCCCACACACCGATGGGCTGACATAGTGAGGGAATTGACTCGTACTGTTTACGTGGCAAACCTTACTGATTGGGCCGTGCGGGTGATGGAGGGTTTAAACAACACTATTTTTTGCATGACCTGAACCAAAAAAATGAATTTAGTTGTCACTGCCCCCTTAGAGAAATTAGGCCAATTAAGTTGGACAATGAGGCAACCGGTAATTATGAATCAGTTCTATTTGAAATCACAGAAAACGTGGATGAACACAAACCACTGTTGATCATCGTGAATCAAAAGAAGCAACTGCATGGTTTTGACATGTGATACGACAAGGGGAAACATCCAACATTACCTTACAGGGCAGAGAAGGAGGGAAAGAGAGTATGACCCCAGATTAACTCTATGACAAATGTGATATCATGGACTGACAAGCTGGCACAACAACCTGACAAAGACTGTAAAGGACAGGCAACCGTTTGGAAAGATGACAGCTCAGGCATCAGTAGGGCCCTCACGATCATTGTGGTAAAGGAAGTGATGAAGAATAAAGAGGTACATCAGGGTAACACCTGCAAAGAAACCAGGCCACAACGTCATCACTGTGTCCCGTTGTTCAATAATATATATAGAAATCACTTAATATTTTGTGTTACCACATCACTTTACCATTTGCCTCGCAGAAACTTGTTTTCACAGTTTTTGTTTGTTCAGAGATATGTGACAGATGCATATACTGGTGTCTAGTAAGTTCTCTTCTTTATAGAATGCACCATAATCAATGTTGTCATGTTGGTTCTCTATAATTTAATGAGCAGCAAGGAGGTGCTGGAGAGGTCAAATCCCATTCCACCATCCAAGCAATATTCAATAACAAGATATCCCGATCCTTACACATTTGAGGACCTCCCTGTGTCAAAAAAGGTAGGCCGGAGGCTGCACCACGTGTGACGAACAGTTACGTTTGACATCTGCAACAACTGCTTAAAAGCATGTTTTTTGTATGTTCGGTGAGCTTATGATTGGTATTATCATGAAAACAAAACAGTACCTCTCAGAAGTGAGTCAGTGCTTGCTCTCATTCTCTTTTTTTTTCCCTGAAAACCCAATACCGATGGCAATGCTTTTAAATTGATAAAAGAAAAAGTAATCACATCTCAGCCTTTGACGAATTTTAGATTTCATTTGTCTTGCTCTCTTGCAGGCACATGATTATCACACAGAGCAGCCAATCACTTACTGGTCCAATAATGTTGGCAACATACAGGTGAGAGCCTACACTGCTTTTCATATTAAAAGATATTGGGTTTTATATTAAACAGTGGATTATTGAATTCACATACAATTCTTTGTTTGAAAAGTAAATATGAGTAATCTTTATTCTGTTATTCAGAGAATAGAATGTATGAACAAATATTCCATTGTCCCATGCTTTAAATATTTGTGCTGCTGTATAAAAAGACAAATACTATCAAGAATGGAAGAACACATTACTGGAAAAAGTATACATTCAGCGGTGCCAAAAACGTTCTTTTTAACACTTTGCAAAGTGCTTCATATTATTGTATAACATACCACTAAACCACAAACTGCATCTTTGCAATAGGAACAATTATTACAATATCATATATAACATTGATTATAATCGACAACAAAAGTAAAAATACAACAATTTTCAGAGTTATACTTTATATTATCTCATACCAATAATTTGACTTGATGAACAATACACAGGTAACGACATCACTCTGTTGTACTGTCGGATTAGTCCATTAGCGGTTGGAAAAGGACGATTTGGAAAACAGTGAAAAGGCTGACGAAAGATTTTGTTGAGGAAGATTTTAGTACAGTTTTTTCTCTCTCTCATTCACAGTAACATTGTCACCGTCATCGTCAGTATCACCTTCACGCTTGTCATAAATTGTACTAGAGTCTTATTCCGTCTTCTTAATTTTCCAAATGCCCTATTTGGATCTTCACAAAGTCTTGTTATCCACTGATACCGGACTAGATGTTTTTTTTGTTTTATCTATCATCAGCTCATTTCCCACAATCACGTGAACATTTTACTTGCACAATATAATATACACGTTTTATTCTTTACCGCATGGTAATTTTTTTTTAGCAAATATGCAAAGGTTGACACTTTCTTTATTATAACACTTCTATTGTTTGATTCGTGTGTTGGCAGAATGGCAGTTATAGTGGTAAAAAATAAATGTTTATGAAACCTTTAGCAATTCTGAATTTCTGCATACATTTAACCTAAAATGTGATCAGATCTTCAAATCCTCATAAATGATAAAGAAAACCTAATGAAACAAACACCAGACGAAAAATTATACTTTTTCATTTATTTATTGAGAAAAATAATCCAACATTATATTCCTTTGAAAAGGTATGTGAACGTTTACATTCAATAAATAGTGGCACCTCCTAGAGCAGCATATAACGTCAACCAAACATATTCTTAGCTATTAATCAGTCCTGCACATCGACTTGGAGAAATTTTGGCCCATTCCTCCTTACAGAACTGCTTCAGCTCTGAGATATTTGAGGGCTGTCTTGCAGGAACTGCTCACTTCAGGTTCTGCCACATTTCAATTGGGTTAATACCCGGACTTTAACGTGGCCATTCCAAATCGCGAAATGTTTTCTGTTTCAGCCATTCTGTTGTAGATTCACTTCCGTATTTAAAATATTGTCTTGCTGCATGACCCACTATTAAGCTTCAGCTCACGGACGAATTCCCTGACATTCTGCCATATAATTTGCTGGTATAATCTAGAATTCATGGTTCCGTCAATGAGAGCAAGGGTCTTGAAGCAGCAAATCAGCCCCAAATCATTATATTCTCACCACAATGCTTCACAGTTGGGATGAGGTTATTCCGTTGGAATGCAGTTCTTATGCTGAAATGCAGTGTTTGATTTTTGCAATGCATAACATTTCTCATTTAAGCCAAAAAGTTCCACTCTCAACTCATCTGTCCACTGAACATTCTTCCAATAGCCTTTTGGATCATCTTGGTGGTCTTTGGCAAACTTGAGAAGGACGGCAGTTGTTCTTCTTGAAAAGGCAGTAGTTTCCTCCTTACTTTTCCTCTCACGCACAGCATTTTTGTGCAGTGTTTTACTCATCTCATCTGATTGTCAGCAACCGCTTTTTCCTGTACAGGGTCGTGGTGAGCCGGAGCCTATCCCGGCAAACACAGGGCACAAGGCAGGACAATACCCACGATGGGACGCCAGTCCATCACCGGGCACTGCGAGCAATTTAGTCTGCAAGCCAATTAACCTATGCAGCAGGGAGAACATGCAAACTCCACAGAGAAAGGCACCCGAGCCGAGATTCGAACCCGGGACCTTCTTGCTGTGGGGCGACAGCGCTACCCACTGAGCCACCGTACCGCCCCCAGTGTTTGACTAATTGACTCAAACACTGATATTAGCCAATACAAAATGAGGCCTTCAGATCCTGAAAGGTTAACCTCTGGTTTTTTGTGACCTGTGTTATTGTATGGCTTGCTATTGGAGTAATATTCATTGGGTGACCATTCGTGGAAAGATTAACAATGGCGTTGAATTTCCTTCATTTATACACTATCTGCCTGACAGTGGATTGATGGAGCCTAACATCTAGAAATGGGGGCGGCGCGGTGGCCCAGTGGTTAGCGCTGTCGCCTCACAGCAAGAAGGTCCCGGGTTCGAATCTCTCGGCTCGGGTGCCTTAATGTGTGGAGTTTGCATGCTCTCCCCGTGTCCGCGTGGGTTTTCGCCGGGTACTCCGGTTTCCTCCCACAGTCCAAAAAGCATGCTGCTGCATAGGTTAATTGGCTCGCAGGCTAAATTGTCCCGCAGTGCCCGGCGATGGACTGGCGTCCCATCGTCGGTATATCCTTGCCTTGCGCCCTGTGTCTGCCGGGATAGGCTCCGGCTTCACCGTGACTTTGTATAGGACTAAGCGGTTTCAGACAATGAGATGAGATGAGATCTAGAAATGGTTTTATAACCTTTTCCAAATAGGTGAGCATCGACAACTCTTGTCTGAGGTTTTCCAAAATCACTTTAGATCAGGGCACGACACGCTTCCACAAACCTGTATGGCGACGACCAAACTTTATATTTTTCATATATAGGACAGGGCCACTCAAACTCACTCCTGATTGTCATTGACCGAAATAACGCGACTCCAAAACCTAAACGTTAACATACTAATTCCGACAAAAAAATCGAAGATTGGATCATTTTGCTCAATATATAAATGAAAAAGTAGATTTTCACATACCACCTGTTAAACCAAGTTTCTGTTATGTATCATTAGGATTTAGATGAAGATCTGATCACAAATTTATACAGGAATACAGACAATTCAAAAGGATTCACGAACTATGTCCAGCCACTGTACAACACATCTTCAATGAAATTTGGCAAAAGCTGCAAAACCTGATTAGAGTAATTTTATAATAATCATTGGCAGAAACTACCCTTCCACAGACACATTACTTTAAACCATTATCTGGCTTCATCTTCATACTTTTGTTTGTCCTCACCATATATGCAATTTGTTTGGTAAGCATAACACTCTACATAAACAGCATTAATGTAGAGTGCGCCTCGACAGCTGAGATGTGAAACTATACACGTGATTATTTTGCATCTACAAATAAATATGGTGATTGTTTGCCTGCATTGTTGTCTTGATATTGATATTATTTGATGTTTCTTGTACTATAGCCAAAGAAAAATGACAATTGAAATTCAATGTTGCAAGATAATATTCCAGAAAATATTCACTTTTTTAAAGCATATTATAATATCACTCACATATGTGCAGGACTATAGATTTTTGTCGGCAAAAACTGCTAAATATATATTATTATTATGTACAGTACTTGTATTCTTGATAACGTGCATTTTTATTCTATTTTAGGGAGTAACACACAGCAAGTCAAGAGAGAGACCCTTTCTCAAGAACACCGCTTTTAGCAAACCAATCAGCGAGCGCCTGGACACACCGTTTAAATGAAGCAGTTTTAATATTTAACCCAGAAAAAGGTGGAAGCCAGTGAGTTTCATTTTCTTTTAGTGTACAGTATAATATATACTAAGGATATAATCATTCACGTACCTTTCACCTTTTGGCTGCGCATTTTGTTCCCACTAAACAAAATTGTAATACTACATATGTGGTAAATAAAACTGTAAATCATGCAAAACTCATCGTATTGAAACTCCACATTGTGTTTGTGAGGTCTTTGTTTTAATGTTCACCATGTTTTGCTAAACACAGCTTTGCTATGGAGTTACATTTTTGGTGGCATTAATTTCAATTCAATAAGCATATGACAAGTACATTTCACATTTAAACAAAATAGTTGAAGCAGAGTATTTTAAGTGATATTTACAATATGAACAATACAATGCAATCTCATTGGAGTCCAGACTACATTTTCAGGGTTAATTTTACGATTCATTCTGGTATACTCTAAAACATCCGTTGCCAATTTAGATATGCCAACTATTTCGAAATGTCCTATTACATATACAAAAGTGCAATAAATACGGTACAAACAAACAGCAACAATTCCTTCTGATCTTTAATGAAGGGATCAATCAAAATCATTCAAGTGATCAAATATAACAAAATATTTACAGCTTGGTTGAATCCTGTGTTACGCTTCTGGATCTTCCTCAATTTCTCCCATCAGCCAGTATGTCCTCATTTTTCCCTTTCCCTGCAAAAATTGACGGTTACAAAGTTGATCGGCAAAGTATTACCTAGCGGCAAAGCATATGTAGCAGGCAATATGATTACAACGAATAGTTTCTATTTACAAGTGTCTATAATGATGAGGGTAGCTTATTGCAGATATAAAAAGCCGTGGATACATAGCAGTTTCATTTAAATAATAATAGACCTTTACTTATAACTAGATAACAGCTCAATAAGACCAGAAGTCTATTTAAAATGAGAATATATCTGCAAGAATCGTCTATTAGATTTATAAAATAATAACAATAAACAGCCATTTGTCAATCCACTGATAAATTAAATAATATTGATGCTTGTCATGGGGAATGTTTGACCATGCTTTGCCATGCACAGTGCCAGTTGGTTAAAGTAGAGGCCAGAATCAGTTTAGATATCACTCACGACTGATGTTAATTCTGGCCAGCTATTAAATCCAGGTCACTGCTTTTATGGCACAGTGTGCTAACCACGGCGACACTGCACCCCATTTAGTGAAGCTTTAATAATAATAATAATTGCATTTTATTATTTATAGGTCACATATTGCTACACAAAGCTGCAGAGAAAACGGCATGTTAGTAACAAGAAAAGCAAATCAGCAACAATCACTTTTTTCAATGAACCTATTTAAAAACAGTGTTTTGGAATGACAGCCAAATAACAGAGTTAGGTTGTCACTAACGCCATCCAAATATTATCATTTGTGTGTGCAGCTCACACACCTTTATTGAAAGTCAACTTCAACACTGTCACCTGCTGTGCCGTAAGTATTAAAGCGGAAAAAATACATTTGGCGTAGCATTCCTCTCCTTCAAATAAAATCTTGACATCCGTCATTATTACACTGTCTCTGTTTTCTGTATTATCGTTCATGAGTAACGGTAAAAAGCAAATCTGAAAATGATAGTACTATGTTGTGTATTAGGCCCATGGTTGAGATAATAGACTTGAAAGACATGACGGTAACACAACAATTAGCGCTATTCACGTAACTGTATATGGTTTTTCAAAATAACTGTAGTCAGGCGCATCACAGTCATAAACATGCATTTTGCCGTATAGATTTTAAATTGCCATTGTACGTGTACAAATGCAACCTCTCGGTCAATCCATTGCAGGATGAGGGGCATGCTTATGTCACGAGGGTTCTGGAGTTATTTTGACCATATTCAACACACTGGTCGCTGCTAAAAGCAGACCATTTAAACACACAGCAGCCTGCAATGTGGTTTACGGATGGCAGCTGCCCATCCACACCATGTCATGGATCAATCCTGCTTCGCTTCCAAGATATGATGAGACTTGTCATATTGCGTGCGATTCGGTCATAACGTTTTTTTTAACGAAAACAACATTGATTTGAACAAGAGTCCTTATAGCTAGTAAAATGTATATGAAGATGGCAAAGAATTACCAACGCAGTACACTTTTGTCTTAGAATTAATTGATTATCGTTGCATTGGCAGTGGTGCAGAATCACCTAGCGAAATTATTCTTTCAGGAAATAACATGCGCTATAAATAAGGGATAGTGTCTGAAACGTCGCCAATCATATATTTTTCTCATCAGGCTATGTTATTTACAGATGTATTGAGTTTGTTTTTGTTCATTACACCTTCACTTTTGTGTTCCACAAAACTAACAGGATTAAAAGAGAAAATCAAGACAAGCTAGTGGCAGTGGAACTGAATGTGCTGAGAAGGAGCGTGGGAGAATTGAGAAAACAACAATATGATGTTGCATTGTATGTTATTGCGTTGGTCAGTTAGAACTTTGATTGTGTCGCAGGAATCCCATATCTGGAGCTTACAAGCTCATTTGGTACTTTCTATTTAACAAACGTCCATCTCTCCGTCTGTAAGGAATAAGAGAGACCAGCGGAAGATTTTGGTGCGAAAAAATACGAGAAGACAGGCCTCTGGTCCGTAGGTGTATAGAGAAAGGAGACCAAAAAAACACTCTGTGGCCTCCTATTGCCACGCAGAAGGTGCGCAGCATAGATACCATCTCTGAAAGAGATTAAATAATGCTATAAAAATATAAATAGGTCTATGCGAAGCCACTGCCAGAGGAAAGTATGAGAAGAATAAACACATCTGGCCTTATTGACAGCTGACCTGTGATAACTGATACATCACATACTACTAACCCTATACTGTTTTACGTAATTTGACAAGGCGGAATATGTAATTTTAATGCATTTACCTAACATTCATCTCCAATTTGTCGCTGATACATTATGAATCATGTAATTACAAAATGATTTTGGCACCCTTTTAAAATCACATTAGGATTTGTTTTGTTTGTTGTAAATATGTAGGTACATGAGTAATATAATGCTATTTTTATTATAAGCTTGTGGATAGATTTGTGCTAATCAAGACTACATTAATGAACCAATTTTGAGCTAATTTGGAATTTATGTAAAGCCGTAATAATACATTAATGAGGCCCGGCATTTTAATACACTAATGAAATATTTACACGAATGCAAGTATATGAATATTTCAAGAAGGCATATTTAAATATACAGCATCAACTAACAGTAATATATTATTTCAAAGTGCAATTTACGAACATGAACCATTTTTCTTTGCGTACCTTCATTTCCACATCTCCGCGCAACTCCAGCCTGAAACAGCCAAACTCATCCAAAACTTCCTTCGTAGTTTGTGAAACGTGAATTTTTAAAGCTGAAAAACACGTGCGGAAATATTTTACACTCGCCAACAGCATCCTTATCAATGTTCAAAGTTTATTCTGTTTGACCACGTGAGAAATCGAGTGACAGGTATGAGTCTATTTGCAAGACTGACCTGGGGTACTAGTCTGCCAATAGGGGGAAACGGTTACTATTTATAGTCAAAATTGAGTAATTGCTTGCAAGTTCAAAATCTAGGACATTTTGAAACTGATGCCGGCACACAATAGCCTACTTTTGTGAATGACATCAGGGGATATTTAATGTCCGTTGAAAATCAGATGGCGCTTATTACATTTTTCACCCACAGTAATAATCGGAGCAGCCGTTTGGTTGAACCATAAACCTCTGCAGTGGCACGCTACTGCTAGGCCATATCATCGCTCTTTATGTGAATAGGACAGTGGGACAAAGCTTAAGACGCGCTAATAGCTTGATTTAAGGACAGCTCACAAAGATTGGGGACCCGCTTGCTATAATGATTCAATGTCAATTTAAAAAACTAAACATATTTGCTACCGAGGCCATTGTTGAAGGGAGCGAGAAGGAGAGTCAAAATTCGAGGATTGGACAGTCCATGGCCTGGGATTGAAAGCAATTAATGACTTTCATTAAACTGATGCCATTGATCTGCTCCTGAAAATACGGTTCAGAGTGCACATCGGGGACAAAATCAGCATGTGGGAACGTCAAGTCAACGTAATCCCTTAGGGATCCGTGATTGCACCAACTATGTTCAACCTGTACACACATTTCTTTCCACCAACACAATCCCGGAAGTTTATAAATGCAGATAACATCTGCTTTGGCACAAAGTACATACATTTTTGGAACTAGAAAATGTCCTGAATGTTACTTGGCTAAAATTTCCGAATACCGCAATGGTAGGCATCTACAACCGAGCATGACACATTTCACCTGGACAATGCCAATGCGCCGCTGACATTGAACATCCTGCTAAATGGACAACACCTGAAACACGAGTGCCACGCTGTTTTCCTCGGCCTGACGCTGGACAGGTCTCTGACATTCCACAACCACCTGAGGAAGACAGCTGCAAAAGTACAGAGCTGAACTAACGTCCTAAGACTGCAAGCCAGCTCTACCTGTGGGGCAACGACTAAGACGCTTAAAGCTACTGCACTTTTCCTGTGCTACTCAAACTGCTGAATATCGTGCTCCAGTCTGGTGTCAGTCGTCACACACCAAGCTGGTGGATGTTCAATTAAACTCATCCATGCGCACCATCACAGGGAGGCTGCGATCAACGCCACTACCTTGGCTTCCGGTGTGGAGCAATATTGTCCCACCACACACTGGACGGAGAGAATCAAAATCGAAACTGGTGAATGGGATTCGTGCAAAACACAAGTCTACCATTGCATCCGGGACACGTGTTCAAGCCTCCACGAACACGTCCATCATCTCGACTCGCCCAACTGGAGCAGCCTGCCTGACGACTAATCCGCGGCTTCTGTGCGGAATGAGGTGTGGAATGAGGAGTGGTCAGCCCTGGACGTAGCGAACCGGTCCCCTCGCCATCAACCCCACTGAGGGTGTGCCTGGCTCTGATCTGCCACACGAGGTCCCTGCTGAATCGATTCCGCACCGGCCATGGTCTGCGCGCAGCTCACCTCCATACCTGGAGGTCTACGACACGACCCGACATGACATGACCCGACATGACCCGACACGACCCGACACGACATGACCCAACATGACGACCCGACATGACCCGACACGACACGACCCGCTATGCGACTGCGGACAGCGACAGAGAGAGCAATCGACGGCGGCTGTCCTGAGAGAGCAGCTTTTCAAAGTAATCATGCATCTCTAGCCGTGAAACTCTACATCATTGCTATGTCACACATCGCCCATGACTGTCCTCTGACGAGGTTTGCAGGAGGCCTGAGGGCTCTCAACACAGCTGAAGAAACAGCTGTCACTTGGCTCAGCAAGAGAAACAAACGGTAGAAGAATACGATCAAACTGTGCATGATTTTCTTGACATTTTCCTTAACATGCAACACAATCGATCCATCGACGTCCCAAGGTTTTGATATCCACCCAGACTACCTGTTTGTCTCACCCCGTAAAACTGTGCAAAGACAGTACACGACTTCACTTCCACAAATACAATGTTTGGCACACAGAGACGAATCGGTAAATGCAGAAGTCACTCGGAGCTGCTACGACAACACAGCATAGTGCTACGTTCGAGCTTCTCTCGTGTTTTTCTGCATTTTACAATGTTGCAAGTATGCGTAATACTACCCCTGTGATGGTGCCAACTTGTGGCAAACTGTATCCATGCCTGCGATCTGAACATAATGCTTTTACAGCTTAAGCTGAACAGTCAACTATGCCTGCCTGGTCGACTTCTGGTCGCCAGCCTGCATTATAAACACCCATCTTAGAGACGGGCGGCGCGGTGGTCCAGTGGTTAGCGCTGACGCCTCACAGCAAGAAGGTCCCGGGTTCGAATCTCTCGGCTCCGGTGCCTTTCTGTGTGGAGTTTGC
>JAZEWT010000001.1:7312185-7332604 GCA_036362905.1 Mordacia mordax
CGGTATATCCTTGCCTTGCGCCCTGTGTCTGCCGGGATAGGCTCCGGCTCACCGTGACACTGTATAGGACTAAGCGGTTTCAGACAATGAGATGAGATGAGATGTTGTCTCAGAGCAAGAACCCCTCGGGTTCGAATCCCGGCTCGGGTGCAAATTTTGTGTGGAGTCTGCATATTCAACTCACGTCCGCTTGTGTTGTCACTGGGTAATCCTGTTTTCCTTCCACATTCCAAAGAGATCCTGCCTAGGCTAATTGACCGAACTTAATTGCTCCTGGAGACCTGTGACAGACGCGTCCAATTATGGGTATGGCCATGCGTTGTTCCCTGTGTATGCTGAGATAGGCTCCAGCTTATCGCGACCGCGTACACAATTATGCGGGCAGTGGTAATGAATTAATGAAAATGTATTTTGTGTTATGTTATGACTTGCGTTATTGACACTCAAATCCTTCACTTATTCGCGTATATCTAATATTTTAAATATCGCTTAATTATGCCACGAATGTCACACAACTCATAAAGAAAAGTTGCAGTCTCCATCAGTTCGTCATTATACTATCACTGAACATAAAGAAAATGGTTCCTGGTCCGTTGTATTATGCATTCATCACAGGAACAAACTACAGTGTAAATATTTACTTATTTTCCTTTCATAAAATGTACGTGTTCAGTAACACTTGCAGTAATTGATTTCATCAAACAGCATATTTGATTCACATACTGTTTTTGTAAGTGCTGTCAGCATATGTTCATGCTTATATAAAAATAAAACAAAGGCAAACCACAGTCAGGGACCCAAAAACCACAAAGTACCAAACAGCCAACAACAAAATGAGCAAGGTTGCAAGAACCTGACAAAATGTGATGAGAGCAAATTCTAAAGTTAAGAATGAAAGGAAAGACAAAGGAAAATGTTTTTGAGGTACAGAGTTATGCGAGGGCGGCGCGGTGGCCCAGTGGTTAGCGCTGACGCCTCACAGCAAGAAGGTCCCGGGTTCGAATCTCTCGGCTCGGGTGCCTTTCTGTGTGGAGTTTACATGCTCTCCCCGTGTCCGCGTGGGTTTTCGCCGGGTACTCCGGTTTCCTCCCACAGTCCAAAAGCATGCTCCTGGATAGGTTGATTGGCTCGCAGACTAAAATTGTCCCGCAATGCCCGGCGATGGACCGGAGTCCCGTCGTCGGGTGTATTCCTGCCTTACGCCCTGTGTTTCCGGGATAGGCTCCGGCTCACCGTGACCCTATATAGGATTAAGCGGTTTCAGATAATGAGATGAGATGAGAGTTATGCGAGTATGCGCATGTGGGATGTGCGTACCGTATGGATGAGACGAAACAAAGTGCGTGCATGATAGCAATGTGATCAAGAGATTTGAAGTGCTTCCTTCCGTAACACCCGAGACGAATGTTTCCATCCGCGCAACCCGTCTTAGTGTGCAGCGCTTACTGTGGTAGAATTTGATAGAGGAGAGCCTCCGCTTTGCGCTTCTCTTCCAGGTAGGCCTGTGTCCTCTCTTCGACCAGCTCCTCCAGGTTGTTCGCGTACTGCTCCATGCGGGACAACAGGTTGTCCAAAATGTTGGAGCTGTTCTCCCTAAAAGGCATTACAAGGTACCAAGAAAAAAAAAAGCATTGGGCCATTTTTTTGTACTTGTCGAGTACATAGACGCATTCCAACATACGGTCTTTGAAACCAACATCGAACATTTTCGTCAGTGAGGATGGACAACAGAACGTAATAACTTGTGGTTGCTCGTGGAAAAAATTGGCTGAACGAAAACAATGCAAGCTTGTAGTTGGAATTAATAAAAGCCAACTATTGACATTAATAATCTGCCCTGTGCAATACATGTAAGACTTTATATTCAAATGTGTAGTTTTTTTATGTGAAAAAGGTCAATTTTGGAGCCAAATTAAAATAAACTATTAATGAATGTTAAGGAAACTGCAGTTGTACTAAAAACATACCTCTTATTTATAACCCAGTCATTAATTGTAAGCAAAATTATACGTCAAGCTTCATGAGTCTTGGCTTTTTTGTCATCCTCCTGTATTCAGTACAGTACGTTACTGCCTAACTTTTTAAAATTCCAATACCATATCCACTTGTTAACTTCCTCCTTGCACATATGATACAATCACAAGATGCTCATTCCCTTTCACCGCATTCGTCTTCTTACTGTAAAAAAAAAGATTCTGGTTTGAGTGTGAACCTCCTGAACTCTGACATTACACTGGCAAAGAGTATGTGAGACCTGGGAGTTGCCATTGATCCTAAGCTCTCGTTCTCTTTCCACACATCTGAACTCTACAATCCATGCCTTCATCACAGCTTGACTCGAATACTGCAACTCTCTCCTCTGCAGCATTTCAAAATGCATCATCACCAAGCAGCAAATACGAATACCATTGCCAGACTTGAAAACAATGTCACAGCTTCCCCTTGCGGGCGGCACGGTGGCCCAGTAGTTAGCGCTGTCGCCTCACAGCAAGAAGGTCCCGGGTTCGAATCTCTCGGCTCGGGTGCCTTTCTGTGTGGAGTTTGCATGCTCTCCCCGTGTCCGCGTGGATTTTCGCCGGGCACTCCGGTTTCCTCCCACAGTCCAAAAGCATGCTGCTGCATAGGTTAATTGGCTCGCAGGCCAAATTGCCCCGCAGTGCCCGGCGATGGACTGGCGTCCCATCGTCGGTATATCCTTGCCTTGCGCCCTGTGTCTGCCGGGATAGGCTCCGGCTCACCGCGACCCTGTATAGGACTAAGCGGTTTCAGACAATGAGATGAGGTGAGAGCTTCCCCTTGCTGAAATCCTTCCACTGGCTTCCCAACCACTCAAGAGATTAATATCCAGATTGCACTAGCCACCTGCATGATCTTTTTTTGCAAGTGGCACAACTCCGCCCCACACACACACTGGCAACTCGGCAACCCTGACTTGTCGTTTGCAGATCACTAGTGCCCCACAATTTCGAACCACCTCCGTCCAGCCATCCGTGCTGGTGACTCCCGTCCCCCGTTCCAAGTCCGGGCACAAGAACGTACTTCTTTCCTCTCACTGCGATTGACTGCCTCGCTATGTAATATAAATCTCTCATCTCATTGTCTGAAACCGCTTAGTCCTATACAGGGTCACGGTGAAGCCGGAGCCTATCCCGGCAGACACAGGGCGCAAGGCAAGGATATACCTACGATGGGACGCCAGTCCATCGCCGGGCACTGCGGGGCAATTTAGCCTGCGAGCCAATTAAGCTATGTAGCAGCATGCTTTTTGGACTGTGGGAGGAAACCGGAGTGCCCGGCGAAAACCCACGCGGACACGGGGAGAGCATGCAAACTCCCACACAGAAAGCAGCACCCGAGCCGAGAGATTCGAACCCGGGACCTTCTTGCTGTGAGGCGACAGCACTAACCACTGGGCCACCGCGCCGCCCTGTAAAATAAATAAGCTCGCTTTTTCGGCAGAGCATCTTGAGACGAAGTCCAATTTGGACACCGTGTTCATCCAAATTGTGTTGCGCTGTCCGCGCAGAGTTTCTTCCGTCTTGTAACAACAGCGTCACAATGAATATAACTCAACGTGCAACATAATGGCATTCTGTAACCTCAGGTGAGTCTCAGTTGACACTTAAACTCACTTGGCAGTGAAGGCCATGAAAAATATGATTTATGGGCAAAATTGTGACGGAGAAGGGTTAATGAGCTTTACGGGTGCCTAGCGACGAGATGTGCTCCATCGGCCTCCACCCACGCAAATCCTCTCACGAGAGGCATCTTTGTGAAACCATGCTCACCGACCACGAGTGTGCGTTTATCTAAACTCTCCCCGAGATAGAGACCACATTAAATGCACTGTACAATTTACTCTCGCTCTAATGTTTTACAATGCACTTGACCTTTTCGCAAACGTGAGAAAAGAGAGTCATGCAGCGGCATCCCAGCGTGTGCCGAAGCCATCGTGGCACTTTATCGTGATGTGCGTGGCGAGTGCAGCGTCGCCCCAATAACATTGCGTTTGCATGTGTAATTGCACGCAGTCTTATGAATGTTTGACAATATTAAGCAATTTAATTGGAGCAAAGTACAGACATTGCGAAGGCACACACGTGCAGGTATGCTGCACGATAACTGCCCTGTAAAACAATTGTGCATCGTGCTGTGAAAATCTACATCAGTAATAGAATTATGTTCTAATAACTGTGCATTCATTATTTGGATGAAATATTTGCATTTCTAAAAAGCGCTTTTCACCCGAGGGTCACAAATCGCTGCCAGGGCTATGGAGGAAACAGCATATCAGCAAAAACATGACAAATGATGACTATAAAGCAATGAAGGACATCAACAGAAATACAATAATTGTTAAAACAAGTAAAGGAAGGAAGAATTGTTCCTGAGCAGGCACAGGTCAACAGCGCACCATCATCCAAGCACACAGCAGTGAGCAACATCAACAGTCCTAGCCAGAGGACTTCAAGGCCTTATGGAACAAGTGAGTCTTGAGATGAGATTTAAAGATGCCCAAAGACTCAGCTGACCGAATTTCCAATATAAGGGAGTTCCAGAGTCTGGGAGCAGCACAGGAGAAGGCTCTGTCATCAATAAAATGGAAGCACATGCAGCAAACCCGTGTTGGTGGATCGAAGTGTTCATGTTTAGAAGGGTGCCTGAAATAGGTCACGGATGTATGTTTGAGCAGCACCAATTGAGAACCTTGTAGGTGAGAGAGGTCTTGAGTTCAATTACTATTTTATCAGTAGCCAGTGGAGAGACGGCAGCATTGGGGATATGTGATCATGTATTTGAGTATGGGTGAGGACTCTAGCAACTGCATTCTGCAAACTTGGGAGAAAATTGATCAGGTAGGCAGGGATACTGGGGAGTAGTGCGTTGCAATAATCGATTCGTGAAGAGATGAAGATGTGTATTAGCTCCTCAGCATCAGAGGGTGACAGGATATTGTGCAGTCTGGATATATTTCTGAGGTAAAAATAAGCTACATTTGTCTCCTTATTGATGTGTGTGTCGAAAGTGATTGAGGAATCAAGAATCACTCCTAGACCCCGGACTACCTTAGCAACTTCGATAGTCTGGTCGTCAAGCATCAAATGAATGGGTTCAGCTTTTGACAATTGTTTTTGGGTTCCAACAAGCAAAGCTTCTGTTTTGTTGCCATTTAGTTTTAAAAATTTTTTATTGATCTAGGCCCTCACAGTTGACAGTGAGGATGACATGCAAAGACGAGATGCATTGATATGCGGCTTTACGTGGATAAATATTTGTCATCGGCATAGCAATCAATGGTAGCTTAAATTGAGGCTGCATAGGATATGGCCAAGTAGTTTTATGTAGATGGTGAAGAGAAATGGACTGAGGACTGAAAACTGAGGAACACCAGACAAAACAAGATGGATCTCTAAGTTGCATCCTCCAAGGCTGACAAACGACTTCCGGTCAGAGAGGCAGGAGCTCAGCAAGTGCAAGGAATAGCAAGTGACCCCTAAGCCTCCAGTCGCTTCAGTAAAGTAGGGTGGTCAACGGTATCAAACGGTAATCAGAAGGACAGGAATATTTGACCAGTATTAATCAGCAGCAACAAGGAGGTCATTAACTGCTTTGACCAGAGCAATTTGAGTGCTATGAACAGATCTGAAACTAGATTGAAAGAGGTCAAGGAGGTCATAGTTGATAGTTGCATGGCTACTGCTCGCTCAAGGACCTTAGAAATGAATTGTAAATTGGAATGGATTGATAATTACCAGGGATGTTGCAATAGAGGTCATGCTTTTGAGCCGAGGAGTGAACTGTAGCAACGTTTGAACAGTGTAAGATTAAAAGCAACATATTTAATAACAAACAATGAATGCATAATCGGCAGTGTCAAAATAAAATTGTGTTACAGGGGCTCTTGCAATGAGAACTGAACTAATTGTTTCATATGATCTTTAGCGCTTGCTCTAATGGGATGTTATTGTATTTTTTTGTCATTAAATAAATTAATTGTGGCATTGTTTATCGGCATATCAGTGGAGTGGGAAAAATATGGCTTGGGGGGAAAAGAAAGGAGTTAGCGGAGACAGGGAAAGCTTGGTTGCACAAGACATCAGATGTATCGTGGATATTTTTGGGTCGACTCGATGATCTGTTATAGGATGGTTTTTTTTTTTCCTGCGTGGAGCACAGGCAATTTAAGAGTGCTGCAGTGCAATACAAAATAACAATGGTGAGGCTCACTTGCCATGTAACAGTCCATAGCATGAGAAACGTGGACATGACTCATCGTTATGACATTTTTTTCCGAGCTATGGACTGCTGCGCACGAGTTTGGATAAACAAATGTGCATCGTTCCTCCACTATTCCAATGTGCCACAGTTACCCCTCTGCTCAAAAGACCTCGCCTTGATTGCAACATTCCTGATAATTATCGCCCCTTCTCAAATTTACCATTCCTCTCTAAGGTCCTTGAACGTGCAGTGGCCGTGCAACTCCAGAAACACGTTCTCAACAATGACCTCCTCGATCCCTTCCAATCTGGGTTCAGATTCGGCCGTAATACCGAAACTGCTCTGGTCAAAGTAGTTAATGACCTGCTTGTCGCTGCTGATGAAAGCTTGCCAAGTATTTTTGTCCTCCTGGACCTGAACGCTGCCTTTGATACCGTTGACCACCATACCTTATTTAAGCGACTGGAGGGTATAGGTGTCTCTGGCTGTGCCCTCCACTGGCTGAGCTCCGACCTCTCCGACCAGAAAGAGTTTGTCAGCCTCGAAGGATGTAACTCAGCGATCCATCCTCTTTTGTCTGGAGTTCCTCAGAGTTCAATCCTCAGCCATCTCCTCTTCAGCATCTACATACAACCACTTGGCCATATCCCGCGCAGCCTCAATCTCAGCTACCATTTCTATGCTGATGACATCCAAACCTATATCCACGCTAAGCCATCCATCAGTGCTTCTGAACTTTGCATGTCGTCCTCAATGTCAACTCTGAAAGCCTGGCTCAGTTCAAATTTCCAAAAACTAAATGGTGACAAAACCGTCACCATTTAGTTGGAACCCTGGACCAATTGTCCAAGGCTGAACTCATCAAATTGTTGCTTGACGACCAGACCATTGAAGTTGCTAAGAGAGTTCAGAATCTTGGAATGACACTTGACTCCTCACTTAGCTTCGAGACACACATCAACAAGGTGATGAAGGTAGCCTATTTCCATCTCAGAAACATAGCCAGACTGTGCAAAATCTTGTCACATTCTGATGCTAAGAAGCGAATACACATCTTCATCTCTTCACGAATCGATTATTGCAATGCATTACTCCCCGGCATCCCTGCCTACCTGATCAATCATCTCCAACGTGTGCATAATGCGGCTGCTAGAGTCCTCACTTGCACACCCATCCATGATCATATAACCCCAGTACTGGTGTTTCTCCACTGGCTACAGGTTAAATATAAGATCGAATCCAAGTTCTTCCTTCTCACCTACAAGGCTCTCACAAGCACTGCTCCGACATACATCCGTTACCTATTTCAGGCACCCTCCTGACAATGACAACTTCGATCCTCCAATATGGGCTTGCTGCATATGCCCAGAGTGCACCTCCATTCGATGGGTGACAGAGCCTTCTTGCGCGATGCTCCCAGACTCTGGAACGCCCTTCCATTGGAGATTCAGTCAGCTGAGTCCCTGGGCATCTTCCTTCGTTTATTTTACAATTCTTTTTATCAATTATACAGGTGCTAAGATCTTAAAACACCAAAAAGACACCTTTCAGAAACTGTCTAGTTTGCAAAAGCCACACATACTTGTGGCAAAATATACAAACGAAAAGCTTGGATAACATATGCATTGTCCTTCAAGCTTACTGGCCTACACCAGACATAGTTTTCTTTTGAGCCTAATTGTCAGTGTTGGCCATAGCTTAAACACCTTATTATCATTTATTTATGCCCTTCTGTAAATAATATTTATTATTTGACTTTCAATTGAACTGCTCTGTTGTTGTTGTTGACATGCCGTTCTTTCCACAACTCAGATTTGTAACAAAACATTATTTTTGTTGATGTTCCGTTCACATGTCGTTGTTGTTGTTGATATGACATTCTCTCCGCAGCTCTCTGCAGTGCTTTGTGACCCACGGGTGAAAAACTCTCCAGAAGTGCAATTATTATTATTAACATATCAGCTGTATGACAAATATATGCAGATGGTTATGATCATAATGATAGATCAGATTGTATTGATTTGTGTTCGGCAGCTTAATACTTCAAAATCAGTCTAAATTCTCCAGATGGTTCACAAAGCTGCTGTCCAAATTTTCACCTACACCCACAAGTGTGAACATATCGCCCACAATTATTTCTTTACACTGGTCATTATTTTCAAGACTGCCTTCATCGTCCTTCAGATCCTTACCTCTCCTCTCTCATCTGTCTATCCTCTTTTGGGTAACCTCATGTTTAGCAACTTGGGTCTCCTGCGCACAGATCAAGGGTGTCTCCTATCCCTGCAGTGTAGAATTCCCTTGCTCAAGATATCTGTGCTATTGGCTCCGTCTTATTATTGAAGTCCAAACTATGATTGAGTGTGTGAATGTTTTAGAAAACTCACGGTGGCTGTATGTGATTGTGGATATATGATGAATGTATTCCCCTTTCAAGGATAGTATTTTAGACATCGAACACATACCATGGTTTTGTTTTAAGGTTTTAGCCAAATGTCATCCAAAATAATTTGTTAATTTTACTGTTATGTATGCTTGGTCACCGTGGCAAGTTTTTATGATATTTCATGATTCCTCGGCATTACTTGATCTGAATAGTTGATACTGTACAGTGTCTACAGATGCACACATTATTAATAAGCTATATGAATCTAAATGTGTATTACTGCAACAGTAGAATTATAGACATACATATTTCAGCAATAGCAGTCCCAAAAGCTTAACAGTTTTCAGCCATGCATTATGTAGAGTGGTAATTAAAACAAAAACTGGTAGATTGATGTATCTGGAAGTGATCTCTTA
This sequence comes from Mordacia mordax, assembly GCA_036362905.1. Lineage (NCBI taxonomy): Eukaryota > Metazoa > Chordata > Hyperoartia > Petromyzontiformes > Petromyzontidae > Mordacia > Mordacia mordax. Next base: position 7,321,207 of record JAZEWT010000001.1, read on the forward strand.
CGGTTTTATGGAAATAGCGATAAATACCATCACACCATTATGCTGGAAAAAAAATTAAGTAAAAGCAGAACTAATTTTAGATGATGCATCGTACTGAATAATATGTATACTGTGCGTTATTTAGTGGCACGTAATGAGGGTGTATTCTTTGCAAGGAATATGCCCTGCAGCTGTCATTGGAAGGAGTATATCACTGATTGGGGATTTTGGTAACATAGTACAATACTGTACAATGACTTGTTAAAAATCATTAAAGTGTGCAAAAACACAATATACAACATTGCACTGATGTAGGTATTCATGTGTATATTACATGTTTTCATTTTAAATTCCCTTAAACTATATTCCAAAGGATACTAAATAAGCACAGGTTGAAAAAGACCCACACACACACACCTTACACACACAAAAACAATGAAAAAAAATACCCTCCCATAATCTCATTGGATGTTGGCAGGATTTCACCAACCCAAAAAAATGTCAAGGACCAAAGGGAAAGTGAGAGTGGATTGCGCTGAACGAGAGGTGAGGGACAGGAGCAGATTCGATTTTCTCCCATGACATCACACGCCGCCAGACATCATTAATAGTGCCTCACCAAGCCTTACAGCATGTGACCTGCGCTTTGTGATTCCCATATTTTTACTTTGAGTGCTTATTGGTGAGCATAACCCCCTTCCTTTTCGTTAATCTGTAACCGTTAAAAGCAATGATATCATTTATGAATAATACAAAGTCTGACGATTGATTTTTTCCAAGAACTTGATACTTTTCAGTCAGTGGGACTTTTAACCTTTAAAAATTTCCCAATTTACACGGTAGAGATAATTTTACCATGGCCCCGTGAAAGCATTTTTGCCACTTTTTGCAGAGGTTCACAATTCGACTCCAGTGGCTGCCCTGTTTATTACTGCTTCAGGGTGGACGTTAAAGATTCTGTGACATCATTCACAAGAGTGGGCTATGATATGTGAGCATCACGGTCCAAACGATACAAATTACAAATATACCTATAAACAATGAAATCAATTTTTGGGTCAGGTCACGTAAAAAATTATAAAATAGTGTCGTTTAACCCTTCACAACCCGACACGGCCAATCAGCAAGGGGTTGTCACGTTGAACAGAAAACGCGCCAATTCCTTTACTATCTCAGCACACCGGTGTGTTGAAAAGCGACCCCACAATATTTTACAAAAGATGTATGTGACGTTTCGCTGACAACTACGTTCAGCATCATCAAGCACCCGCGCCATTTCAAATCCTGGTTGGGCAATGATAAAACCCATCGTTTATCTGGGGTCAATTTAATGAAGACCACCCTTGGAGAAGTCAACATTGTTGCCCTATGGATGGACTCACTCCCATCAGATAAATATGGAATTTCTGCTACTGTCTCAGGGCTCTAAACAGGAAATGGGCACCAACTCAATGCTCGTTCGAATAGGACAAACAACATTTGACTTTTTTGGACTAATTTACTAAAATAGATTGACCATATCTATGAAGGCCAGAGAATACTCTGGCCCCTAACAAGCAACAGTATCCACTCTTAAGACTCAGCGCATTACACTTTACTGCAATTTATCAATGAAATTACGCATCATAACATTGGCTCCGGGCGGCGCGGTGGCCCAGTGGTAAGTACTGACGCCTCACAGCAAGAAGGTCCCGGGTCAGAATCTCTCGGCTCGGGTGCCTTTCTGTGTGGAGTTTGCATGCTCTCCCCGTGTCCGCGTGGGTTTTCGCCGGGTACTCCGGTTTCCTCCCATAGTCCAAAAGCATGCTCCTGGATAGGTTCATTGGCTCACAGACTAAAATTGTCCCGCAATGCCCGGCGATGGACTGGCGTCCCGTCGTCGGGTGTATTCCTGCCTTACGCCCTGTGTTTCCGGGATAGGCTCCGGCTCACCGTTATCCTATATAGGATTAAGCAGTTTCAGACAATGAGATGAGATGAACATTGGAATCCTCGTAGCATATAGCACCTGTGTACAACTTCCAGGCTTGGTGTCTTTCTGTGTGGATTTGATGTTTTCTCAGTGTCTGTGTGGATTTTCACCTAGAACTCCGGTTTCCTCCCGAACTGAAAAGCACTCGCCATTTGGCTGATAACATCTTAATATATAGAGGACGCAATGTCTGGCAAATGTTGATGCCTGTGGTTGCCTTCCCATCCCCCTGCCTCTCTGCCGTTCCCCACACCTGAATTGTTATCCTCTCTCTTCAATAACGAACTAACATATATCGTTTAATTCGAAGGCTTTCGTGACCAATATTATCAATGAAATCCATTTTTAGGTCAGGTCACGTAGAAAATTATAAATGATAAAATAGTGTCGTTTAGCCCTCCACCACCCAACACGGCCAATCAGCAAGGGGTTGTCACGTTGAACTATAAACCGACCCGGAAGCGGTATGCGGGCCATCTGATCTGCCCGACCTGTTGCTGGCGCGGGTGCCTGATGATGCTGAACGTAGTTGTCAGCGGAAACGTCGCATACATTTTTTGTAAAATATTGTGGGGTCGCTCTTCAACACACCGGTGTGCTGAGATAGTCAAGGAATTGGCGCGTTTTCTGTTCACGTGACAACCCCTTGCTGATTGGCCGTGTCGGGTATGGAGGGTTAAATGACACTATTTTATCATTTATAATTTTCTACGTGGCCTGACCCAAAAAATGGATTTCATTGATAACATATATCGGTTGTAAGTGGCATGTTATTATTGAATACTGCAGCAAACCGGACTACACTCAAGTATTTCACATTCATTTGAACTTTCACATGCGCCAATGAAGATGCAATAACCTTGTTATCGTCAGGTTTTAATACAGAAACTCGTGTATTCATGTAGGTTTTCACGGCTCGATGTATGATTATTGCTCTTAAGAGCTGCACTTTATGGCTAGCCATGTTGAGCATTCCTTCTCGCTTCTTCATGAAGGAAAGGCTATCCCGAAAGAACTCCTCTTCAAAACAATTCTGACACAAACACTAACTCAATCCCTTCATCATTTCGTTATCCTCAATCTCATTACCATTGGAACATATGTCTCTTCTCATCTCACTGTCAGAAACCGCTTCGTCCTGTACAGGGTCCCGGTGAGCCAGAGCCTATTCCGGCAGACACAGCGCAAGGTAGGGACTCACCCACGATAGGACGCCAGTCCATCGCCGGGCACTGCTGGCAATTTAGTCTGCAAGCCAATTAACCTATGCAGCAGAATGTTTTTTGGACTGTGGGAGGAAACCGGAGTGCCCAGCGAAAACTTACACTGACACGGGGAGAGCATGCAAACTCCACAGAGAAAGGCACCCGAGGCGAGATTCGAACCCAGGGCTTCTTGCTGTGAGGCCATAGCGCTACCCACTTAGCCACCGTGCCGCCCAACATATGTCTCTTCTCCCTTTAAATTCACACCCCAAGGTACCTAAGGAAATTCAGTACCTTATTTAATGCAAACGCCAATCTTAGTTATCATGATCTCGAAATCATTAGTCTGTTCTGGTACAGTGTAGAGCTCCAATCAAGAGTGATTTGTCAAAGTGAAGACTAAAAAATGCTGAAACAATATCCAATCGGTGGCTTATTATCGATACAGCCCTTTTTCTCATCATTTGTGAAGCCTCTGTCTGGCCCTCCTCCAGGTACATCTCTTATGAACACTCCCTCAATTCAAGATTAATGTTGCTTTTCTTGTCACACGCTTCTCTCTTTATCTCGTTATATAAATAGGGTTGTCTTGCAAACCTGCCACACAAAGCACTTAGCTTCATCCGTCACACCAGACACTGATAATCTTTGCAATGCCTTCCTCACCCCACTCTTCTCGCTTTATTCCAAATGACAATCTATTAATATGACTTTGACAATCACTTACAAAGCTCAGACTTATGTTGCTGATGTGGATTAGGTCTATCCGCAGAGGAGAGAGTAAACTGGTGCAGCCCGCTAGCACCAAACGTAAGAATGTGAAGTTCATTTCCTAGGAATGAAGGTGGGAATGGGGAGAGACGACCCCCGTCTATACATCTCGTAACTATCAGACCTTAACAATGGCATATAGTTCCTGAACATACTGCCATATGCACGGTGACCCAGTGGGTAGCGCTGTCGCCTCACAGCAAGAAGAACTCCGGTTCGAATCTCGGATCTGGTGCTTTTCTGTGTGGAGTTTGCATGCTCTCCTCGTGTCCGTGTGGGTTTTCACCGGGCACTCCGGTTTCCTCCCACAATACAAAAAACATAATGCTGCATAGGTTAATTGGCTTGCAGACTAAATTGCCCTCACTGCCCGGTGATGAACTGGCGTGTCATCGTGGGTATATCCCTGTCTACGCCCTGTGTCTGCCGGGATAGGCTCCGGCTCACCGCGACGCTGTACAGGGTTAAGCGGTTCTGACAATGATATGAGATGAGATACTGCCATATGCAAGAATGGCGTTAGGTCTATAATAACGTAACACAAATTTCCATACATTTTTAACTTAAAAATAACACTAAACACGTGTGCACTTCAGGAAATAACCAAAAAACAAAAGCATTTCTGATTATCTAAAGCCCAAATTCACTGCAGATATACAGATCATTGCTATTAAGAAATCTCATCTCATTGTCTGAAACCGCTTAGTCCTATATAGGGTCACGGTGAGCCGGAGCCTATCCCGGAAACACAGGGCGCAAGGCAGGAATACACCCGACGACGGGACGCCGGTCCATCGCCGGGCATTGCGGGACAATTTTAGTCTCCGAGCCAATCAACCTATCCAGGAGCATGCTTTTGGACTGTGGGAGGAAACCGGAGTACCCGGCGAAAACCCACGCGGACACGGGGAGAGCATGCAAACTCCACACAGAAAGGCACCGGAGCCGAGAGACTCGAACCCGGGACCTTCTTGCTGTGAGGCGTCAGCGCTAACCACTGCGCCACCGCGCCGCCCCTATTAAGAAATGGACTTACCAAATACTCAAGCATGTGCATTGTTTGCAAAAAAAAATCAGTGTTTCTATAATACATAATTGCTTCAAATTATTTCCATATATACCATCTTGCCATAATAATTTTGACAAACGCTCATTATTTTTATGCTCATTATTATTACTCATCAGTAGTACGTGGTACACTCTTTTAAAAATAATAACATCTTCACTCATGCCCATAATTGGTCATGTTGACTTTCATTTGAGAATCACATTCTTAAGCCTCATGCACTTTCTGCAGTGAGTAAACATGCCAATTTTTTTTTCCCACTTGTGCTTCTGATTGCCGCTCTCGATTCTAATCCATTTCAATGAATTAGCAATCACTGGCCATTAACCAGGTGTGAGATCATTGATCTGTATTGCTTTTGCAATGAGCACTTGGTAATTGTAATCATGTGGTGACATTCAGACTCCATCCTGATGTTCACGGGTGATTTTCAATTTTGGGATGACCTACTTTTGTAAATGATGTTGCAGGGCCTTTTTAATAACCACTTCACAGTAAATGGTGTTCTTTGATAATTCCCCAATGGAGTTGCCCAATTGCTACGGCAAATGGAATCATCGTCGAGGCGTAACGTGGCTCAGCCATGAATGTGTTCCTCTCCACGCTGTCCGACTGCCTTTACTCACTTGTTAAATTTGTGAATGAGCATCTTAATCTGGCCAAAATCCGGACGCTCTGCTGGGTCTTCGGCCCAACAGCGTTGCATGAGAAGCCCCAGGTCGTCGGTGTGGTATGATTCGTCTGTCGATGGACGGAAGTATGGCCGCTGGCCATTCTTCACTTTCTGCACAATCTCTGAAAAGAGCAGCAGCACAAATTCACGCCACAGTCCCCATTCAGACGACATTGTCACTGTCCAAGGCCCCCTCCCCAAAACTCACGCACCCACTAAAGCGCCAAGTAGCAGCGCGAACTGAGTCAATGTTATTTATTTTTTAAATAATTGCATTTATACAGCGCCTTTCACCCGGGGGTCATAAAGCGCTGCACAGAGCTGCAGAGAGAGCGGCACGTCAAAAAATGACATTAGAATGGAAAATCAGCAACAATAACATTTATAGGTTTTTTTTTTATATATACACATCGTTACAGAACAACCGTAGTCTTAGCTTATTCATAGACAACATGTGGAAATTTAGTCAGGTCTTTGTGTATTTAGCTTCGTTATTATCCGATATCACTTGCCGCTGATGTTAGCAATGATCGGATATAAAATTCTGGTCACTGACTTCAGAGTGCACTATGCCACCATTCCCCTGAGCACAAATACATTTAAATATGTAGCGGATGTAACAAACTGTGCTTACGATCATTCACTGAAGCCAGACAAAGGAAGGGGGAGTTGTGGCAGAGTGAAGAACACAGGTGTACAATCTGCTGTTGGATCTCTTGACATTTTGTGGATGACTGGATACACTTTATGTATTCATGAGGTTCCCAACCGGGGTCCAAGGATCCCAGATTGGGCACCAATGTTTTACAGTAATAATAACAAAGCTTCATATCCATGGCACCATCATCCATGCTCATGACAGCTACTCACCTTTAGGGCTGAGGTCCATCCCCTCCACGTAGAAGGTTCCATTTCGTAAGGCAATCTCCTGCAGGATAATACCAAGGCTGTAGACATCACCTTTCTGAGTGCCTTGTGGTGGTGGGTGCTCTAAGCGCAGAAGCTCTGGTGCTGTCCATAGCTTCTCTGTGGAACAGGTGACAAAAGACAAGGCCAATATTGTCACACACAAACACTGATATCCCGTTTAATTTGCTTCATGTTTAGATTATTTTCAGTATCTGAAATTATTTATTGGAAACAAAATAACGTTGCTAATTGTATTCACTCAAAATTGTTTTGTGCTCCTTAGAGATGCTGCTGTACAAATGATACGCATTGTTATACAATTCAATAATAAGTATATCTGTCTCAATATATTAATGGCATATTCACTTTTATCAATGGAAAAATGTATATGTATTTAAATATCTATTCCAATACACGTGGTGATTCTGATTTTCTTTGACTGAACGATAGCTAATGAGAGTGTTGACTCGAACATTGAGACCACTCAGAATGTTCACCATATGTGGAAAGAAGCGACCAACATCTTTAAACAGAACCATTCTCATTCGTTAGAGTTTTTAATATGGATTAACATTGCCAAGCAATCCCTATTGAAATTTTAAAACAAGAAAATCCCCCCATTTCCAAATAAGTCATATTGTTCCTTTAGATATATCTTGACTCATTAGAATGAACCATGTTTATCAGCAACGTTTCAGAAATTATGTGCCTGTACATGTTTGATTATTTTACGGACTTCTCAGGCAAAATCAGAAGATTTCGTTCAGCAAGTTGTTTTTTTCTTTTCCCAACATGGTTTCAATGGCTTCATAACAATGTATCAAGCACAAGGTTACTTTGAGAAAAATAAACGAGGTTGCATGCATGGTACACTATATTAAAATTGTCTTGTAATTTCTCTCACCCAACACACTGACATGGCCAAAATGCTATTGTTGAAGTGTAAAAGCAAATAGTTTCTAAACTATAAAAAAGGCACTATGTTATTGTTATGCAACTTGACAGCCTAAGCAACAGCGTGGCAGACCACGGACACACAAATAATGAAACCGCACTCCCTGGGGTAAATGAACAGCTCCTGGTGACTGGATGCCTTTTCACAGAACGCCATTTGGGACAGCCATCCCAGCTGACCCCCTCTGCTAAAGGGGTTGCTAGTGGCCGCATGAGTTCACGCACTTCAATTGACAGTGCTTTATTTTCTCCAAAAGAGCTCGCCGGGTCACGGTGGTGGCTGGTGGGTGCCACTTCACATCAGTAAACTCAATTACATAAAGCCACCCACCCGTGTCGGAGTAAAGCAACAGCAATGTCATCCAAAGCGGGACTGTTGTTTAATATGGGTGCTTTAGGTAATCAGGAGGTAGACATCAATGTCAACAACTTAACCAAAAAGTATCTCTCACATGGAGTTGGTAACACAGCATGTGCACCTGAACACAAAACTAAAAAGATCCCCCATGTAGCCTTAACAGACTCTAGGGTCAAGTGCCGTTAGCCAGCACCTATGAAGGTCAACACAGAACACGAGGCAGTGGGTGACCAACACCACTACCCGCCGCCTTTGTCTCCCTAGTGGCAATATTTTCAAACTGCACTAGGTACTAATTTGAGACCGAGTCAACCTAGGGGAGGTCCAGGACCAGTCCAGAAATTCGTCACTGGTGTTGGCCCGTGTGCAGCCCAGCGCGCTCACCACTGGGCCCAGCGCTCCTCTGCACAAAACCATAGGCACATTGACACACACCAACTGTTCCACTCCGCACCACCGGGAGAGCGTATCTGATGCAAGCCCCATAATGAAAATGCCACAAGTGCATGGCTATGTCAAATGGCGTCAAGGAAAAGGTGCTCGACTCATTATACCAAGCGATACGGCAGTCGCGATTGTGACAGCAGCACTACAGCTACGTACATTTGCAGCCCAATGATGGAAGCGGATTGTTTTATTCTTTTTTTGTGTGTGTGTGTGTTTGGCAGGGTGCGGTCTGGCGGCAGCTTAATAAACCACGTAAGAACATAAATATAATGAAACCAAACTGAACGTAACAAAAAAAGAGAGAGAGAGAGAGAGAGGATGAAAAGTGAACTAACGTTAAAGTCAACTCACCTGTGCCATCAGTTTCCACGATCACGGTTTCAGTTTGCTCATGGTGCTGCTCCGTGATCGCCCAGTACAGTACAGCACGTGAGAGCGCTGTTTTTAGCGCAAAAACAAATAGAAATGATCTCAAAAAATTAATTCTAAAAATTTGCAACCGCGGCAGCAAGCGTTGCTGTGCCTGTCGCTATATATATATTTTTTTTTGAATCCGTCAATGTTTTTACAACTCTGTTTTGCGCTAAAAACAGCTTGGAAGTTATGTCACAGATTATTAATATGCGTTTTCGCACATATTTGTGCATTATTAGGATTTGCACTGTGTTGCTTTGAAACACACGCAAATCAGCACATTACTTGCGCTGGACATGATTTCAATGGAGTATCAGGAATAAAAATACTGTTATATTGGGAGCAAGGTTTACGTGACTTATCAAGCGCTTAAAGAGAAAAACGGTCTGACATTTCAGACAACGGTATTTTAATTGAGAAAATGACTCATACATAAAATTAAATGAAAGGGTAAGCAAATCATAAAATAATAATAAAAAGGCCACTCATCGTGGCATTGGTAATAGAATAACTTGCTGGGCTAATAAGGTAGGCAAATCTTATGCCACGCAAGTCCATCATTGGACGTTGTTATTTCTTTTTATTTTTTTCCAGAGCATTTTCCTTGTGCTGCAGGGCAAAGCAGACGCGATGGGAACACAATCGAACGTACTTGCATAAAGAGAGTGCATATCCTCGCATTCGCTGCTTGAACGGAAGCTGGCCAACCCGTAATCTGTAATCTTGAGGACAAACCGGCTGTCCACCACACAGTTGGAGGATTTGAGGCTTCCATGTGACCCAATGACGCTGTTGTGAAGGAACAGCATTCCCTGCAGTGACAGAAGAGCGTTTCTGTTTTTTATCTGCTCATATCGATGTGCTGGATGCTTGTGAGGTGGACACTTGAGTGTCGTCTCATATTTTCTATTTAAATCATTGCGCTATTTGTGTCTTTTTGTCATTGGTGTTCGTTGGCATAGCATGGCTTTGTTAAAAAGCAATTGTGGGGCTGATTGGGCAAACAGTGCCAGGAAGCACTGCACTTGATTCAATTTGCTTTGATCACAAGGGAAATGGAATAAGTGCAAAGCTATCACCATGCTTCACTGGCTTTATCCCTTAGATTCTGCAAATTGCAGGCCTCATTTGTGGTTGAATCAACTTGCGGAGAGAATGTGCATAATATACAAAGCAATATGCAGGAGGACATGAAGATGCATTACATTTAGCGAAAAGCTCAATTGGAAAGAGAGTAGTTTGGGACCACATTATTAAATTTAAAGGCAAACAAATAAGATGTTAAGAAATCACACATAATGCTAAGAGTTAGGGTTTGTGTATGTCATCATGCTATGACAATACTGTGTGGGTCTTACCTTGACTATGTCGTTGATTAAAGAATAGCGGAACACCCAATCCAGCGTAATGCTTTCGTTCTCTAAAATGTCCTGTTAAAACAAACATTTGGGCTTGTCTCACCTTTAATTACGTGCAGAGGTGATGATTAAATGTGCACTTAAATCATCCTACGCGCTATACAACAACAATGATTAGATGTGAGCTTAACACTGCTCTGTTTATAAATATTCCACAGCTTATATTACATCAATATTTTACTAAGAACATCTCTCAAAATAATATGAAAGCACCTTCCAATCATTGACATTATCACGTTTTAACTATTAGATAAATAGAAAAATGAGAAACTTGAAAATCACCACTGCTGATGTTTTGTAATTGTTTACTGTTGATATTAAAAACTACACAGACTCCCTTCCAATGCTCTAATTAGGCACGGGTCTGCAGAGGTTATTGTGTCCACCAGTACAATGAATTTAACATTAATTAATGAAACCTCAGACATTTGTCATTTTTGTTAGTTCATAAATTTCGAATTAATAAACAAGGAAATTAATAACATAAACTCGAATTTGCATTTATATTGGTTCCCCAATCAAGTATGCGTAGTTGGTTATGGACGCCACTGAATAATAAGGAACAATTTATATGTTGTATGATGATTGCCTCCGAAAGTTGTTTTCTTGGGATAGCCTTGTCGAGTGCTCCTCCTCTCTCCTGTACGACGTTTCACCTCCCACGGTGGAGACATCTTCAGGAAGTACGTGACTGTCTCAGCAAGCCTGAAGATTTACTCGACACGGCTGTTCCAAGAGAACGGCTTTGGAAAGCGATCGTTACGCACCCAGCCGTGAAAATCGGAGTCCTGTACTCGTGATTGTATTCACCTACACATCCCATGCCAAACCTACTGCTTGCACACCAACACCCCTTGCCTGTTCGTAAACGTGTGGCTTTGTATGCAACCCTAGAAGGATGCACCTACAATCGGCAATGATCTGAGAAGGATGGATTGGTGGTGGGGATGGTCTTTAAAATATATATATTAAGCCTATGTACACGTAACTATTGACTGTGGCCAAGACAAGAAAGACAAGATTCAAACACGCACTACTTGGATAAGGACATGCTATCAAAAAGTGGCCTTGAAGAAAGGTTGAACAAACTGGTCGTTTAGACCTGAAGAACAATTCAATATGTATTTAGTAGCAAACGGAATGATGTTTTTTTTTATAAACATATAACTTGCAACCATTTCATATTATACAAATATGCTTTAGGGCGGCACGGTGGCCCAGTGGTTAGCGCT
>JAZEWT010000001.1:7333492-7350258 GCA_036362905.1 Mordacia mordax
TCTGTACATCGCATTCCACACTCCTAGATATAAATTGGATAAATTCAATACATTTATGGGGTATCTATATTTTGCTGACATGATAGAATGTATTGAAAATCGAATATATAATAATGTATGATACTCGTAAGACAATAACTCTCATTGACGTATGTATTTACATACGACAATTACGTTCACCTTCAAAATTTCACACTATCAATACAAAACATGAGCACAGTACTCCATTGTAAATGAAGGCTGACTCGAGACTATCATGATGACATATTATATTTGTTCATCCATTGTTGCATATTAAAACATCCATCAAATCTTACACTTGTGCTTCAATGCATGAATAATGAAATTCCTCATCTCATCTCATTATCTGAAACCGCTTAATCCTATATAGGGTCACGGTGAGCCGGAGCCTATCCCGGAAACACAGGGCGTAAGGCAGGAATACACCCGACGACGGGACGCCAGTCCATCGCCGGGCACTGCGGGGCAATTTAGTCTGCGAGCCAATTAACCTATGCAGCAGCATGCTTTTGGACTGTGGGAGGAAACCGGAGTTCCCGGCGAAAACCCACGCGGACACGGGGAGAGCATGCAAACTCCACACAGAAAGGCACCCGAGCCGAGAGATTCGATCCCAGGACCTTCTTGCTGTGAGGCGACAGCGCTAACCACTGGGCCACCGTGCCGCCCACTTGTGCTTCAATGCATAAATAATGAAATTAATAACTAATATCAAGTAAAGAATCGATGCATTTTCCACTTGTATTCTTTGTTGTACCACGTGGTCGTTACTGCGGATTTAACATTACGATAATGCGGTTCTTACAAACAACTCTATAACGCTTCTTTGGAGCTGGAAGAACCACCCAGCGATCGATAAAGTTCGCTTCACGAGCATCCCGCCCCAAGCTGCTTAGCAATGGCATTCGACCAAAGTTGCAGTGAACGTGGGGCCCTGCAACCGCTCGCTCACGCCACTGCTGGCAGATGGACCTCCACCAGCGTGCTTACCATTGTACCATGGCAGCATCCTCATACTATAAGTTAGTGTATAACCATGAACACAAACAGAAAACGCTATGCTTTATATGTGCTCACTAGAGGTGTTCCACAACTTCAGTTCATGCATTTGGTATTGGCTATAATTTTGATGGTATTATTTTTTTAAACGATGGTCGCATTGCTATTAATTGAGTGTGCACTGGTGCACTATTGACCCACTCCTCAGGTATGTAGATGTGCATTGCGGCTGAGACTTACCTGTAGGCTGCCCCGTGGACAATATTCAGTTACAATACAGATATTTGGGGGGTCGATGCATGCTCCCACGAACCGTGTCAAATGCTCATTGAGAACATCCCTCATCTGTCAATACATCGCAGAGGCCAGGTAAAGAATGAGCAACGCCGTTTCTGCTTCCTTCATCTCGAATTATTCGATGTTTCGTGACCTCACGTATGATACAGCAATGTGACAGAGCTTCGCAAGCATTCCAACAGAGAAAATGACAACACAGACGCGTGGAAGACATTGTAGTGCAGAATAGAAAGTGCATTCACAGGCCAAGTGTATGAAATAACCAAGCTTAAGAGTTCGCGTCTCTGCACGCAGAATTGTCTGTGATCCAGAATGTTTGATGCAATTGACTCAATACGTATGTTTACTCACATGTTTCAGCTCGAACAGCACCTCTCTCGTTAGCTCAATTTTCTTTTTGTTGATCGGCTTTATGGCGACCAAATTTCCCTGTCAAACGACACCAGTGTTGCACTTCCACGACGCATTGTATATTTGCAGATAAGCTCATCTTATGAGCCGTGCGCTAATAAATATTTGATGAAACTGTTACTCTTACAAAATGAAGCTATTCATTTCCCCCGCACAGCAGCATGATCTCATCTCATCTCATTATCTGAAACCGCTTAATCCTATATAGGGTCACGGTGAGCCGGAGCCTATTCCGGAAACACAGGGCGTAAGGCAGGAATACACCCGACGACGGGACGCCAGTCCATCGCCGGGCATTGCGGGACAATTTTAGTCTGCGAGCCAATCAACCTATCCAGGAGGATGCTTTTGGACTGTGGGAGGAAACCGGAGTACCCGGCGAAAACCCACGCGGACACGGGGAGAGCATGTAAACTCCACACAGAAAGGCACCCGAGACGAGAGATTCGAACCCGGGACCTTCTTGCTGTGAGGTGTTAGCGCTAACCACTGGGCCACCGTGCCGCCCCAGCAGCATGATCGAAAGCAATAATCCATTGCCATGTGAGCAGCATCTGATAGGAGAATGCCAATTATGTAAACTGATGCTTGTTAAGCCTGGATAAATAAGGCACATGGAAAGAATATACATTGAGCTGAAATATAGAAGGTTGCAATACATCAGGGGTATATTATATCTACTTTCAAAGTTAGTGTAGATGTATAAACAGTTTATATAGATATGAACAGGAAAATCTGCACATCATTCCCAATATAATAAAACAATTGGTTTAATTAAATTTTGTTGATCATTTTTGTTTGTGCTTCATGTAATCTTTTAAACGCCTGTACAACGAATTCACTATGGCAATAAGGTGACCATTTATGGTACATGGGAAAACCAATAACAAACCAAATTGTACTCAGATTTTCTTTTATTTTAGAGTGGAACTTCCCCATAAAGTCTAACATTTCAAGCCCAAGGAGCATAAAAGTTAATCATGCCTGTTTGAAAAATAACTGCAAGCCAATATGTTTGTGCAAAATATACCCTGTGGTGATGATTGCTGACCTAAGTTGTTCTTTCAAGAGAGGTGTATTGATCGCTCCTCCTCTGTCCTTCGCAATGTTTCGCCTCCCCAAGTTGGAGGCATCCCCAAGCATCTCAGAACGCCTGAGATTGCCCCCAATGTGGGGAGGCACAACCTCGCGAAGGCGAGACGATGCTGCGCTCGACATGGCTCTCCTGAAACTACAGCTTTGGGAAGCAATCATCGTGCATCGAGCCGTGAAAATCCACATCAAGTACATACCCTGTAGTACCCAGTCTTCGCAAACATTTGGTTCCTGCCCTGTGTGGTGAGTAGCGATCCACAGCTGGAACCCCTCTAGACTCAGATACATGCATCATAAAAACATACATCACAGCTGCAGATGCTCTTCTGCTCATGGGGTGTATCTGCTATTGTAAAAAAAAGAAGAGGCTTTACCCATTTTTCTGTCAATAATAGTGTCACGTTCTCAAAACACCAAATAGACACTTTTCATGAAGCAGCAACCACACACGTTGGGTGGTAATGACTGCAAACAACGTGCTCTGATAATATATACATTGTCCTTGAAACTGATTGACCTGCATCAGAGACAGCTTCCTTTTTAGAGCTGATGGCCAAAAGGCCATCGGCTCAGGACAACACAGTGCCCCATAGTCTCTGCTATCGTCGAATAATTGTCCTCGAATGATCTGCAGAGGCACATAGGTGTTGAACATTAATTCAGGTGTTATTTTGCACAGAAAAAACACCATTCAAATACACGTGTTGGTCCACATGTCTTGTGACCACCATTTAATAATCTTAAACCTTTATATTTCTGCACAACAATAGGTGTATATTGCAACGTAAGTAATGCAAAAAAATATAGAGATAAACTTTATCAATTTGAAATAAATAAGCGAGGGTTATTTCAAACATAAATGAATGAGCAAAGGAAAACATTTCAGGGGTACATTAAATGTCAGACGATATCTGGACCATTTTGTACATCAGACTGACAGATTTGTTAAACCAACCCACACATCTAATACTATTGACAATATATATTCACCACATGCAATATCACATACAAATTAGCGTCTCACGACAAATGAATACGTCCTTGATATCAAACCATTTGTGTTATTCACTTTCATATGAGTGAGACATGTATATTGCACCTAAATATCTGCAAGTTACAAGTAATTTAAAATATACTTGAACTTTTCAACTTTTATTTGCACGTATTCAAATCTGAAATGTATGATTGCTTTTTAAAATCATTGTCAATTGTATGTTCTTTTTACTAAGTGTTATCACAGTCATACAAATACTAAAATTCAAGGATTTCGTGGCTTGACAAATACTTGTGCATGGTTTTTTGGGGGGGCGGCGCGGTGGACTGGTGGTTAGCACTGTCGCCTCACAGCAAGAAGGTCCCGGGTTCGAATCTCTCGGCTCGGGTGCCTTTCTGTGTGGAGTTTGCATACTCTCCCCGTGTCCGCGCGGGTTTTCGCCAGGCACTCCGGTTTCCTCCCACAGTCCAAAAAGCATGCTGCTACATAGGTTGATTGGCTCGCAGGCTAAATTACCCCGCAGTGCCCGGCGATGGACTGGCGTCCCATCGTCGGTATATCCTTGCCTTGCGCCCTGTGTCTGCCGGGATAGGCTCCGGCTTCACCATGACCCTGTATAGGACTGAGCGGTTTCAGACGATGAGATGAAGTTTTTTGGGGGGGATCAAACCTGGTGATTGGGCGTCATACATAGACTCAAAAGTGATGGAATCTAAGGTGTAAGCGATTCAAATTGCCTGAAGGACAACTTTACAAATAATACACACACATAGTATTTGTTTACCTAGTATAACATATATGTCGATTATTCTCGTGTAATCATGCTGTACTTAAAATAACACACAGTTCTCCAGTTTTACATAACACTTGAGTCAGGTGCCCCCACTTAAAAAAAAACGGATCGAGCAAAGCTCCTTTTATCTGCATATTCTTGATATCCGTTATCCGCAGCTCCTGATCCAGCGGTGGTAAATATGTGGATGGTGATACGTGAGTGGTTCTCAGGACCCATCACAAGAAACACTGCTGTAATTCCTCTTACGGCTGCCAACAAATAAATACCCCAGACTAATTTGTACAGGGTGTTGCAGTGAGTAGCGCTGATAATTCATCGCAATAAGTCCCCAGGTTTGATTCCCATTTGGGTGACTGTGTCGAGTTTGCATGTTCTCCCCCGTGTCCATGTGGGTTTTCCCTGGGTTCTCCGGTTTCATCCCATCATACGAAGACACGTTGCTGTCTAGGTTAATTAGCCTGCTGAGTAAATTGCCCCCCCCCTCCTCAAAAAAAAAAGAGCCCTGCGATTTACTGGCGTCGCATCCTGGGTATAGCCCGCCTTGCGCCCTGTCTGCCGGGATAAGCTTCAGCTCCCCATGATCCTGTACAGAATTAAGCGGGCAATGATAATGACGATGAATTAAAAACATAATAGCTTATAGTAATAGTTGACGCTAGAACTTGGCATGTCTATAGCCCCCATTTTCAACCAGTTGGTCGCGACCCATCAGTGGCTGCGAGCACCATCTAGTGGGCCATTGAGACCATACCAAAGAGGGCCAATTGGGCTTTGAGGTTGAAAAAGTTGGCAACCCCGGATCTAGAGTACATTACAGGGTTAAAGCCGTCTCGGTAATTGTCGATTGTGGCTTCATGGTGGATCATGGCAGCCAGATGAGATCCACCAAAGTACACCACAGTGCTTGGTATACTGTGGAACACAGCCCTCATAATTTCACAAGTGTGGTTTCACAGATAAGAGGAATTGTCTGGCAGATTCATCCTATTACCTGCATTCATGTGTGAATTAAAGGTGCACTCAGACGTAGACTGGGCATGCATTGAATACGTCCTATTATCCATCTTCATCGCAAGTGGCAACGTGGATAAGAAGAGTAATTTTTGGGGATATATGTGGGCCTTGACATTTCCATAATAGCATCCTCTGCATCGAGGTGGAAACGAAGAGTTTTAAAGTAATACTAAATTTGAAACTCAATAGGAGATATTTATTTCTTGAACCACATATAAATTGTATAGCAGCATGGTGGCATAGCAGGAGGTGCTACCGCCACACAGAAATAAGTTCCCAGGCTCACATTCCAACATTGATGAATTTACGTGTAGGGTTTCCTCCCACCGTCCAAGAACATGCTGCCTATGTTAATTGGCTTGCTGACCCAATTGTCCCTCTTGCCGTTCAATGGTCTGGCATGCGATCCTGGGTATAACCTGTCTTGTGCCCTGCGACTGCCAAGATAGGCTCTGGTCCCCCTCAACCATGTACAGGATTAAGCGGGTACTGAAAATATTGATCATAATAAATGTTTTTATCGTGTTAGTATGTTCTTTAGTTTATATCATAAAATATGCTAATATTCTCATCTCATCTCATTATCTGAAACCGCTTAATCCTATATAGGGTCACGGTGAAGCCGGAGCCTATCCCGGAAACACAGGGCGTAAGGCAGGAATACACCCGACGACGGGACGCCGGTCCATCGCCGGGCATTGCGGGACAATTTTAGTCTCCGAGCCAATCAACCTATCCAGGAGCATGCTTTTGGACTGTGGGAGGAAACCGGAGTACCCGGCGAAAACCCACGCGGACACGGGGAGAGCATGCAAACTCCACACAGAAAGGCACCCGAGCCGAGAGATTCGAACCTGGGACCTTCTTGCTGTGAGGCGTCAGCGCTAACCACTGGGCCACCGTGCCGCCCTATGCTAATATTTCAACCAGGATTTTTTTTACAGACAAATACATAATATATATACCAATACAATTAATTACATATATACACATATTATACTGATCGGCCATAAATAAAGATATGGACACGTAGTACTTACGATACACAAGTACTGCTTACACCACTCATACATAGACGAGACAAAGAGCCCCTACATGGCCTGAACAGACGTTTGAGGTCAGTGCATTAGCGAGCACCTATGAAGGCCAGTATGGCACATGAGGCGGTTGCCGGCCAGCACCACGCTCAGTCGCTGTTGTGTCCCGAGTTCAAATACTGTGCCAAGTACTCATTCGAGTTGCAGCACAAACACGAACACACTTGGAATACATGCACACAGATACACCCCAGGGCGGCACGGTGGCCCAGTGGTTAGCGCTGTCGCCTCACAGCAAGAAGGTCCCGGGTTCGAATCTCTCGGCTCGGGTGCCTTTCTGTGTGGAGTTTGCATGCTCTCCCCATGTCCGCGTGGGTTTTCGCCGGGCACTCGGGTTTCCTCCCACAGTCCAAAAAGCATGCTGCTACATAGGTTAATTGGCTTGCAGGCCCATCGTGGGTGTATCCCTGCCTTGCGCCCTGTGTCTGCCGGGATAGGCTCCGGCTCACCGTGACCCTGTATAGGACTAAGCGGTTTCAGACAATGAGATGAGAGATACACCCCACAAGTCTGAACCGAGGTATCAAAAAATATGCACGGATTTATTCTATATACATGTAATAAAGGCTTTCATCATAATGCATACGTAAATGGGTGCATACGCAAAATGAACGCACATACGCGCACAATACCGCACTTGCGTGAATGCATTACATATTGTTGTGCTATGAAATGCACACACATAGCACATAAATCCTACGTTGCCTCATCACGATCTCCCTCCTCTCCACCCCCCAACCTCCACTGCCCTCCTCCACCACTGCCTCCTGTTTGTGTAGCAGCCCATGCCACGCACAACAAAATACTAAGTTTAAAATAGCTATCATCAACACTCGGGAATATTCATCAATGATCTCTGAGAAAAAAAGGGTTGTGTTTATGTGGGTCCCATTCAATGCGTTTACCTGAAGTGGCTTCTCCAAAATGAGTGTAAGTAATCAATAAGCAGTTCGTTGGTAATTCGCGACCGGTAAGGCGTGCCATGATTAATCAATTAAAACAGATCGTTATATGCAAGCTACATACATCAATTCACGCGTATCAGAGCGAATAATGTAAGCTTCGCACAAGGAATGTGCGGATGATATACGATGACCGTCTCAAGGAGAGCACAAAAGAGTGGATAACGAGACAGAGAGGGTGAGGAGAGATATAAACGAGAGAGTGAAAACGAGTGCGACTGTAACAATCAAGTTTTTAATAAAATCGCGATTCTGAATTGTGACAATTTAACGACTCTTGAGAAGGTCAAGGCATTACATGCGTATCACCCACTGTAGCCACATCGCCTTGAGGCACACGCCGCACAGCTTGCAGTGAGCGCGCATTTCCTGTTGCCTGCCACCGCCCCCCACCAAAACAATTTCATTCCGCTGCCTGTGGTTATGATCATCCTGAGTGGCAATCTGGTCTTATATTTTCATTCTTCCTTTGCCTGCTTCGTGCTGGACACTGCACGACCACGGCCCTTTGCTTCACCAACTCCCCTCGAATAAATTCTGTTTCTGAAAAAGTATTTTTTTTATCCAAAGCCCTCTTATACGCACATTCTAATACCTGCAGGGTCTAACTGACTAAATTACTTCCATTATCTGCAAATCTAATTTTTTTTTAAACCTGCTTTTTTCCTTCTTTTAAAAATAAGAAGGAATCATGAAGAAATGCCAAATCCATGTTATTATCCACAGCATCGATGGGTAATATCAAGTGTGTGGACGGTGGGGGTATATTGGTGCGGAGTATGAGATGAAGACATATTAGCAGAGCAGATTTTTAATGCCTACTATGCATAAATCACCTTGAAAGGAGGCAAATATAGTAGTGTCTGTTGCTGTATAAAGCAGAATGTTGGACTTTAACAAAAGCACCTTGAAAATAAATGTGATGGAAATATAAGGGCATGCTGACCATGCGAGAAATGGCACAGCAGGATAAGGAAGGAAATTTGAAAGTTTCCGTCAAAAAGTGTAGCAGACATCATTCGGCTAAAGAAAAGCTGATGGGCATATGTGCCGATTTGAGGAGCCCAAGTTATTACACCAATTATTAAAGTGGCACCTATACATTTTCAACAGAAAAAATGCCCTAAATCCAGAGGATGAGATCGTGTAACAAACCAGGCCTTGGAGGTCAGGTATTGGATCAGCTGTAGGGTTCAGCAGACATTTGGCAGGCTGTGGTTTTATCAGAAACAGTAATCATAATTACCTATTGAGCCTCAACTTTGTGAAAATATACATTTGAGGTATATATATATATATATGGACTATATTAAAAACGAGTTTGCTTTTCATGGTCCGAAAACAAGAAATGAATATAAAGCTCAGCCAATCCTGGAGGCCAGTTATTGAAGTCAGTAATGCACAGATATAGAGATATTGTATGTGGACATCAGAGGGGGTTCGCCAGGTGTGTGAGAGGTTCTTTCATGAGATGCAAATTAGGGGACTAGCCACAGACAAAGCAAGTTCCGGGGTGTGAATAAGATAAGGAGATTAGTGTTAATGTGATTCAGATGTAGACCCCACACAAGAAAAGATGACTCGACACATACATAGTACCCACATATATAAAAAGAGCAACAGGCACTACACACACATACTGCGCCTGAGGATGCCTCTGACGTGTGAGGTGAAAAGTCACGAGGAGAGGAGAGAGGGAGCGATCGACGCGACTGTCCCGAGAGAGCAGCTTTTCGAAGCAATCATCATGCATCGAGCCGTGAAAAACTACATCACTAGAGTTTGCTTAACCTCTACAAACTAACACAAGAACTCAATTTAATGTGCAAATATGATTGATGCTGCATATTTTAGGTGGGGCTGTTAACGCTATGGGTACTTTTTTGCCAGTATACAAATATAAGATTACAAGAGGTTTAACCGTATCTGGCGATTATGCAGGTGTGAAGATCCCAAACACCAAAATAGACACATTTTACAATGCGTCCAATTTGCAAAAGCCACACATACTAGTGGCAAAGTATGCAAACAGGCAGCTTTGATAACCTATGCATTGTCCTTCAACTGACCGACCTTCACCTGGCAGTGGCTTCCTTTTGAGCCTATTTGCCGGTGTCAGTCGCTGCCAAAAGGCAGTCAGCTCAGGACAATGCAGTATCAATGCTTTATAGCTTAGGTGGGGCTGTTAACGCTTTGGTTACTTTTTTGCCAGTATACATATATAAGATTACAACAGGTTTTACCGTACTATGCAGGTGTTAAGATCTTAACACCTGCATAATCGCCACATACGGTAAAACCTGTTGTAATCCTATGCTACATATTTGTTGAACACTTTTTGTTGGCAAAAACGCGCAATGTATATTGAGCCAAATCCTTGCCATTGCGCAGAGGATTAATGACCGAGTATCATCGTAAAGCCAGTGCACTGCATCCGAGTACCATGGAAAGGGTAAGCTTGCTGCCGGCGCTGCGTCGAGCCTTCTCCAGGCTGCTGATCTGAACGTCCTCCCAACGCAGTCTCCACAGCATGCTGGCCAACTCCTTTTCCAGCTTAAGCTTCCTGCATCACCCACACGGGTCCACACAGATCTTCAGGCTCATGAAACACATGAGCGTGTCTTAACTGGGTGATATGCAACGCCAAAAAGCTGAGCCAGCAATTTAGTATGCACTATCCCACGTTCTTTACAAATAACATTTGCCAGGCAATGCCCCACAAAACTGCGCTGGAGGCATACAGATGAGAAAAAAAGCTCAGCAAATGAACTCCATCGGCTGCGTAGCCCAAAAGAAAAGTGCGGCATTGTGAGGTCCAACCTAAACTTGCATCACTTCCTGAGTGCATCAAATGTGAATGCAGCACAGAGACGCACAGTTTTCCGTGACCCTGAAATACCTCTAGGCTACACATGTATCTTAGCTGACTTGGTGACGGTGATGGCTTTCATTTGCAACCAGGTGCAATGGCAAACGTCAAAGAAAAATCACAGCCATGGAAATGAGATTGATGCCAGCTACCTGGCAGAAAAATTAGGCCAGAATGCGAAGTGCTAAAAAGAAGAAAAAAAATTGTTTCACCCTTTCTGAAAGCAATGTTATAAAATAACTGGAAATAAAGTGGCATTGAACATTTTGGCGAGTAATTTTATATGGAGCCATTAGCGATGTGAAAACAAGGTCTGTGAAACTTTTAGATGAGGCCCTGGCTTGTTTTCTTTTTGCATAGAGTAAATTTAGCAATGGCACGGAAAATCATAGTTAACTGTTGCAAAATATACCCGCGTAACAGCTAAAACGTGAAAGGCACCATGTGTTTTTGATACCAGCAGCATATGTGCCCTAGCGAATGTGGGAAAGTTGGTCACTAGCACTGGCCGCAAAGCTGTTGCATGCAAAGGCCTATTATTGTCCAGGAGAATTAAACCCTTCAGACTGTCTTTAATAAAATGTTCTATTGAACATTAAAATGTGCATTAGGACATCGATGATATCGATTGCTATATTCTTAAAAATGTGACTGCATAATATGATCCAATATTTGATGGTGAAGAATTAGGAAACAGACTAGCAGCCATTAAAAAAACGTTATTTGTTCAAGAGAATTCCTTCACGCTATGGGTACATTTTCCAGTGTACATATGTAAAGAATAGAATATGTTATCAAAGCTTCCTGTTTGCATATTTCGCCACAAGTATGTGTGGATTTTGCAAACGAGACACTTTGTGAAAGGTGTCTATTTTGGTGTTTTAAGATCTTAACACCTGTATAATTGCCAGAAATGGTAAAAACCTTTTCTATTCTTTACAGAATTCCTTTACGTTTTGTCTGGTGGGAGTGTATGGCGAGGGGTGCGAAGGGATCATAAGGAAGGGGTGGTACAGTGGTTCAGGTTCCAAACCCGGTGACTTGACTTTGATTCGTGGCCACGACTAACATCAGTCACTAACAAGCACTGACCAGTGTGGTGAAGCATGGTCAGGCAACTCTGATGACCAACATGGCATGGGAAGGTCTTTATCCAACAGTGGACTAACAAAAGGTTGTCAATGATTATCCACTGCATTTCAACTTTAATTTACAGCACAGGACAACTGTATTAATAAAAGCCAACTCAATATTATTGTACATTACGTTCAATAATAATTTCATCTTTATCCAATAAATAAAACCTAGATTAGCCACGAAGAGCTACATAATTTATTTCAGTGCATCGAGTAATATCCACGAAGCTAACGACATATCCATCGAATCTTATGTTAGGGCGCTACCATTTACCACAGGGTTGAAACGAATAACAAGTCCCAGCTCACAATCCCCTTACAACCCACCCCGATCGTCACCCCAACAACAGCCGCCGTTCACCACTAAGCAGTCCCCGCAGTGCCTGTGCCAGGCCAGATGCGTTTTGAGGCCAAGCGAAGTGTCGAAGGCTCACTGACAGGCCCGGATGCCATGAGTTGACTGGCTGAGATTACTGGCCGAGGCACCACGTGTGCTCCCTACTATACCAACTCTATCCACAAATACACTACTTTACGAACAAGCTTGCGATGGTTATGTAGTACGTTCAACCATCCTTACCTAGAATCCCCAAGGGCAGTTATTGTAAGTATAATAATCGGCACGTGACCTATAAGGGCACCTAGTTGAACTTCTCCAATCTCGATTATTGCTTCCCACCTCGTGTCTTTGCTTGCCTCTATATTATGATCGGATACAGCCTGCCTTGCTTAGTCATATTCTGAGAATTTCTCTCAAGCAACATTCTTCCTGCCAAAGAGGAATGTCACTTTTAGCTGAGCTTTGCTTGAATCACCAGGTGTGCGTGAATTTATCAAGAACCATTGCCTCACAGCAAGAAGGTCCCAGGATTGGTTGCCGGCTCCTTCGGTGACTTTCTTTCTCGAGTTTGCGTGCTCTCTCCCCGTGAGATTCGCTGTCCACTCTTGCTTTCTCCCAACCTCCAAAGACACGCTCACTGTCTATGTTAATTGGCCTGCTGAGGTAGTTGCCTCCAAAAATGTGACCTGCGATATACTGACATCACATCCTGGGTATAGCCTGCCTTGCGCCCTCTGTCTGCCCGGATAGCAACTGGCCCCCAGCGACCCTGTACAGGATTAAACGGGTATTGACACTGATGGACTGACATTCCGCTACTTATTTGTGACAGCGGATTACATTTGCATTTACACGCCAGGGGATGTAATGTGTTCCAGCTCTTCAAAGATTTTTTTTATTCAAGCAAATATCTAAATAAACTTACTTGCACATAATTATGACACTCTTTATAACGCGTTAAAATGTGACACCTGGTCGGGGATGATAATCTAATAAAGAGGTGTCAAGCCAAGCTCAGTATGACACACTGCCCAAGGCCCAATAAAGAAACAATATATTCATTTTGATAAATTTTGTACAATTGCACGTACAACGTATTTTGAGCTGTCGTCTAAATAAATCGCAACTAATCAGTGCACTAGTTTTGTAAATGATTTCCACGGTGTCTAAAAGCCAACTTTACTCTCAGTAGCATGCTTTAATACCGCAGAAATTGCCAGATGGCTGCCAGAGTGGATGTGTTCACTCAAAGAAAACTGGCTTAGTGACAAGTGTACTAACCACTCTGCTCTCCAGCCACCTCGTACAGTATCTGGTGGTGTCATTTATTTTCTGTAACTGATTCTGCTCGCCACCCATCAGAGCAGCGGAAATGCAAGTGAGCCTTTACGTTAAACCAAAAACACGAAATTTTCCTACGCTCAGGCATTATGCTTAGGCTAATTGTCCTGACTAAATTGCTCCTGGTGCCCTGAGATGTTGTAACGTGGATACCCCTCTTTGCTGGACAACTGTTAAAAAGAGCTGCATAGCTCAACGGTTTCCCTCCAGACCAAATAAAAAGTGAGTGACTGAAATGTAACGATAGGCTAAAAGGAATGCGACTGTGCTGTATTCCAGCAGACGTGCAACCAAACAACGTTTTATATTTACAATAAACGTGATAATCTCTTAATTAGCTGTTGCAGCTTAAACTCAGTAACAGATGTTCGTATGCGTCAATACGCTATTGAAACAGGTGCACCAGATGAGTGCGTTGCTCTCTTGTGTTGCTAACCTGTATATGAGGAAGGATGACACCGCTACAACGAGCAGTATGAGGCTGAAGATAACCATTAAACCCTCCATTGTTGAAAATCCACCTGGTTCAGGTAAAGAAACACGACAACACGTTTTCCATACTTCAGTCACGCTGTACAATATAGAAATGAACATGCTGCCCGAGTATGATTGCAATGTATAGCGGTCAACAAAGTACTCTCAGTACGGTACACTAAGCTATACGATCATCATTAATAAGTACTATACAATTATAGGTATATAGTTTAACGTACAGTAGCGATATAATGGATGGGCATGGGGATTTGTAGTTGTGTCTTTCCCCTGCACTCTAACATAGGTTATTTTAACGTTATTTTTATTTGCTTAATTTTGTATATTTGTGAGTGACAAAAACATGAATCCGTGGACATTGTTGTTACTACAAATTAAGCATCTCAAAAAAGCACGTCATATTTAAGGACAATCAGCACGAGGCCACAGGGCTGTTGCATGGGCCAAAGGCCTGAAAAGGTGCCACCGGTGGCCATCCTAACAGAATAGTGGCAGGTTTGCACCGCAAATTTGCTAGTAAACGATAAATTCTAACACATCCCAAGACACCGCACAATAAAAGCAATGGGAAGATGGGGTTCCAGGGCTGAAGACAGTCCAAATTCAATTGACAAAATAAATAACACCAATCACACGCTGAGCACAATAACTGCTAGCTAGATAAATACATTTGGCTCTCTGTCATGTGGTCTTCAATATTGCGGAGTTGTGTTCACACCCGAGATGCAGGCCTCATTCTCAAATCCACACAGCGGGACGTCTTCGGGGATGGATCCCCCAGGCCAATGTATCTCCAGTCCAGGTACCTCCAAAAGCTTACTTGATGCCCCATCGTAGCTAAGAACTACCTGCATCGACAAGCATGTGACAAATAAGACCGTACAAGGGTGTCCGTCAATGTACCATCCATCGTTCAAGAATTCTAAAAGCACAGCGTCAACTGCACGGCTGAAGATTGGATTACAGTGCACACGAAAACAAAAACGGAATACTTTGGTGATCTCATCTCATTGAAACCTGGGCGGCGCGGTGGCCCAGTGGTTAGCGCTGTCGTCTCACAGCAAGAAGGTCCCGGGTTCGAATCTCTCGGCTCGGGTGCCTTTCTGTGTGGAGTTTGCATGCTCTCCCCGTGTCCGCGTGGGTTTTCGCCGGGCACTCCGGTTTCCTCCCACAGTCCAAAAAGCATGTTGATTGGCTCGCAGGCTAAATTGCCCCGCAGTGCCCGGCGATGGACTGGCGTCCTATCGTCGGTATATCCTTGCCTTGCGCCTTGCGTCCTGTGTCTGCCGGGATAGGCTCCGGCTTCACCGTGACCCTGTATAGGACTAAGCGGTTTCAGACAATGAGATGAGATGAGATCTCATTGAAACCGCTTCGTCCTGTACAGAGTCATGGTGAGCCGGAGCCTATCCCAGCAGACATAGGGCACAAGGCAGGGATATGATATACCCACGATGGGACGCCGGTCCAACACCGGGTACTTTAGTGATCCTCAACATAATGGAAACATTCGTAACAATCACGCCTGAGATGGTGGCAAACACGTGGGAAAATCTTGATGTGATGTGTCGTTAATGTCACGGCAGACACATGGAGGTACATTTGCATATGACCACGTGTGTAGGTCTTCAAAATCCAGCTTGCACTGGTGAAAGTATACTTCTTAACAATGCACAATACGTTTATGGATGCCAAATATTTTAGGCATTATTATTTAACTAACATTTTCGGTTTCCCCACATACATGGAACATCTTATTGCACGTTTTGATATGGTTTAATTACATCCTCTAAAGTAACAAACAGTGTAAATGAGTACTGTGAATTTAAAGCATATATGTCATTTTTTTAAAAAAGCATTAATATTACTTTTCTTGCTTCTCAATGAAATCCATGTATTTGTCTATTATCTAACTTCCTTCTCTATAAACATTTCATGTTTATATAGACATATACATACATGAAGATCATATAATTTTATTATCTTAACTCTCCTGTATACACGCATTTTATTTTATATAAAGCTATTTGATCTTGTAGTAACAGATTGATTAAAGCGTGGAGATAAAGTCTGAAAATTAAACTTACGTTAAACTCTCCAGTGTCCATATCTGTCATATCCCAAAGGGAAAAATCGGTTTCCCTGTCACCATTTTTGTCTATGGTGAACTCTCCAGTCACACCTAGACAAAAATAAATCATCGAAGAGAAAATATTTTTGTTGTCATACTACAGCAAAGGTATTTTTTAGGGTGAATCGTGAAATTACCCACTAATTAATCGTTGAGGTTTTGATTATTAAAAATGCACGTATGTAAAATGACGTTCATCTCAAAAATCCATTGTTGCCAAAGCAAACGTCATAAAAATGTGTAGTTAAAAGGTTGTCAGCCACGTTTTACTTGTGGCTAAAAGCCTCAGTGCGTTTCGGTGCGTCGCAAAAAAAGAGGTAAATAAATTAGAAATTACAAACACTACCGTGGCTTTCATGGCAATTACATTTATTTCACGCAAGCGCTCAAAGAGCTCCACGCAGGCAGCCCGGCACTATATGTATACAACGAATGGCCAGCATTTACTGAGAAGATGTGAATACCGGTATTCATTCGAGCACGGCTTCACTCAACCCACAGCTCTGTAACGCGATCTAAATGAATCATGCGAACTGAATACGCGGGTGTTTAATTACCGCGATACGTCCTGTTCCACATGTGCTTGGTGATTGTCTGACCGTCGTGCATCCCGCCTCCCAATGACAGGGTTTTGTTCAGCGCCGCTGTGTACATCATGATGGCGTCGTAGAAGGAGCCCGCTATTAAATTCATCTGTTTGCATTTAAAAACAAACAGCAACGCGTGCAGCCATAACCGCTTTCAATCCTCAAACATATAAGCTCTCTTGCA
>JAZEWT010000001.1:7368072-7389171 GCA_036362905.1 Mordacia mordax
ACCCGAGCCGAGAGATTCGAACCCGGGACCTTCTTGCTGTGAGGCGACAGCGCTAACCACTGGGCCACCGCGCCGCCCTTCACTGTAATGATGTCACTGTCAATTCTACAAAAGCAGATTGCATAGTAATTTCAAAGAAAAAATTGTACCTACTTGTAAAATCAAAATGGGTAATTAAAATATAAAACAGGGTTATACATCCAACTGTCGGGAAAGCTGGATACCATCGGATGGTAAATTTGATCATGAAATAAAACAGAGGATAGGGCTGGCCAAATATATATTTTTCTGAACGAAATATATTTTCTATATGAATGAAGATGGAAAAGATATAATGATACATAATATAATTTCTATGGTACGAAGCTAAGAGTTGTGGATTGTTACGTTATACCTATTTTTACGTATGCATCATAATGTTTGGTGATATCACCAAGTATAGAAAGGAGACTTGAAGCAAGTGAAATTCGGTTCTTTAGACACATATTGAAGGTATCCTGGACAAGTCACACCTGAAATGAAGAAATTTTGTCAACAATGGGATATAGAAGGAAAATGTTGAAGGTTGTTTAGAAAGGGACATTGGAAGTTTCCTGGGCATATTATGAGGAAAGAGGAAGTTAAAAATATGGTTATAACTGGAAACATTGAGGAAAGAGAGATCGTGAATGACAGAGATGATCTATGTCAAGCGTTTATCGAAATGGATGAACATGTCAACAGTGGACATTCTTACAACATAAAAGAACACAGATTTGTGGAAGATCATTGTCACCAATATGCTGTAAGATATGGTACTTCGAAGAACATTTCAGGGTAGCAGGGGTAATTTATTCAGGACAATGAACGTAGGCAGTTTGTCTTTGGACACATACATGTCTTTGGACATATACAGACAAATACATGCCCAATTTGACGATCTTCGAGATTATTCTTTCACCTGCTTTGACTTCCCTCTACCATCTCATCTTCGTCACTATGAAGTACCACTGCTTATGTGCCCTGCTGCAGCAAACAATGCCTTTTCTTGGAAGACCTAGGTAACATCTGCTGAATGGGCGATTTCACAATATGTCTGATTTCACAATATGCTTCTCCGATGTATGAAATGCCATCTCTCTTGTCATTCACCAGGCTGGCACTGTCCGCTTGATCAGGTCTATGATTAAGGAAGCCTTCGTCTCTGCTTAGAACAAGACTGTCTTTCCCACTCAATGTTTTTTTCATGTTTGCCATGTGTCATTCTACCAGGTATCCCCCTCATCCACTGACTATATCCTGTAGCCACAAGAAGCTTACCTCCCCTCTTTGTGCAGTATTCTGGTATGCGTTTCTATTTGTATTTACTGTGACTTTGTCAGAATGTTCATAAGCTATTTGTGCGAGAAGGGTATTTATTTGTGAAACCATTGAAAGAGAGAGGTGAGTTTTCGTTTTCAAATTTTGTCATGTCACATAGGAAAAGCATCTCCATTTACTATACAATCAAGAGGGCTGGACTTCAACAAAACGAAAGGGAGCTTAGACCCTCTGATTGCAGCCACATACAGATCGTAGAAATTTCTATAGATGACAGAGTAAACAGCCTCGCAGTTCTCAATGTAACTTGCCAAGCCAGCGGTCAAGAGGTTGCAATGTGCAAGATGGATGAGAGGACTTTATTCAGACAGGCATTAGAGGAGAGCAACATGAGTTTATAGACTGTGGAGATGACCTAATGCTATATGGTTGGATTCGTTTCGAGCAATCCTTGGAGGTCGTGTCGACTGTGCAAGAGTCGTGCGATCTGGACGTGACGGTGAGTTATTGTAGTGCCAACAACATTGCTTGCAATGACCTCTTAACCTTGATCTTTACCTCTGCCTTATTGACGCGGTAGAGAGTTTCATTCAATTCCACCCTTTGCAGTGTAGAAGTAGGAAAAATGTCATAAGTGACGTGCTAAAAAAATGTCCTTTAAATTTAATACTGGTAACTTTTTTCTTCAGCAGAATTTAACAGCTACACCCAATATTGCATCCATCCGTCATTCTGCCTAATTACGGATGCTGTAAAATGTCATGTGGGTTTCACTACTATAGGAATAGATTGGAACGTGACACGCGGGTGTGATAACAATTGTTAATAAAAATTCTTGGTTATAATATGGCCGACAGAAAGTGGCAATCTCGTGCACATATACATTATCTACCTGCAGAGGCCTACTCTGCTCAGATTTTCCTTCATATATCTCCATCCAACATAGTTAAATTTTGTTTCACTCAGAGCTCCAGCATAGTAGATAAAATGAAGCACCAGAATCACCCATGATCATTTAAAATGTAAAAATGTGTGCAATTCTAACCACAGGTCCATATACCAATAATTTTAATATAAATTATTTTTATTGCATAAAATAGCATGTTAGTCACAATTTATTTTGCTACTAAAATTCACCAAATGGCCCCTGTTAGTCTGTATTATTTTCAGAAAAAGCCTTTTCAGTAATAAAAGACTATTATCACTTTATAAACAACTGGTTTACCCCCCAGTGAACCCACATCCCATTATTCGAGTCATTGTGTCAGATGCAACACGAACATGTTTCAAACAAACAATGTACACACAGTATTGATCATCCAGTACTGAGTCTTTTTGCCTCTTGCAGCCTTGTTCCATCACCTCACCTCTTATTAAAATACTTCCATGGTCAATGCTCTTCTGAAGCATCGTGCATCGAACAGAGTTATAATATTATCAGCTGATAATCTAATGGGGCGCTACCGCGGCCCAGTGGGTAGCGCTTTCGCCTCACAACAAGAACCCCCGGGTTCCAGTCTCGGCTCGGGTGCCTTTCTGTGTGGAGTTTGCATGTTCTCTCCCCGTATCCGCGTGGGTTATCGCCGGGCACTCCGGTCTCCTCCCACAGTCCAAAAAACATGCTGCTACATAGGTTAATTGGCTTGCAGACTAAATTGCCCGCAGTGCCCGGTGATGGACTGGCGTCCCATCGTGTGTATATCCCTGCCTTGCACCTTGTGTCTGCCGGGATAGGCTCCGGCTCACCGTGACCCCGTACGGGACTAAGCAGTTTCTGACAACGAGATGGGATGAGATAATCTAAAGATACTTCAAGCCTCTTTTTAAAATGAGACCTGAGTAAACCAATGGCAAGCAATATGATGCAATGCAGGCAGAATGTACAAAGTTAATACAAAACAAAGTTAAATATAAATGTTAAATATAAATATAATCTCACATAATAAAATTCAAAGGAATTATATTTGATAGGGGCGGCGCAGTGGCCCAGTGGTTAGCGCTGTCGCCTCACAGCAAGAAGGTCCCGGGTTCGAATCTCTCGGCTCGGATGCCTTTCTGTGTGGAGTTTGCATGCTCTCCCCGTGTCCGCGTGGGTTTTCGCCGGGTACTCCTGTTTCCTCCCACAGTCCAAAAAGCATGCTGCTACATAGGTTGATTGGCTCGCAGGCTAAATTGCCCCGCAGTGCCCGGCGATGGACTGGCGTCCCATCGTCGGTATATCCTCGCCTTGCGCCCTGTGTCTGCGGGATAGGCTCCGGCTTCACCGTGACCCTGTATAGGACTAAGCGGTTTCAGACAATGAGATGAGATTATATTTGATCAAATGTACAATCAAAAGCAATAGCATTACAAGTATTCGGTTCTGCTGTTATATTCCTGTCTTTGGAACTAATCTTACTACTCGCCCCTTTTCATCTTTCCTCGTGAATAATTTTGCTGCGAGCATCCTGCACAAAGTTCCTGCGTTCTTTTTAATACTCAATACAGTTCAATCTCTCAACATGCTCATACCTTGTGTTTATATCTGATCGCAGTGTACATTTGCAACATCCATTGCACTGCTGATGCCAAATGGGTTCACAAGAGATCCTGACCTTCATCAACATCTTTCAATAAAAACAAAACAATGTGTCAGTGTGCACTGATTGTGCCCAATATCAATTGAACTAACTTACGTAAGTTGATGGGTCTAGAGGAAGGTGAAGCCAGGTCTACAGCAGACTCAAACACTATCACATGCATGTGTGCCAACAATTTGATATGTTTCGTGTTATGAGCATAGTCTCATCTCTCATCTCATTATCTGAAACCGCTTAATCCTATATAGGGTCACGGTGAGCCGGAGCCTATCCCGGAAACACAGGGCGTAAGGCAGGAATACACCCGACGACGGGACGCCGGTCCATCGCCGGGCATTGCGGGACAATTTTAGTCTGCGAGCCAATCAACCTATCCAGGAGCATGCTTTTGGACTGTGGGAGGAAACCGGAGTACCCGGCGAAAACCCACGCGGACACGGGGAGAGCATGCAAACTCCACACAGAAAGGCACCCGAGCCGAGAGATTCGAACCCGGGACCTTCTTGCTGTGAGGCGTCAGCGCTAACCACTGGGCCACCTCGCCGCCCTATGAGCATAGTGAATGTAGGTATTGCCCGACAATGAACAATAACTAAATAACAACCTTTCCTTGAGGCACCCTGAGCATGAATAGAACAAGTCCATCAGCAAGTGATCCCCCATTTTGACTGTGAAAAGTTCAAGGAGGTTGCTTTAAAGACCGTTCAAAATAACAAGCTCTCGTCCTTTGTCAACACATTGATGATGAAGGTTCCTCCACGCCGTGTTGTCCGTGAGGGTTGTGGGCTGTTTGCCTCTACCCACACGCCGCCGCACTGCTCAGTGTGGGTTAGTGGATAGGTGCCCTGGATTGGATCAGATATCGCTGGCAACTGATATTATCAATGGATATTTACCGTGCACAATTCATGTTGATGAAACCATATGGGATGCATGACGTATGTCACCCTATGGACTCACTTGCACATTATCAAATATTTAACCTAGCGTGGTGAATGCTGTTAGCGAGCATATCTTAAAACCGGTATGATGCACATGTGGGAGATGTCACCAACACCATGCCTGGCCACCTTGATCTCCACAGAGTTGACATTTAAACACCACACCAGGGTACACTTGTCAGGCTCAGTCAGCCTTGAGGAGGCTCAGCAGAGTTTCAGACACTACTTGCCGCTGACGCTACCCACGTTCCAGGGGTTTAAGGGAGATGAGTTACTAGGTTCGTAACGTAATACGCACATTGCAACGCTAGCTTTCTAGTCCAGCTATGCATATCCAGATAGACCGTAAATATGGCGTGCACACATTACCATGTAAAACGTTTGCTCATGTGGTATTTTAGAACACCATTTGTCAGCAATGCAGCAAATTTACACTTGGCATCATGATGCCCTGGCAAAAAGCTCTAAATCCATTTATCTCATAAATAGATCACTGCGTGGAAAATAAATGCACTGCCTATTTCGTTATTCTAATGGGAAATGAGGCGACCAGTTGAATTGATAAACATTGATTAAATGCCATTCAATTGTAATGTGTTTTAGACTTTTGGGTTGCATGCTGTAAATTAGAATAATTGGGATATGGCAGCTAAGGGGAGAGGGTGGTATGAAGGGCGGTATGAGTTAATTATCTACGTCGACTCAGCCGAAAATAAGTAGCTAGAGCGGTGGGTAAGCATTGTCATTAGTGAGATAATAATGACCGGGAGTGGTGCAGGTCATAGTGTGCCGTGTCGACCTGTATAGGTGTTCGCTAACGGCGCTTGACCGTGCAATCTGTTAAGGCTATAAAGGGGATATTTGTCTTTGGTATGAAGTGAGGTATGAGTGAGTCATCAGTAAGGGCAGGGAGTCGTTCAGATGCATGGTGGAAAGGGGAGGTGGGGGGGGGTAGTTGTTTTTGACTTATGGCCTTTCAGGAGAGAGAGAGAGAGAGATGGAAAGTCCTGCACTGGCTTTCATCCACTCATTTCATTAGATGTTTTTTTGACGCTTCACTTTTTAAAGTTGAATACATTGTTTATCTCTCGATCAATATAAAAATATCGGCTCACATTATATGTCACTTCACCTGAAGGTGCATCATTTTCAGTATGAGGCTGGCATAGCTCACCGAGCAATGCTTTGTCAGAATAATGTAAATTTTTAGCTGAGGAGAGCAAGCCTCCTTCCATCTATCCTCTCCACATTCTACAGGGTAACCATTGAGAGTCCCCCCCCTCCCCCCGCAGATGATCAACTGCATCAGTCTGGTATGGAAATCGCAATCGTAAGTCCCTGCAGCGGAGAGTGAATACAACGGAGAACATCACTGGGACCCCTTTCGCCTCCATCCAGGACAACTATTTCCAACGCTACACACGCAAGG
Organism: Mordacia mordax; assembly: GCA_036362905.1. Lineage (NCBI taxonomy): Eukaryota > Metazoa > Chordata > Hyperoartia > Petromyzontiformes > Petromyzontidae > Mordacia > Mordacia mordax. The sequence goes on from JAZEWT010000001.1 coordinate 7,374,321, forward strand.
GCTCCAGAATTGTAAAGAACACCCCCCCCTCCCACCCCTCCGATTAACTCTTTACTCACATACCGTCTGGCAAAAGGCACCGCAACATCTTGGCCAGATCTACCAGACTCTGCAACAGATTCTTCCCCCAAGCCACCAGGTTCCTCAATGCCATGGTACACCGAACCTCTTCATCATAACAAGCAGGACACAGAAGCTCCACCCCCCAAACACACATGCATACCAGCACGAACCATTTCACTCTATGCAGTCTATATCATCCGCGTGTTTACCCCTGCCCTGTTCAATGTGTATTCAGCCTTGTTATGTTTTTTCCACCGGGACCACGAGAAACGTAATTTCGTTCCTCAGTATACTGTAATTATATACGGGTGAGATGACAATAAAGTTTATCTATCTATCTACGAATCAGGCTCATAAAAATAATAAAAAGCAACCGCATGATCAGTGGACAGCACGCTGACAGGAAAACTGCTCATGGAGCATATTGCGTATCATTACTAATAATAATTGCACCTCTAGAGCGTTTTACACCAAAGTGTCGCAGTGTGCTACACTGGTGTGTTTATACTACTGGTCGGAATCTCAAAGTTAAGCAAATCAAAATACGGCCATGGGAGGTCAGTTGGGAGGTTTGTGGCTATTACTGAAATAGCAAGCCTTCAAGTCAATATAATTGATTCAACTTGATGTTAATATTGGTTTTAAAATATATAATTAAGTGATACAGTATATGCCTCATTGCTGTGGTGAAGCGTGGGTTGTTAATTGTAACCATGCAAATCTCTGGTGAAATTTATTAACAGCTGCTCAACCAAACCTCAGAAGAGTGAGGCTCAGGCAAGTACCGCATGCTGCCATTTTATTACGTTCTTTAATGTATATAGCTTAATTGGCTTGCAGACTAAATTGCCCTCAGTGCCCGGTGATGGACTGGCGTCCGATCGTGGGTATATCCCTGCCTTGCGCCCTGTGTCTGCCGGGACATGCTCCGGCTCACCGCGACCTTGTACAGGATTAAGCGGTGCTGACAATGAGATGAGATGAGATATTTTGTACAATAACTCACAGTAGCAGTCCACATACAACGTAAACAACAATGCTCGTCAGATAATGTACGTGTACGGTTTTTTTCATAAATACTGCACTCACATGAAAAACAACAATTGTTTGATCATTAAAATATTATCCACAGATATTATAATGCTCCAGTAAAATATAGTGTATAGAAAGCAATAGAATTTGCTTTCATTCAGTGACATTAAAATATACTAATATACCACAACTGTGAAGAAATAACAATTTGCATGCGTGACACGGTGAAATGCAAAGAGAAAGCGATAGTAATATGATTTCGTGATTGCAGACAAACCAAATGTAATCTCGGATGCGGGTAAGCCCTGTTATCCAACTTCTCCTGACAGATAATTTTTAAAAGCTACAGGTAGCTGCACTGGGATTTAACATCTCATACATTAAATTATCATGGAGTTAAGGTATGACATATGAAGCAATCAGTGTATGTATTCCGCTTTCAGTAGTTGTTTTGTTTTGCCCGTTGCTATAGTTATATTTATATTCCAGATGTTAATTATTCACGGATTAATCTATATCTACAGATTCATCATCAGTACCCGCTTGGTCCTATAGAGGGTGACAGCGAGGCAGACCGTATCCTGGCATTCACAGGGCACAAGGCAGATCTATACCTCGGAAGGGACACCAGTCCATCGCAGGGTACCTGGGGCTATTTAGTCAGCCTGCCAATTAACATATGCAAGTGTCTTTGGGCTATGGGAGGAAAACGGAGTACCGGGCCAAAATCCGCGTGGGCACAAGAAGAGCGTACAAACGCCACATACAAGGGCACTTGAACCAGGATTCGAACCTAGGTCCTGCTTACTGTGAGGAGGCAGCGCTACTCGCTGCACCACCATGCCACCAGTTTATTACAACATTTAACCATCATATATACTGTCCATGACGTTCTTCTGCCGAATAAGTGTATTAATGCACGTTCAGAATATATAAGTAAACATTTTCTGTGTTAAATTGTACGTTTGTCCAATTGAATAATTTCATATTCAATATTCACAAGCTGATATATAACGCTATAAACTGTACATACATTTAAAATTAAACTGAGTAGCAAACTAATATATAAATCTCATCTCATCTCATTATCTGAAACCGCTTAATCCTATATAGGGTCACGGTGAGCCGGAGCCTATCCCGGAAACACAGGGCGCAAGGCAGGAATACACCCGACGACGGGACGCCAGTCCACCGCCGGTAATATATGAATAGAAATATTTATTTTTCAGCAGCACAAATGTTTTCTTTGTTTCATGCTGCACATACCAATATCAAAGTGACCTTAAACGTCACGTATTGCAAAAGTTTATTCAATTTTCTGAACAACTTTAAAATCTAGGAATCACAGCGAAACAAGATGTTGATTCATACCGAAAAAATAGAAATAATGATAGTTGCACTTCTTGAACGCTTTTCACCCGAGGATCGGCATGTTAGCAACAACAACGACATATGAACGGCATATCAACAACAATAACATTGGTAGGATGGTGACCGACCACCAGGTTGTAGGTATTTTCTTTTTGTTATGATCGATTAACAGAAGTCTTGAAGGTGTACGTTTGTTATCACATTGATACATTCTTGAAGCAGTTTTGTTTAGAAAATAAATACATTATGTAAAATGAAATGCAACCTGACCAACCAATCACCAAAAATGTCATGAAATCGTTTACTATTGTCAAATCCATAAATATACATTTGGATCCTGATTAAACAAAATATTTAAGCATAATCCTTTCGACACAGTTCCTACAAAAGGTTGCATCTATTTTACTGTTATTCCTGCTTATTCTAGGCATATTTCTTTTTCCAGATATTCTGTAGTCACTGCTTTTTGCAATGTGACGTTTTAACCCTTGCTGCATAATAATCTGCAACATTTATCATTCAGTTTAGTGATTTCTATTCTAAAGCTTTACCATACTTTAAGGAACGCCTATAAAACATATATGCCGCTGCGATCCATACACGACACTATTTTCTAGTCTCATGAGCTTCTACCGCTGTATTATATGGAATAATTGTGCAAGTCCCTTTCGAAATTCTCACACACACATTGTATGTCTTGACAGCCCTTCCCGACTGCACCGGCAATCGTATCGATAGCAACTGAAGGGTTGGCTACAACGTGGACACAACAACCACCACCACCACCACCAGGGGATGGCGCGGTGGCGCAGCGAGTAGCGCTGCTGCCTCGCCGCAATTAGATCCCGAGTTCGATTCCTGGCTCGGTCGCCTTTCTGCGTGGCGTTTCCGTTTTTTTCCTCCCCCCACAGTCCAAAGAAGACACGCTGCTGCCGAGGTTAATTGGCCTTCTCAGTAAACCGCCTCCCAAAAAGTGTGCCCTGCGATGTACTGGCGTCGCACGCTGGGTATATCCCCGCCTTGCGACCAGCGTCTGCTGATACCGAACCGAACCGCCACCAGTCCCACCACACATCCACTCTGATGCAACAGTGCAAAGGCTTCTCAACCTCTTTCACCTCAAGGCCCACTCGGTTGAGAGTGGCAGCAACAGCGCATCTCATTGTTATTCCCAAGTCACGGCAGCCCTGTTGTCCTCCCTCGTAAGGGATTTCTATTCCATCCGCCCGCTTCTGTTCATCGGTGCCATCGCGAGCCAATCTATCTCTGTTGCCCATCGCGTTCTTCCTCATTAAGCCCACCGCGGCTACGTATGCTCCTTCTTCACCTCAGCTATGGCGATTGTTTAAATCCTGGACGGGTTACTGCGCGGCACAGCGACACGGTGAGCAGCGCTGGCACCTGACATCGAGAAGGGTTCGATTCCCGGCTCAGGTTGCTTGCGACGCAACGCTGGCACGTTCTCCCCCAGGTGAGCGTGGGTTTCCCCACACTCTCTCCGGTATCCTCCCGCAGTCAAAAAACATGCTGCCTAGATTACTTTGACTAAATTCTTCCCCATGCTCCTGGATAGGTTGATTGGCTCGCAGACTAAAATTGTCCCGCAATGCCCGGCGATGGACCGGCGTCCCGTCGTCGGGTGTATTCCTGCCTTACGCCCTATGTTTCCGGGATAGGCTCCGGCTTCACCGTGACCCTATATAGGATTAAGCGGTTTCAGATAATGAGATGAGATGAGAGAAATTCTTCCCAGTGCCCTGCAATAGACTAGCCTCCCATCCTTGGTATAGCATGGTGTTGTGCCCTGTGTCTCCCCCCCTGCCACCATAACTCTGTAGAGGATTAAGTGGGTTATTATGATGATGATGATGATTACGAGTTGCAATCATTTCTCCCTTCATACCAAACACGAAAGCTACTATTTAATCCATGCTGCCCGAAAGTATATGTTGGTTATCATCCACCTGCTTTCTAAGGCATCTACTGTATGAGTTTCAAAATCTCTCTCATCTCTCATTATCTGAAACCGCTTCATCCTATATAGGGTCACGGTGAGCCGGAGCCTATCCCGGAAACACAGGGCGTAAGGCAGGAATACACCCGACGACGGGACGCCGGTCCATCGCCGGGCATTGCGGGACAATTTTAGTCTGCGAGCCAATCAACCTATCCAGGAGCATGCTTTTGGACTGTGGGAGGAAACCGGAGTACCCGGCGAAAACCCACGCGGACACGGGGAGAGCATGCAAACTCCACACAGAAAGGCACCCGAGCCGAGAGATTCGAACCCGGGACCTTCTTGCTGTGAGGCGTCAGCGCTAACCACTGGGCCACCGCGCCGCCCGATCTTGAATTCAATCCTGTATTTAACTGGTAACCAGTGGAGAGGCATAGGCACTGGGGATATGTGATTGTGGATCAGCGTGCGAGAGAGGACTCTAACAGCCGCATTCTGCACGCGTTTGGAGACGATTGATGAGGTAGACAGGGGTGCCAGGGAGTAGTGCATTGCAGTAATCGATTCGTGAATAGAGGAAGATATCTATTAGCTTCTCAACATCAGCGGGTGACAGGATATTGCACAGTCTGGCTATTTTTCTGAGATGGAAATAGGCTGCCTTCGTCACTTTGTTAATGTGTGTCTCGAAGCTGAGTGAGGAATCAAGAGTCACTCCTAGACTCCGAACTGCCCTAAGGACACGTCCGTGGTCTGATCATCATGCATCAATTGAATGGGTTTAGCCTTGAACAATTGGTGCGGGGTTCCGACAAGCAAATTTTCTGTTTTGTCGCTATTTAGTTTTAAGAAATTTGAATTGAGTCAGGCTTTCATAGTTGACAGTGAGGACGACATGAACAGACCAAACGCATTTATGGATGGCTTTGCCTGGATATAGATTTGGATGTCATCGGCATAGCAATCGTAGCTGAGATTGAGTCTGCGCAGTATATGCCGAGAACTGAACCCTGAGGAACTACGAGGCTGACGAACTGCTTCCGGTCGAAAAGGTAGGAATTCAGCCAATGCAGGGCACAGCCAGAGACCCCTATACACTACAGTCACTCAAGTAAGATCGGTTGGTTAACGGCATCAAAGGCAGCACTCAGGTCCAGGAGGGCAAGAATACTTGGCAAGCCTTCATCAGCAGCGACGAGTAGGTCATCAACTACTTTTACCAGAGTAGTTTCAATACTCTGGCCGAATCTGAACCCAGATTGGAAGGGATCGAGGAGGTCATTCTTGCGAACGTGTTTCCGGAGTTGTGGGACTACTGAACATTCAAGGATCTTAGAGAGGAATAGTAAATTTGAGATGGGGCTATAATTATCAGGCACGTAGCAATCGAGGCCAGTTTATTAAGCAGAGGGGTAATTCGGCACATTTGAATAGTGTGGGAACAATGCCATAGCGAAGTGAGTCATTTAACAGATTATTACCCAGATGATTTTGGATGGTAGAAGTCCAGGGAACAGTTTGTGGGGCCGAGATCTGGTAACTAAAGCAGAGACATCAGATTCTCTTGACTCGGAAATTTCCAGGAGTTTTGAGGTCAAAGTAGGTGGAGGAACATTTATTAAGGCATTGGTTGGTGATTGAGGCTGGCTAGAGATACGGTGGGCTTCAGTTTTTTTTTCTGAGAAAACTGAATCAACTGATCCGCCTGATCTCTATTAGTGAAGGGAGGTGATGGCAGTTGGATGAAGGAACTGATGAATGGTCGAGACAAGAATCTTGGGCTTGGCGCAGGTATCAGCCAAAATGCGTTTAAGATGGCTGTTACGGGCAAGTCAAGTGCCTTCCGGTAGCGGATGAGCTGTTCCTTAAAGATTTGAGTGTGAAGGGTGAAGCTAGATTTTCTTCAAGTCCTTTTAGCTCTGTGTGCATTTGCCTTGAGGTCCCGGAGTTCAGCAGCATACCAGAGGAGTTGTTTTCTGCCTGAGATATAACTTGATTTTAAATGGGCCAAATCATCCAGTTTGCCGGATAGCAGGCTGTTGTAGGTTTCTACTGTCACATCAGAGGCAGAGTGAGCCGAGGCAGAGAGTGATGAACTGTTGATTGCAGTGGTGAATAAGTCTGGAGAAAGGGCGTTAAGATTTAATAATTGGATTTGGTGCTTGGTGATGGAAATGGGAGGTGGTACCTGAAGATTAAACCACACAACGGAATGATCAGACAGACCAGGATCAGTGATGAACTTGGTTATAAATATGCCCCTTAAGCAAGCCACGTCCAGAGTATGGCCACATCTGAGTGACAGATGTCACATATTGAGTAAAGCCAAATGAGTTCAGAGTGGCCATGAGACCCCTTACAAGGGGCTCTGTGCAGTCAACTTCGATGTTGGAATCGCCAAGTATCAACATCCTCTCAAAACTGGATCACAACTTAGAAAACATCTCAGAGAGTTCTTTGACAAAGATGCGGAGGCTCCAGGTGGGCAGTAGAGCCGCACCAACTTTACAGGTTGACCCGACTTCCAATCAAGAGACATATGCTCGAATAAATGGACGGTCATCAACGGAATCGATCCGATGTCGGCAGTAACACGGTAGAGAACTGCAAAGCTGCCACCACGGCCACGAGAACGAACCTTTTGATTGAGTGCAGAATCCTGTGGTTGAGCCTGATTCAATGTGAGAAAATCATCTTGATTTTGTTGCAGGTCTCTGTTATGCAGAGCAGGTCCAGACTGTTGTCCGAGATCAGATGAGCAATGACTGGGGCTTTTTCGGTGTTCAGAGAGTGCATATTGAGCAGGGTAAAGTGCGTTTCAGTTGCAGACACTGTGCGTGCTGGCGGAGCACTGACCAGAGATATTTTCCATAAGCAACACTGAGCTGCAAAAGGCCTAACTTGTTGCTTCCTTTGGCAGCCGATGTGGAGGACTTAATACCGGATGGGGGTAGGGAAATCAGTTGTAAGCAGGTTAGTTAGCTGTTTTGTTACCAGCACACGATGGCTGTAACGAGGGCGGCAAGGTATCATCAGCTCATGGCATAAGGCCAATTCCCACGGTGACTCGATTCCCAGGGACGGATAATAGAGAATCACCTTCAACACTAGCGCATCGAAAATAATGTAGCATTCGTGTGATCGATTGGATAAATTGAATATAGGAGTTCTGTGTTTCACAGTAAGAGACAGTGCCACTTAGGGCACTCTAAAATAAGTTCTGCTTGTCGGGAGTCCATAAGCATTGTCTGTAAGCTTTGTTGCTTTATATTTCTGGTTAGTTTGTGTTTGGAAATGGTGTTATGAATTGTGGGGATGAGTGGATTGCTGCGTAATGTTGTGTTGCGCATGTATGTGGCTGCCACGTGGCCATGGAAAATTCGAGAACGCTGTAAATAATAATCTCTCCTCATCTCATCTCATTATCTGAAACCGCTTAATTCTATATAGGGTCACGGTGAGCTGGAGCCTATCCCGGAAACACAGGGCGTAAGGCAGGAATACACCCGACGACGGGACGCCAGTCCATCGCCGGGAATTGCGGGACAATTTTAGTCTGCGAGCCAATCAACCTATCCAGGAGCATGCTTTTGGACTGTGGGAGGAAACCGGAGTACCCGGCGAAAACCCACGCGGCCCGGGGAGAGCATGCAAACTCCACACAGAATGGCACCCGAGCCGAGAGATTCGAACCCGGGACCTTCTTGCTGTGAGGCGTCAGCGCTAACTGCTGGGCCACCGCGCCGCCCTAAATAATAATAACAATTGCATTTCCAGAGCGCTTTTCACCCGAGGGTCACAAAGCGCTACACAGAGCTGCAGAGAGAACGACGTGTCAATGACAATGACACAAGAATGGCAAATAAGCAACAATAACGCTTTTTCATGTAAAGACACGCTTGTGTACTTGTTCTCTTATGTAGAGGACGTATCAGACACTGCAACGTGCACGTGAATTGATACATGCAGGAATTGACAAATATATTCCAAAAGGTGCACTCTAGAAAGTAGTATATGTCACGGTGATTCATTCAAGGTGGTGACACTGCATGCAGACATGTGCTATGGAGCAACGTGTGTTGTTGTGATGCCGTTCATTTTTATTTTTGAGCTTTGTTTTCAGTTTTCCTGAATTGCAACGCAATTTGCAACTGCAACGAAATGTCATTGTTACTGCAAAACCGCAATGCACATTCCTATATTGAAGCGAGTGGATTTGGACGTGTAGTCCTGCCTCTGCGTTTGTTCGTGATGGAGCGCTTGTGAGTTCTCTGCATAGTCTCGCGGCTCACTGCTCCACGAGGACAGCACAACCCTTCGGGACGTTCTGTACGAGTGCAGGCGGCACGGTGGCGCCGTGGGTAACACTGTCAGCTCACAGCAAGTAGAGCCCGCGTTCGATTCCCGGCTCGGGTGCCTTTCTGTGTGGCGTTTGCGTGCTTGCCCCGTGTCCGCGTGGGTTTTTGCTGGGTACTCCGGTTTCCTCCGACCGTCCAAAGACACGCTGCTGCCCAGGTTCATTGGCCTGCTCAATAAATTTCGACAAAAAGTGTGCCCTGCGATGTATTGTGTTGGTGATTCTGGGGCCCCACGCTGAATTAAATGACATATCACCCACCCCCATACACTGATTTAAAATAACTGAATCCTTCAAATGAATGATCTAATCATTTAAATCAAAAATTTTAATCTAGGATTTGGTAGATTTACTTGAAGCAGTAAAGACGCGTTCTTGGAAACGCGACTGAACAACTGCGAAACTGTTGTGGAATCGGTTTTCACTGCTCGATGCTCGATGATTCCTTTCCAAAGCGGTTCTTTTGGGATAGTCGCGTCACTCAGCGCCTCTCTCATTCGCGACGTTGCGGCTCGCACGTTGGTGGAATCTTCAGACGCACTGAGTCTCGGAGGGGGAGCGCTCGACACGGCTATGGAAAGCAATCGTAATTATGGAATGTCTACGCATATAATCACTCGGCTCACGAGACATTGAGTGTCGATATCGATCCCATGCCCAAGCTGGGACGCGAGTCCATTGCAGGGCGATAATTTATTCAGCCGGCCGATTAACTTCAGGCAGCATAAACGGCAGCGTGCTTTTGACCTGTGGGAGGAAACCGGAGTGCCCATGAAAAAAGGACCTCATTGCGAAGACGGGGAGAAAATGAAAACGCCACAGAGCGAGGCGGCACCCGGGTCGGAGAGCGAACTCAGGTTCTTCTTGCCTTGAGGCGGCAGCGCTGCTCAGGGCGCCACCGTGGCGTCGATCCGATGTTGTGTCGATAGCATTCCGCGCTCCCAGCGGCTGCGTGGATGACAGATTCTTTATGAACTTTTTTTTTCACATGGAGAGACAGAAATGGATCGGAGGGTGTAGGTGTTGTCTCATCTCATCTCATTGTCTGAAACCGCTTAGTGCTATACAGGGTCACGGTGAAGCCGGAGCCTATCCCGGCAGACACAGGGCGCAAGGCAAGGATATACCGACGATGGGACGCCAGTCCATCGCCGGGCACTGCGGGGCAATTTAGCCTGCGAGCCAATCAACCTATGCAGCAGCATGCTTTTTGGACTGTGGGAGGAAACCGGAGTGCCCGGCGAAAACCCACGCGGACACGGGGAGAGCATGCAATCTCCACACAAGAAAGGCACCCGAGCCGAGAGATTCGAACCCGGGACCTTTTTGCTGTGAGGCGACAGCGCTAACCACTGGGCCACCGCGCCGCCCGTGTCGGTGTTGTGATTTGTATTCAACTGCTGATTTAGCGAGACGCCGAGCACTGAGTTGGGGCCACTCGGAGCAGAGCGAAAGTTCCGTGAGGATTCAGAGGGGCGTCGATCAGTGGATCACGCCGATGGCTCCGCCAGCCGAGCAATGCGTGCGAGACAGCGGGAGACACGAGGGAGACACGAGGGAGACACGAGGGAGACACGAGGGAGACACGGGGGAGACACGAGGGAGACACGAGGGAGACACGGGGGAGACACGAGGGAGACACGAGGGAGACACGAGGGAGACGGTCTTACCACCCGAGTCCCGCGTGGTGCTGCGATAACCCAGCGAGGGTTGGTGGATCACCGCGCAGACGGGCCGTCTGCGAGCAGCCGTAACTGTGGCGGGCCACGAGAGGGCGACGAAGACGAACGCCAGCCGTTGGGTCGACACGGTGCAGTGTTGCCACCTTGGCCACGGGTACTCCGGTTTTCTCCCACGCGTGACACTTATTAAGTGACCGAATACCCATCAACTAACAGAGACTCACACGGAGACCCATAAATTCATATATCAATACACTAAGGCGACGCATGCCAAGTCACCACAGCCGTAGCGGTCGGTATACTAGACGTGGTGTGCCGAGGGAAGACATCTATTTTTGGAGACGTGCATTATACGGGATAGAGGGGGAGGTCGGACCCCCGTGGCCACTGCTCGTTAGGACCCCACAATTATAACGCGGAGTTCCCTTTCATCAACCCGCCACCCACATTTCAATTAGGCATGGGGTGGCGGTCGGTATGAGTGGCCTTGCGCTGTAAATCACGGAGCAATAATTAACCCGAGCCTAATGAGAGCCCCCCCCCTCTCTCCTCCCCACACACTATTACTTTATGATTACTGGCAGCAGCGTTACCAAGATGACGCTCGTCACCGTCATCACCATCATCGATAGCACCATCAGCACCATCAACACCAAAAACAAATCTCATTCGTATCGATTCAACAAGCCGTAGGGTCAAGTGCTGTTAAGCACGGCACAGGAGGGGGTGGGTAGCCAGCACCAGGCCCGGCCGCCTTTGTCTCCCGAGTGGCGATCTGTATGCACGGCATAATGTCCTCAGTTGAGGCTGAGACGACCTTGTGGAGGACGCATTCTGAAAAGCGTTGCTGTTATTCGTCGTGATGAGGAATCCCACTCTGGTCGATGGGTGCGCACTGCAGCACCGCTTCCCATCCCATCAAAACATCAACACCATCATCACCATCTTAACCACCGCCGTCATCACAATCACCACCATCACCGCCATTTTAGTCCTCACAATTACCATCATCTAATCTCATCTCATTATCTGAAACCGCTTGATCCTATATCGGGTCACGGTGAGCCGGAGCCTATCCCGGAAACACAGGGCGTAAGGCAGGAATACACCCGACGACGGGACGCCAGTCCATCGTTGAATTACCATCATCATCACCACCATCACCAACAACAAGCGCTATTCGCCATGAAGTGGCGGTGACGTTACCACGGCGCCTGTGCCAGGCCATGTGCACTTTGAGACCACGTGAAGTGTCGAAGCCTTGCTGACACGAGGTCACGGGACAGACCCAGGTGCCATGGCTTTTGTGAGCGTCGCTCATCCGCTCTCCGCTGTTGTTGGAGGGCGACTGCCTCCAACTGCCCGGTTCTTCACAACCCTCCTCAATGGAGGTGGATTTTGACACCGCTGGAAGCAGTCTTTTGTAAATAATAATAATAATAATTTCATTCATAGAGCGCTTTTCACCCGAGAGCCACAAAGCGCTGAACAGAGCTGCAGAGAGAACGGCATGTCAATAACAACAACATAAGAACGGAAAATTAGCAAAAATAATGTTTAGTGGGTTTTTTTTTTACAAATCTGAGCGTGGAGAAAACGGCATGTCAACAACAACATCAGAGCAGTTCAACCAAACGTCAAGTAGCAGCAATAAATTATAGGACAAAAAGTTAGCAGGAAAAAAATATTCTTCAACAAACAAGGAAGGATTAATTGTTCCCGAACAGGCGCAGGTCGGCAGAAAACCATTATCCTGGCTATGATAACATTGAGCCGCATCAACAGTCCTAGCCAGAGGGCTTGAAAGCCTTACGGAACAAGTGAGTCTTCAGACGAGGTTTGAAGATGCCAAAAGACTCAGCTGAACGAATCTCCAATGGAAGGGTGCTCCAGAATCAGGGAGAAGCGCGTGAGAAGGCTCTGTCACCCGTGGAATGGAGGTGCGATCTGGGCACATGCAGCAAGCCCGTGTTGGAGGATCTAAGTTGCGTTGAGGAGGTTGCCTGAAGAGTGTCACGAATGTGTATTGAAACAGCGCCAGTGAGAGCCTTGTAGGTGAGAAGGAGGATCTTGAATTCAATCCTGTGTTTAACCGGTAATCAGTGGAGAAGCATCAGTACTGGGGATATGTGATCGTGGATGGGTGTGCGAGTGAGGACTCTAGCAGCCACATTCTGCACGCGTTGAAGACGATTGATCAGGTAGGCAGGCGTGCCAGGGAGCAGTGCATTGCAGTAATCGATTCGTGAGGAGATGAACATGTGTATTAGCTTCTCAGTATCAGTGGGTGACAAGATGTTGCGCGGTCTGGCTATATTTTTGAGATAAAAATAAGCTTCCTTCGTCACCTTGTTGATGTGTGTTTCGAAGCTGAGTGAAGAATCAAGAGTCACACATGGACTCCGAACTGCCTTAGCAACTTTAATGGTCTGGTCGTCAAGCATCAATTAGATAGCTGTCAACTTCAGAGTTGACAGTGAGAACGACATGCAAAGACCATACGCATTGGTGGATGGCTTTGCGGTGGACATAGATTTGGATGTCATCAGCATAGCATTGGTAGCTGAGATTGAGGCTGTGTAGGATATGGCCAAGTGGTTGAATGTAGATGCTGAAGAGGAGTTGGCTGAGAACTGAACCCTGAGGAACGCCAGACAGAACAGGATGGATCTCTGAGTTGTGGCCTGCGAAGCTGACCAACTGCTTCTGGTCAGAGATGTAGGAGTTCAGCCAATGGATGGCACAGCCAGAGACCCCTATACCTTCCAGTCCCTTAAGTAAGATCGAGTGGTCAGTGGTATCAAAGGCAGCGCTTAGTTCCAGGAGGACAAGAATACTTGGAAAGCCTTCATCAGCAGCGATGAGTAGGTGATTAACTACTTTTACCAGAGCAGTTTCGGTACCATGGCCGAATCTGAACCCAGATTGGAAGGGATCGATGAGGTCATTGTTGAGAACGCGTTTCTGGAGTTGCGCGGCTATGGCACGGTCAAAGATTTTAGAGAGGATTGGTAGATTTGAGATGGCGTAACTGAATCAACTGGTCCGTCTCACCTTTATTGGTGAAGGGATGTGAGAGCGAGTGACTGGTTGGACGACAGAGCTGATTAATTGTCGAGAAAATAATCTTGGGATTGTCGCAGGTATCAGCGAGAATCCTGGAACGATGGCTGATACCGACGTTCCAGAGTATACCAGGGGGGTGTTTTTTTTGCTGATATATAGCGTGATTTTAATGGGGTCAAATAAATCCCGTATCCTTGATAGCACGATGTTGTAAGGCAGAGTGAGTCGAGGCGGAGAGTGAAGTATTGTTGATTGCTGCGGTGAATGTCTGGAGTGAGATCGTTAAGGTTTCGAAATTGAATTTTGCGCTTGGTGATGGAAATTGGAGGCAGTACTTGAAGCGGCGCGGTGGCGCAGTGGTTAGCGCTGACGCTTCACAGCAAGAAGGTCCCGGGTTCGAGTCTCTCGGTTCGGGTGCCTTTCTGTGTGGAGTTTGCATGCTCTCCCCGTGTCCGCGTGGGTTTTCGCCGGGTACTCCGGTTTCCTCCGATAGTCCAAAAGCATGCTCCTGGATAGGTTGATTGGCTCACAGACGAAAATTGTCCCGCAATGCCCGGCGATGGACCGGCGTCCCGTCGTCGGGTGTATTCCTGCCTTGCGCCCTGTGTTTCCGGGATAGGCTCCGGCTCACCGTGACCCTATATAGGATTAAGCGGTTTCAGATAATGAGATGAGAGATGAGACTTGAAGATTCAACCACACAGCGGAGTGATCAGACAGACCTGGATCGGTAACGGACAGGTTGGTTACCGATTTGCCCCATGAGCAAATCAAATCGAGAGCATGGCCGCATCTGTGAGTGGAAAATGTCATGTGTTGAGTGAATGCAAGTGAGGTCAGAGTGGTCAACATCCACTTAGCTCCTGGTCCTCCTGTGCCACATCACTACCGCCATCCCTCCCTCCCCTACCCACCATCAGTTCCAACCCGTCTCACAGGGTGGGGTAATGTGTGGGTGATCTGACCTCGTTTAACGCGGCGATGAGGCGTCTGGGCGGATTGTGACCACGCGGGGCCGAGGTTTTAATCTAGCAGCGGATAAAGACTGAGTCACGGAGAGGTCGCGGTAGAGTGATGGGAAGGAACTCCACACCGCTGCCCATAGACACAGCGAGTAAATCGATGTTTATTATTGTATTATTATTTCTACAGCTGAAAGCACCTAGTGAGCTTGCAAGCTCTGGATGCGAGATTCGTGCGACCACAACAAACGCTCAATCTGACCAACGCCACACCAATTAAACCCGACTCCTCATCACAGAGGAACCATCTCATCTCATTGTCTGAAACCGCTTAGTCCTATACAGGGTCACGGTGAGCCGG
>JAZEWT010000001.1:7414551-7429053 GCA_036362905.1 Mordacia mordax
GTACATTTGTTGAATACCCCTCCTACCAGGGCAGCCGATGTCTACGTGAATGGACGTGTCTTTGTGTCGTATTGCGTCAGTGTATAAATATGATTCCACCAAATAGCACAGTGGTCAAAGTGCGTGCATTGTAATCGGAAGGCTCCACGTTCGAGTCAAGGGTTGACTCAGTTCTAAATCCCTCAGGCCTTGATAAAATACTGTTTTGTGAGGTGTCAACAGTGGTTTTATTTTATATATAGTAACTCGTCAAGAACACAACGAAATGGAAGAGACGGCAGTCATTTTCATACTCGTCTCATAATCTTGTACTCAGAGTACCACATTAATGTGCTTTCCGCATAATAAAATACCATAATGATGTATGTACTAAAAATTATAGTTTCATTTATTTACATTTCCAAGGAGGTTTAGAATATTCCGGTACAATTATTATACGAATACGAAGATATTTAAAAATTCGTCTTCTTTGGTGGCATTATCTATCAGATGGATTCCCAACTTTTTTCCTCGTTGCAGTTCAATTCAATGTTATTTGATTGAGTGGAAAATGCCATTTAGCCAGGTGGTAACATACGGTGGAGAGATGCCCAGCCAGCAACCAGCCGTGGAACTTGAGCCATGGATTAGTTTTAATAATATGATAGAACTTTCCGTACCCCAGGAATGTGATCTTTCGACAGAGCTGTAAATAGCCGATGAGTTCAAGTTCATATGAGAGTGAAACCACTTTGAATTAAATTTAGACAATGCAAAAACAGTTACAGTATATACACAGCACATGCTGGGAACGTGCATTCACTTTGCAGCGGTATCTTAAATTGCCCTGAGTAGACTACTGCATGCATCGCTATTTTGTGTGAAAATGCTTCAACACATCTCAGAGCTCTCAACCAGATCTATTTCAAATCTAAAACACATGTCTGTCAGTGAATATTGTCTCCGATTTTGTCCCTGCTTCAGTCCCTGCTTCATCGACAGACTACCTGAGTACTATCGTTGTGCTACTTCCACGAGCAATGATTTCCAGAAGGAGAAAATGCAATTTCCTGTGGACAACTGCGAGCTGTTTCATGTACGCAGTCACATTTCCCATGCCATTACCTTGTCCCTCACACTTCCAAATTATGGGACTCTCTTCCAGCACGTATTTTCTGCAACTGAAAAATCTCTCATCTCATTATCTGAAACCGCTTAATCCTATATAGGGTCACGGTGAGCCGGAGCCTATCCCGGAAACACAGGGCGTAAGGTAGGAATACACCCGACGACGAGACGCCAGTCCATCGCCGGGCATTGCGGGACAATTTTAGTCTGCGAGCCAATCAACCTATCCAGGAGCATGCTTTTGGACTGTGGGAGGAAACCGGAGTACCCGGCGAAAACCCACGCGGACACGGGGAGAGCATGCAAACTCCACACAGAAAGGCACCCGAGCCGAGAGATTCGAACCCGGGACCTTCTTGCTGTGAGGCGACAGCGCTAACCACTGGGCCACGGCGCCGCCTGCAACTGAAAAAAAAAATGTCTCAGTTATATTTTATGAAGTATTAACGATATTTATTTCTTGAATTTAGCCCTGTTGTCATCTAAGTCTCCTTTCGACGATATTATTTACAGAACGGTGGAGCGGTATCGCAGCATTGTTATGTATTGAGGCGATAAACGTGGCAGTCTTGAGTTCAGTCGCCGAACGCAGTTGGAAATTAGCTGCGAGCGATATCTGTACAAGACCTGCACAAACCCCTCTTCAATAACACACACTGAGCAGCATGGTGAAGTACGGTAAAACCCCGACAACTAACATGATGTGAGCCCTTCATAGGGCAGTGAATGAACAGAGTACAGCGTTTATATTAATTATTTAAATGTGCACAAATCCTTCTTCTATATGTCGTATATGTAAATAGACTCGCCTATTCTTTTTTTAAAGGAATGTATACATTATTTTACACTTTGTAACATCTCATCTCATCTCATTATCTGAAACCTCATCTCATCTCATTATCTGAAACCGCTTAATCCTATATAGGGTCACGGTGAGCCGGAGCCTATCCCGGAAACACAGGGCGTAAGGCAGGAATACACCCGACGACGGGACGCCAGTCCATCGCCGACTTTGTAACATTATGCATATCAAGATAGGGACAGACATACATAAATCCAACTGTATGACGTTCAGAATTCAATCGATACAGAAGTCTACAAGATCAAAAACCTAAGCAGTTTTACGCTCGAACTTGTGATTACACACCTCAGCTTCTGGTAGAAAATAACATCTACCCACGACAAAAAGAGGTTACCCATAGGCCCACCGCGTTTGACTACTCGTAAAGTAATACTCCATTGTCAAGCCCCACCAAGATTTTAATTCACGAACTTTGAGCACTGTACGCACTAACTATTCACCATCATTATCAGTACCCACTTACATCTGTACAGAGTTGACGGGGGGCTGGAACCTATCCCAGCAGACAAAATTACAGCAAATAGACCCAGTACGCTTTGAATCCCCCAGATGCGAGGTAAAGGGATGATTGACAGGGCTATACGCAGGATCGGACGCCAATTCATCACAGGGCAATTTAGTCTCAGACCAATTAACCTATTCAGCATCTCTTTGTACTGTCAAGCACTTGAAATCGGCAATAAGGACATTTTGAGGACAAAGCATGACTGAATGTTGTAGTTCAGCTGGACATTGCAAACTTAATGATGTAGGTTTTCACGGCTCGATGCATGATGATTGTTTCGAAAAGTTGCTCTCTCGGGACAGCCGCGTCGATCGCTCCCTCTCTCCTCTCCTCGCGACGTTTCGCCTCACACGTTAGAGGCATCCTCAGCACCTAGGATGCCTCTAACGAGCAAGGGAGCGATCGACGTGGCTCTCCCGAGAGAGCAGCTATTCGAAACAATCATCATTGCAAATTATTATTTTTTTTTCCCAACTAAATTTGCCAATCGGTTGCGTTATGTCATCGTAACCAACCGTTTCTCATTAATAACGTCTATTCGGACACTAAAAGGTTACAACAAAGTAGACATTACATGAATATAAAACATATCTTACGCCGTGCCTTTGGCACAATCCCACTGCCACGGGCGCATCCACAGCTGTCCTTTCACCCCAAGGGATGGATGACAAATGAAGGGCGATCCGCACTCTCTCTCTGAGCTTTCATCAAACACGCCCTGCTGTGCACTCGCTGTTGTTCACTCTGTGTCCATCGCCCCGCGACTCGCAGGTCACAGTGAAACGAATGCCGCCGAGTTGTCCGTCGTCTCTACATCGTAACTCTCCAAGTTGGGTAACGCCATTTAAAAAAAAAAGGCAACTTGAATTTTACAAAGGAGTCCTTTTGTAAATAATATATATCGTGTGTTATACCAATCCTACCGCATGTCAAGTTGTAAATAAAACAAGTGGCAAATAATCATCCTTCCATAGGATGGGGAATTAAATAAATCAATTATATGTTTAATTAATATCTCCTGCTTTGGTTTTGTCTAACCGGTTATAGAAGTAGCACAGGCGTTCAAACCTCCGTATATAAATCTCATATTTGGCAGCCTGAATCCTTACATTCGTCCAGTTGGGAAATTAGGGAGAGGGACCTTTAATGGGAAATAGAGGCAAAATGTTTAAATTATGTTCCTCAGCAGGAAAGTAAGGAAGCCTGTTCTTTATAATTTGACATCACAGTACTAACATGAAGTGACAGGCACTTGCCAGACTACAGGTCTTTAAAGGACTGAGACTTAGGATACTCAGGCCCCAAATGAGTATCAAATGCTCATGAAGAAAATTGGCCAAATATATTTTCCTGAATTTCCTGCGTAAAGAACACTGCTATTATTGACTCCCTGAGATGTTTGATCAACAGCAATTAAAATGAAGTGAGCAAACCATTTCCCCAGTTGTCTGACTGCAATTACTATTAACTCTTTACAAAGGTTACCTGTACGTTTTACACTTGCGCCATTTGATAGAGTACGCAGTTGGCGGAATAGCCATCGTGAGTTAGAATTCTAAGCAGGATCAGCACATCATTGCTGAGTCAGCAAAGTGGTGGATTCACCATCAGTTTCGGCTGCACCAGTTGACGGGAATATACTGACGGTGTTCCACCATTGCTAGTAAATATCATCACGCAGTAATTGCTGTTGGGGCAGAGTGCTGGTGCAGTGGTTAGCACAACACTGCTCATCGGTCGGTGTTCAAGTCCCAGCCACGACTAACGTAATTTGTAAGTGATATGAGCCAGTTCTGTACCTCGCAAATCCACACTGACCAGCGGTAATGAAATATGGTCAAGCAACTGCCCACAACAGCCAATATGCGTCAGGGGGCCTTCATCCGTAATCTGCAGGTGTAGGGGCAATTCGATTGACAAAGGTTTGTAGCTATTATTGCAGCGCCGAGTGAGAAGAAATAATATTCTCTGCAGAAATCCAGCTTGTGAATGCAAGACGATGATTTGAAATGGTATTTTAAGAAATGCCTCATCCATTACTTTGAAATAAAAACTGTAATATTTAATTACCAGACGACACGCTGAAAGTGTACCACTGAGACTTCAGGAATAATAATGCTCAAAGTTATACATTGCTTTAGTAATCGCAACGTCTCACTGCAGTGATATACGAACTTCTTTAATGTACGACCCTTCTACGTCAGGTAAAGAACAATTATAATGACAACTTTACATAAATGCACGTCGAGCTTTAAACTGAGACACGAAACCGAGGTGATGTATGCTCTGTTCCGTGAGTCTTACTGTGATGATCTAGCGACAGTTATCATTAGGATCAGGATCCGTGCCCGTAAATACCAACACACTGTGCTTATGTGCACAGGTCAGTACCACATTTACATGCCAATCGCAGTGTCTAACATTTGGATAAAGTCAATACATTATTAACATCTATATATATAATGGAGCACGTGTTCTTTTCATGCATTATGTATGTATGCACGAGGAGTATCTGGTTCAAATCCTTCATAAGTGCAAATTGTTTCCGCACAACAGCAAGGCTTTAATATATTATTTGAACATGACTCCCCATTTATTGATTATGCTTCTGGAACGTCCAGAGAGCCGGCAATATTTTCCAAAGGACACGAGGAAGAAATCCAGGTTAACGTCGTCACGTCATCAGAAAGCGTCATCAACAAGAAATGTCAGAAGACTGCGGTGTACGTTGAAAACAAAATCCCCGTAGGGCGGGCATTCTGCTAGTAATAATAATAATAATAGGTGTCAGCCTCCGTTTTCCCACAGCTACGCGGTTCTTTGTCCATATTTCACGAACCATGGACAGTGCGACTCGGCGCCAGTTCGGCTATAATTTTGCCGCTGGTGTTGTTCGTGTGCTCACCACCGATTACAATGGACGAGGGTGCTGATCCACCCGCATTCCCTGCAATTAACAACAACAACAACAAAAAAACCCACCCTCAAAAGATGCGTCAGTGACGTTGCCTTAAAAAGAGAAAATATATATATATAAAACACGTAACGTTTCAGACAATGGCCTTTGTTCACAGCACATAATTATGCACATTTGCATGTATATTTTTACGTGTAATTAAGCCAATTTTGTAATGACGTTTGAATATAATTACGTTGTAGCATGCCTACCTCTGCCATCAGAGAATGCTGCCTATTAGTTTATCCTAATTTGAGGTTTGTCTCTGTGCTACAACTTAAAAGCTCTCGTTGCTGTACCAGTCGTTATTTAAGCTGGAAGGAACAGTCGAGCTACGTAGCTCTTTTTAACAGTTGTCCGGGCAGTGAAATGGATTCGATTCATTGCCCACAGAGACGAGGGTAGTCCAAACAGCGCGACACGCGGCTAAACGCGGATTGTGTGACGACTCGAGGCTTCCCATCGAGGCTCTGGGTCCTGCTGCGACCATAGCAGGTCTGCACTTTATACAAATATCTAGATGAGACTCGCATTCGAACACGTGGGCAACACGGAGCCATACTTCCCTTTAGGGCTCGGGGCACTGGCTTAGAGTCAACGTCACGTATTATATATATATGCGTGATTGAATAATGACTTGTGTTAATTACAACTCAAACCAATTTCCTAAAAATATATATATATATGAGAACGTTTAATTTCAACAACGGGCCCGTGCGCATGCGAAGCGACTAATTCGCTGCATTCAACTTTATAAGATTACAACAAGTTTTACCGTATCTGGCAATTATGCAGGTGTGTTAAGATCTTACACCTGCATAATCGCCAGATAAGGTAAAACCTGTTGTAATCTTATATATGTATACTGGCAAAAAAGTACCCATAGCGCATTCAACTTTGTTCCTGAGTTCGGCGTCTTGAACAATGTGAGCAGCGGCTAATCGCAATCCGCTGGGGAGCCCGTTTTTATTTAATCTGAAAGAAGCCGTTGAACCTCGTACCTATTTTTAACAGTTGTTCACAGGGGAGGGTAGGCAAGTTACTACATCTCAGCAAGACAATTAACCTAGGCAGTATGTCTTTGAACAGTGGGAGGAAACCGGAGCACCCGGCTAAACCCACGCGGACACGGAGAGACCGCTTAAACTCCACACAGAAAGGAACCCGAGCCGGGACTCGAACTCAAGGACTTTTTTTTTGCTGTGAAGCAGCAGCGCGACTCAGCGCTATGCCAGGTCGTGAGTCAATGCCGAGATGATCAGTGCGATCCTCAGCGCCAAAAAAACCGTGACACTTCTCGACGCCGTGGCGCGCGCATAGATCTGGGAAACCCGAGTTCGACTCCTGCCCACGGATCAATATTGTGTGCAAGCGAAATATGAACAGATTCTGGGCTAGTGATTCACCAACCCGCACGATTCACCATTGGCGAGGTATGATCAAAGAATTCAGATGATCGGAGTGGCGCGGGGGAGACCTTCATTCAGCGGTAGAGTTTTAAAAAGCGGGCCATTAATATATATTGTTGTGACCAGCAAATGTTAGTTTGTTAATGGGTGACAACATGCAGGCCTAAATAGAAAACAATGCATTTTAATGTATTGCCAAATGCATACCCACTCAGCACCCCCTTCAATGCTTCAGCACAGGAGTACGATGTCTCTTAGGTTCACCTATGCTTTGGCCCTCGTCGCAGAAAAACACAAGCGAGATGTTCTCCAGCAGTCGCAGTTGGCCAACGCTTTGTCGTTAACTCTGGCTTGACGTTCCCAGCCGTTGCACCTCGCCGCTTGTGGTAAAGCCGCGCACCGACGCACCGTGCCTCAACCATTACCTGATCACGTAATTACAGCGACATGTTTTGAATTTCGATGGGCGAAATGATCCATCGCGTCAATGTGCCGCACTTCCGTGCTACAAAGTCAAACTAGGCGCGATGTTGTTCAGTGTATAATTGACATTTCCATTATACAAGGGATCAACTGTTTGATATTTGTACTAGAGTCCAAGTTGCAGTACAATTTGTACTAAGGTACAAATAATGCAGCGAATTATCCGAGTCGGGAAGCCGTGCCGCTTCTGCGCACCGCCCTAAAGAACCAAGAAACCTGAGCTGGATTCCCGGCCACGGCTGACGTCAGTGGCTTTCCGGCCGCACCAGCCCCCTCCTTCTCCAACCAACGGTGAGCAGGGAGGTGAAGTAAGGTTAATAAAACCCGACGACCGTCACGGCGCGAGCTTCATTCAGCAGTGGATTGAACAAAATAAGGCAGAATTACGGTGGGAAAACGACGGCAAACAGGTTATGAACCCGGCCAATCCGTGTTGAATACCCGGCCAAACCTAACATCAGTTAAAAGTGTAAAGCTGAATAATTTCTGATACCCTCCCACATGCCATCCATCCGTTCTCGTAGCTGCACCGACCTGCATGCCCATAACCCACGTGGAATGGGAAGGCCTTCGCCAGCAGTGGATTTGATGCGCGGCTGAAGATGATAATTATCCCATTTTGCAGGATGCATATTGCATGAGTAACACGCGGGCCCTCTGTGACCGTGTACGGGTGAACGCGTTCGCCTTTCAGCCGTCAAGGATCCGTTCTGCTGCTGAAGCGGAGTAAATGATGCGGGTGATTACCAGTCGCTAAAGTGCCCCGCTGTGTGATGTAAATTGGACGCTGAATATCCCGTGACTTAATTACAATAAGGATGCATCTGTGTGCTCATGTCAAGGACCAAATCGCCATCACTTAAAATCCGCAACTAAAATGTAAAATTCTAACACGTGGCACAAGCCGAATGTGGTTGAAGTGAATTTCACTATTTACGGGTTACCGGGTTTACCGCGAATGGAAATGCGGCACAGCGCTGCACTAAATTGGGGTTTAATCGTAAAACTGAACATGTTCCAAGTTGCGATAGCGGCGGTGCACAAGTACAATTAACAACACAACTCGTCAACAACACGACCTTAAATTAAAAAAAAACATAGCGACGTTTCGGGTAGTCCACTTTTTCTTGTCTCGAGTTCTTATTACTAAACCTAGATTTATAATCGCCCAAAGGCGGAGAGCGGTGACCTGAGGCCGATTTTGGGTCACGGCCATCATCAGTGGCGATGAGTACATAAACTACTGGTCCCTCGAGTACGTTCACAACTCCACCATGACCAGTATGGTAAAGCAACCGCGATGACCCGCGCGGCGTGACAGGCCTTCAATCAGCGTCACACGGACAAGGAGGTGACACTTACGGTTGTCACACAATTAAATGCGACCGCAACAAACACACGAACTTCAATGGCAACTCTTACTGCGGCCCTTCTTCTTGATTTCCTGGAGAATCTTGCGGCGGTCCACCTTCTCGCTCTCCTTGAAGGGGAAGTGCTCGATAGTGAGGTTCTCCGACTTGCTGAGCTCTTGGTAGATGCCTTCGGTGGCGAAGAAGCAGGGCCGGTCGTCCGTCTTCTCGTCGTTGAAGAGCAGCATGGCCCTCCGCGTCCAGTTGAAGTGCGTGTGGAGGCTGCGCACGTAGCCGCCGAGCTTGCCGTGCGATGGCCCCGTGCGGGTCACCAGGGCGTAGGCCCCCCCTTCCTTGCTGTCGAAGCCCGAGGCCGTGGCACCAGCCGTCAGCAGAGGAACCTTCCAGTGCGTGGTGAACCGAGCCACGGGAGCCGCCGGGTAAACGCAGCCCGGCCCCAGGAACACCGCGGGGTCGTGTTCCAACTTGAGGTCCACGGCGGCCAGTGGCGCCGCCGATTCGGAACACTGGCCGTGCGCGTCCTCGCTGTTCCCGTACACCGGCCTCAGGCGCAGCGCGGGTGTCAGCGCGCCGTTGACCTTCTCGATGGCTAGCTGGATGGCGGGGCCCACGCGTCGCCAGGCCCACGCGTAGTGGGTGTTATTGAGCGGCAGCAGCACGGCCAGTGTGACGTTGAGAGGCGACGGCGGATCGAGCTGCTTGGCTGCGCCGATGCAGCGGGCGAGCAGCAGTATCAAGCACGTCGCGCGGAGAGGGGCCATGGCACCAACCACCGGCTCGCGTGAGTGTCTATCCGCGACAGAGCCTCTCCTCTCTCTCTCTCGTGTGTGTCTGGGCGCCGGGGACGAGATGTCTCTGAGTCACTCTCGGCTGTAATGCGCAGTGCCCGCCGTTCGTTCAAAGGAAGCTCCCGGCAACCACCAGCGCACAGCGCCGATGAGTGCGGGATTGAGGGATGAGGCTGGAAATGGGGAGGTGGCGGAGGGAGGAACCTAGATTGCGAGCGGCGAGCATGGAGGGAGGAGGGACGTATTTATCGACACGCAGGACTGTTTGAAATATACCCTCCAGGTCAGCTTTTAGTGTCCGTGCAATGGGGCTAGCACTTAATCAGATGCGCTCTTTTGCGCACGTTCTGAGAGCAGCCACGCCGTGGTCGGTGTCCGCCGCCCACCCCGCNNNNGAGCGGAGCGCGGGCACCCGGGCACCCCCGCCGCCTTCCCTCTCGCAGCGCCATGCATCCGCGTCGTGCCCGGCTGCTCTGCAACCGCGTCGCTTGCAACGGCGCGGTGCAATTTGGTCAACGCATTGTTTAAATAAACTATAGACGCGAGATGCGTGGATTATAAAAAAAAGAGAGAGAAAGCATCCGTTGTGCTGGGAACACAACGTTGCGCATCGCCGTTGTGCGCGCACGCACGGGGTAGGAAGGTTTGTTGTGAAAATGCTGTTTTGTAAAAAAAAAAATCGACAGTCATCACGCGGTACGATGTTGCAACACGCGGGCCGTGTGTGTGTGTGTCTTCTCGGCCCCGAACGCTATTCGAAGCTAATCGTGCTCCTGACCGTGATGAGACTCGACATCTGTGTGGGCGCCCAAACGCAGGAAGACATTTACCCAGACGCACAGGAGATTGCAAACACACAGTGCACGCGCTGCGGAAGAGAATGTGTTTAATGAAGCGTGGAAGGCTCTGCATCATTCTCAATAGCAAATTGTACAAGTTATGGGGTCGGTGAAAATAACAACAGCCACGTTCGTGACCGGATTTGATAAAACGCAATTCTAATGAGTATGCACACTGCTTCACAACTCTGCGCAGCGCTTTGTGACCCTCGGGTGAAAAGCGCTCTTTAAATGCAATCATTATGTCTCGCCAAACAAAGCATTGAAATTGTTTTAGAAGGGCGCCGTAATTTGAAACACATTGCATGGGGAATTAAATGTTTGTAACGATTTGTCACATTCTGTGAATATCTGCCCCTTTCCTTATTTCAACCTCACCACGATCATCTCTTGTGTCTCCACAACGTACACAGACACCACTGATAATTGTTCTCCAAAGCTGGTCTTTCGGCATAGCCGTGTCGAGCGCGCTCTCTCTCTCTCTCTCTCCGACGTTGCAGGCATCCTCAAGCGTTCGCCTGATGATGATAGTTGGCACTTTTCGGACGCTTTTCACCCGAGGGTCACAAAGCTCTGCACAGAGCTGTGGAGAGAATGTCATGTCAGCAAGGACAAGACCGCGGGAGGCAAAACGTAACATCAGCCCACATAAACTATTGTGCATAGTATATGCCTTCACCACATTTCACGTCACAGGGCGTGTGTACACAACAGCATGAGCATAATTTTGCTCTTAACAACCAAAGACTGTGCTTATTTTATTATATAGAGCCAGAAATGTGCATTTTTCTCCATCGGATAACCGCCTCTTAAATCACCAAGTGGTGTTTTGAACGAGTGGCACTCATTAACTCCAGATCAAGCTCCGATATCTGGGCGGAATCTACTCTGCAAGAGAGTTTAACACTCGAGTTTACAACTGGGACCTTGTACAGTGCATATATCGACCGATCGATTTCGTGCAAAATGGTCAGCACATATACATTTAATGTGTGAAAGTACACGGCAAGGATTCACATATACGCAACGCAAGCGTTCTAAAAGACACCGAGTAACTCTTTGTGAAATAGTGTGGATAATGCGAAGATAGTTCTGATGACACCCAAAAGGTCGAAACCAGTCCACGCAGTGATTTTAGCGCTTCGGGATATGCTAAATGACCTCTAGAGATTAATTCTTGCCCCCCCCCTCCCCAATTCACTAACACATAAACACCAGCGTGTTGAAGTTTGTGGTCAAGCAATCGTGGCTGCCAGGGGATGGGGAGGTCTTCAACCAGCAATGTGACGAGACACTGTGACGGTGCATTTGCTCGTGCAATGCGTTACAAGTCCGCCCACCTGCGTTCGATTCCCGGACACCGCCATTACAAGTGCTGAGTAATATCTGTCGATTCTCTATACCACCTGCTTCGCTAACCGGTGTGGTGAAGTATGGTGTAAAAAATATATACGAAAACCACGAGCGACACGGTGTGAAGATTTGACAAAATCATGAACATTACAATAATAATAATAATAGTTGCACTTTTAGAGCATATTTCACCCGAGGATCACAAAGTGCTGCACAGAGCTGTGGAGAGAACTGCATGCCAACAACAACTAAAGAAACAACATCATATGAACGGTATATTAACAACAGTAACATTATTTTACAAAAGGATATATATAATTTTAAAATATGCCGATGAGCCATGCAGGAGCATTTTAAAATGATACTTGCGGTGGAACGACGGTTTTAGGAGGCTGTGGTTGCCGCAGCCTCCTAAAACGTCGTATAATGTGTATATATATATATAGCGTGCGACATAAGTCGCTTAACCATAAATGATTATGTGATACACCAACAGTTCGAGACGATGATTTCCTAAGTAGGGCGGCAGGGTGACCCAGTGGGTAGCGCTGACGCCTCACAGCAACAAGATCCCGGGTTCGAATCTCGGCTAAGGTACCTTTCTGTGTGGAGTTTGCATGTTCTCTCCCCGTGTCCGCGTGGGTTTTCGCCGGGCACTCCGGTTTCCTCCCACAGTGCAAAACACATGCTGCTGCATAGGTTAATTGTCTTGCAAACTAAATTTCCCGCAGTGCCCGGTGATGGACTGGCGTTCCATCGTGGGTATATCCGTCCCTTGCGCCCTGTGTCTGCCGAGATAGGCTCCGGCTCACCGCGACCCTGTACGGGACTAAGCGGTTTCTGACAATGAGATGAAAATTACTAAGCACTCTGCCGCCCTATAAGTTTGTCAGTGGTCCTAAGATGCACATTGTTTGTTGGACATGATGAAGAAGACTTCGAACAATTTCTGTAATAGCTAACAAGTACGATTCCTCAAAGAGCGAGTTCATTATTCTCCGTAAAGCCGCTTGTGACGCACCCTGTGTATAATAGATAGAACTGTGACCACCTGTTGAATGTGGCGTGAAGGCATTCGCTATCCATTTGCCTGTTGTGATCGCTCCATGCATGCGGTCGTCTGACGCTCTCCCCACATTCGGGTCTTGGACCGGGACCACATGCGATCCAATCTCGTCTGGTATTCACCCTAGGCAATCGCCGCCTCTTCTTCGCCGCATAAAACCCCGGGTAAATGTCGGAGGGGGTGAACAAAACTCAATTCGGAAGGGAAAAAAAAGACCTCTGGCTTCTCTCGCTGCGTGGAAGCGACGAAACCTATTTAGCCACGTCGCTTTTAATAATTTGGTAACTTAGAATAAAAACAATAAAGGTACGTACGGTATCATATCATTAAATATTAACAGTGATATGTAAATGTGGCCAATCGCAATACAAATCGGCAGGAAGTACTTTTTAAAGGTCATTTGCTTGGCATTTGCCCGCTGAGATCAATGCATCAAAGCAAATACAAAGCGAGAGCAGTGATTTCCAATGGTAAATATATAGCGGTGCCCAACAAAACGAACGGCTTGTGTCCTCGCCCTGCAGTCGCTGGACTTAATTGTCTCAATGTGTGGCCCAGCTTGAAAGGAAATTGTAAGAGCTCGGGTGTCAGGAAATCCATTGATCTACACAATCATGCAAAAATGACGGTCAATTTTAAAAGCACAATGTCGGGCGTTCTCCAGTCTAGTGAGCCACCGATTCACTTGTCTTCTGGATGTGCAACTGTTGAAAGCAACAGCAGATCAAAACACCGTGCCTTTCAGTGCAACATGAAAGTATAGCGGGTTAAGTGGAAAAGCAGCATTTCTCTCCAATGACGTTACAACTTAATTTACATAAGTCAATGGAATATTCCCCCTACTGCTACAATCAAGCTTAGCGGCGGACCAGGCCAGTTTAATCTTTTCCATTCACAATGGCGCGCATGGAAAATAGCCGATTTAGATAATGAGAATTGCTATCAACATCTGATCTTTCGGGATAGCCCACGTTTCGCCTCCCACGTTGGTGGCATTATCAAGCTAATAAATAATATGGATAACGCCTGCACGTATTCATTACTTAACCCATGACCAACATGAGCAAAAGCCACATTATTGAAACTGTAAAGTGGCTCAATATAGTTGTTTTTAACTAGTGCCATAAGAAAAACATTTTATGAAATATACATGTATTCTACTTGTTCGACTATACATGTCACAAACAGAAATCCGACAACGCAACGCAAAAGAGGTTTAAGATGTCATAAAACAATGAGCAGATAAAAAAAGGCAAAAGAAGTTGATGAATCGCAACACATAGGTAGGTGTTCGGAGAGAAATATGACGTCATAAAGCACGACATGGCAGGAATCATACAACTAATGGATAGCTTTTACATAGAGCGCCATAAAAATACTGCAAGAGAATATCATTTCTTAGATGACAATGATAATGTCCAGGTGTCACACATGACGAACGACTGCCCTTTCCAGTTTCAGTATTAAAAAGGACAAACCTAATGCACCAGATGAAATGACTGTGGACATTGCCTCAGAAGGCTCGTTGCTGCAATAAAAAAGCGACACTCTATTTACTAAGTGTTTACACAGAAATTATATACATCACTCGTATAGTATTTCAAACATTGTAGAGTTCAATCGGGAAACTAAAGGGATATGCACAATTACATTAGCATCCTAGTACATATCTCATCTCATCTCATTATCTGAAACCGCTTAATCCTATATAGGGTCACGGTGAGCCGGAGCCTATCCCGGAAACACAGGGCGTAAGGCAGGAAT
>JAZEWT010000001.1:7433764-7461163 GCA_036362905.1 Mordacia mordax
CATCCTCAGGCGCAGTGTGCGTGCGTAGTTCCTGTGGTCCCTTTATATGTGTGGGCGCTATGCACGTGTCCTTTGTTGTGTGAGTCCGCCTCTGAGTCACCTTGACACTAATTACCTTATTCCATTCCCACCCCCGGAACTGTCATTACCCCCTCCCTGCTTTGTCTGTGGCTAGTCCCCTGATTTACATCTCATGAAAACCATGTTTGTCCGTGCGTGCCAGCACTGCACCGTTGAGAGAGACGATTGAGACCGTGTCCAACCCTTTCAAGCACGAGCATGTCACATAAATGAACTTCCAACATTGCCTTCGATGATGCTTCACGCCCGATGCAAGTGGATCGCATGCTACTCCCCCGCTGTCCACTCCGAACCACCGAGGTCATACCTTTCCATGAGCAGAGTGGCCATCGGCGACCATTGAGGGTTTGAGGGACCTGACATCACCCCTGGAACCTTCATTTAAACCCACAGCATCAGCATCATCACAGGCGGTAGCAATCGCAGCACCAGCAGTGGCGAGAGCATGGTTGCAAAGCGACGAGGGGCGTATAAGCAAGGATCTTGTGGGTCCAGGTAAGCAGTACAGCTTTGTACTTGTGGTCGAATTTCTGAGTCATTTTCAGGTTCAATCAGCTCAAATGTCTCACTGGTTTGTGTTTTTTTCTGCAAGTGACTGACAGATACGTTCAACTCTATTGTGAACGGTTTGCCCATCTTCCTGAACTGCTTTCAGGTACGTCACAGCACCGATGGACCGATGGTTTTAGTTGACGCATCTGAGAACACACACTATTCCGTGTGCTCTGCCTTAGTGAGTGAGGTTGTTGTACGTACGTGGAACATGAAGCTGTTTTAGGTCTTGGAATCAAACTCTCCAGGCTTCCCATCTGCTTAGTTTATCCTCCTGGAGGGGTGTGTCCCAGTCGGACAGTTCGGAGGTAAGTTCCCTGTAAATTAAATTACACGTAGAAATTTGAATGAATATATCATCCATATGCGTTTCAACCTCGTGATGCGTGTGCTATCAGTGGCAGAGCCCAGTTTATACAGCGGGAATAAAAAAAAAACAGCCTGGCACCTCATGAGTTGCCCTGGAATTTCACAGCATGGCAGCGGTGTGGCTGGGTTGTACCGCGGAAAAGAAGTAAGACATCAAAACCTTGGACACGTACAAACAGAAAATGAAGCCATGCACAAGAAAAACAATGACAGAAATGGAGAGAGGAGTAGACGGAAATAGGAGATTGGAGTGCTGTACATGTACAGAAATGGAAATGCAAAGGAGATAGACGCATTTGTTGTTCCGCCTGACAAGCCAAGGTATGATACCTCGATGCCCACAGAAAAGGATTATCACAACATTTGCGTGATACCACCAATCCCCACGCCACAATGCTAGATCACAGGCATGCGACACTTCCAACCACGTAAATTTTATTTATTGGAGGCTAACAAGTTGAATTAACGTTCACGTGTCTGCTGTGATTTCGTAAAAGCACTCCATCAGTGCACTTTTCATTGTGATGCGGCTGGAAGTTGTTATTTTCAGGCAAAACATTGCCTTTTCATTCTTGCCATGTAATGGTCGTCTAGGTGTCACACCAGCTGTCTACCATAGTCTCATCTCATTATCTGAAACCGCTTAATCCTATATAGGGTCACGGTGAGCCGGAGCCTATCCCGGAAACACAGGGCGTAAGGCAGGAATACACCCGACGACGGGACGCCAGTCCATCGCCGGGATCTACCATAGTGTTTTTCAAACTTTTTTTCTTGTGACCCAGAAAAAGCAAACCATGTTAATGCCCATGACCCAACAAAGTATTCTGACCAGAGCTTTCATGACAGTAAGTCATAATACACTTAAATTCGAACCAGACAGGTGACCCCAGGGCTTGACGTTTGGTGACCTGGTACTGATTGCGACCGCTACTTGGAAGACCACTGGTCGACACTGTCAGAAAAAATAGATTAGTTTGGCTTTTTGAAGAAAAAAAATCTGCAAGACAATAAACAGGATTAGTGGAGAGAAAGAAACTCTGCTGACGCTGAAGGAACATATGGTCACATTTCCAAGAGGAGTGGTTTGAAACTGTTTTGAGAAACAAGATATTGATTCTCAGGCCACTTTTAATCAAAAGGAACATTACTTTTTGGACATTCCTACAGGACATTCTATACCAAATACATTGTATTTAATCATGTGCATATAATGTCTAGACACATTACATGACATTGTAAATATGATTGATATAATGCAATCTTGCATGCATATTATGAAATACTGTATTTCCTCAATTTTAATTCTGAAATACCGTGGGATCCCCTTTTCACCAAAATCCCGATTTGGGACTCCTATTGCAGGTACAGTATACGAAGGAAAACGGTATGCGGAGGATAATAACCCACATGAAGACCCTCCCCCCTCACATCATGAAGAGGCCTTCATCCAACAGTAGATTAATGAATAATTATAAATACTGTTCAGTAATGTGTAATCACAAATAATGTGCAGTTGCCAAGAGGATGTAAAACAATATGCAGCCAACACTAAATTAAACTGTTGGAATTAAAGTTCAATTCAGTATCAGTACCCACTTAATCCTATATAAGGGCTGGAGCCTATCTCAGCAGACATAAGGCGCAAGGTGGGGCTATACACAGGATGTGACGCCAGTACATCGCAGGGCACACTTTTTGGGGCAATTTACTCAGCAGGACAATCAACCTAGGCAGCAGTGTGTCTTTGAACATTGGCAGGAAACCGGAGTAACTGGCGAAAACCCACGCGAACACGGGGAGAACATGCCAACTCCAGCAGAAGGCCACAGCTTCAGGCATGTCCTAAAAAATGCTATAGGGTGGATGTGGCCGCACATTTGGCACCATCCATGAAGTGATCTGTCGCATCCACTTGGCTACAACATGGTGTGAATTCCACCAAAAAATTTACAAATGGTTGACCATCCGATAAAGAAGGCTGCTGCAGTAGAGCTAGGAGTTATGTCTTAAGCGGATTTAGGAGCTGTGTCTGGCGCCTGCTAATCGCCTGGCTGAATCCCCCCACCTCCCTGGGATTTTCTCACGCCTCGGTATCGGTTTACTTATCCATGACCTACCATGAAAATTGTGCCCCTTATAAATCGTATCAAATTTATTCTTTATATCGCCCCATCAAACGCAGGTCTGTACCATCCCTGGATCCATGCTGAGCCTGCATTGTTCATTCGTTCACTTCGCCCAGTATGAAAACGTTGCAATCTTTGGCACCATGCAGAGCTTGCAAGCTCACTGGATAATATCTGCTGTCATAAAAAACATCTATCTATGTAGCATGCCACTAAGTGTGATTTAGCATGGTTATGGTTCTAGGCAGTAATACCATTTCGGAGCACAGTCAACATTCTTCAGCCTTTGCGGTGGTTCTGAACCTCCTAATGAGAAAATGTTTGAAGCCAGAAATAATGTATTGCAATCAATAAGAAATGTGTAGATTTTGTCACTTAAACCAGGATATTTTAGTTCTGAAGATGAAAAAATACATTCCAGCTTCATTGCTATGCGACAAACGTCCTGTATTTTGAACATATGGCCAATACCCTGATGTGTATTTAAGACTCCAGAGTGCCCACACATGAAATGGAATGAAACTCAAACATCTGTACAGATTTCAACTCCATTGCCCAGGAGGTTGGGAGTAATGCATATGATGGCATTTGCCGAAACCACCAAACCCGCCCCAAACACCAAAAAAAAATCCACCATGCATAAATCATATATTCAGCAAGCGTGCATTTTCAAAGGTATAAATAATAATATCTTACACAGTAAAATTGTAAATAAAAGTACAATACCCCAGATATAATAGTACGTATACACCCGATACAAATATGGCAATGCCTCTGGCTGAAAAAGTATTTTTAAAACAAATTACCTTCAAGGCGCCCCCTCGTGGAGTAATAATACTGGAGGTCAGAATATTAAACAACTGATTGACAAAACCTGGGCGGCGCGGTGGCCCAGTGGTTAGCGCTGTCGCCTCACAGCAAGAAGGTCCCGGGTTCGAATCTCTCAGCTCGGGTGCCTTTCTGTGTGGAGTTTGCATGCTCTCCCCGTGTCCGCGTGGGTTTTCGCCGGGCACTCCGGTTTCCTCCCACAGTCCAAAAAGCATGCTGCTGCATAGGTTAATTGGCTCGCAGGTTAAATTGCCCCGCAGTGCCCGGCGATGGACTGGCGTCCCATCGTCGGTATATCCTTGCCTTGCGCCCTGTGTCTGCCGGGATAGGCTCCGGCTTCACCGTGACTCCGTATAGGACTAAGCGGTTTCAGACAATGAGATGAGATGAGATTGACAAAACCACAGTGGCATAATGGGTAGCGCTGTCACCTAACAGCAAGAAAGTCCGAGATTAGATTCCGGGCTCGGGTGGCTTTGCGTGTGGAGTTTGCGTGTTCAAACCCGTGCCCGCATGGGTTTTTTCTGGGTACTCCGGTTTCCTCCCAACGTCAAAAGACACACTACTGCCTATGTTAATTGGCCTACTGAGTGAGCAGCCCCAAAAATTGTGTCCTGCGATGTACTGGAGTCACATCCTGGATATTCCCCTGCCTTGCGCCCTCTGTTGGCTGGGATAGGCTCCGGTGCCCCCACAACCCTGTACTGGATGATAATGAACGAATGATTGCCAAAACGAATGAACCTTTTGGTCCATCAATGTCATTAACTAGACGGTTAAAGAAGTGATTTTATTTCCGATAACAATTTCAAAAGTACGCTAAAAATATATGTTGCTACTACATTTTCACGGTTTACAGGCACACGTGAACAAAAGTTTATTTTGCATTCATTATTAAATGGCATGACAACACATGTATCCTGTGTTTATGCTATAGTCTGATGGTCTCCTAAAAGTATGTTTATGTACTCCCGTTGTATGCTTGAAAATCCTTCAGTACAGAGGTTCTCAACATTTTGCACCTCAAGGTCCACTTGGATCTGATCCCTAAGGACCACCAGGTGGCGCTCGCGGCCCACTGATGGGTCGCGACCCACAGGTTGAGAAAGGCAGATTTGGAGAATCCCATTGCTGCCAACAGACGTAACGACACATGCAGAGAGGAATCCTGTGCTGTGAGTAGCGTCCTTATGGGGTTTTTTAAAATCTAAAACACATATCACACGAAGGAAGATTGCATCGCACACGTAGAGAAATTGCGCAAGTGCCCCGGACTTGGGAATTCAAGTTCCATGCTAAACTTAATTCCTTTTTCCACTCAATCAACTAGTTTAATCCTCATCCGTAGTCCCCTGTCAAGTTTTTTTTTTCCCACCCATGACCATTCACCGCGTTGTAAACCGGTCCAGTCCTTCACTTGAAGTGGCTCTGCTCGCAGCTGAAGCCTGCTTCTTGCTCCAACATCCATGTCTCGAGTCCATAATCCCCGCCGCATGCTTCATTAAGTTTGGTTGTCTCGTTCCACAAACCGACATTAAAGTAACTTGAGTTTGTTGTAATCACATTCATAACATCAAGAAGACAATGCACTCATCTTGTCACGAGTGTACGTTTTAGGGTGAGCAAAGTGCGGCTGTGGTCATGCAGCCCAATAGCAAAAAGTAAACCACTGTGGTCTGCACACCAAAGAAGGACGAATAATAATTGCACTTCGAGAGCGCTTTTCACCCGAGGGTCACAAAGCACTGCACAGAGCTGCGAAGAGAATAGCATGTCAGCAATAACGATGACATAAGAACAACAAATCATCTATAATAACGTTTTTATAATTTTTACAAATTTGAGCTGTGAGAGAGAACGGCATGTCAGCAGCAACAACAACATCAGAGCCGTTCAACTGAAAGTCAAACAATGGCTATAATTTAGGGAAGAACATAAAATAAGCGATTAAAATATCAATTGTTCAACAAAAAAGGAAGCTTTAAATTCGAAAGCTTTCGTGACCAATATTATCGATTAAATTCATTTTTGGGTCAGGTTACTTAGAAAATTATAAAATAGTGTCGAATAACCCTCCACCACCCGACACGGCCAATCAGTAAGGGCGCCAATTCCTTTACTATCTCAGCACACCGGTGTGTTTAAAAGCGACCCCACAATATTTCACAAAAAATATAGATATGACGTTTCGCTGATAATTACATTCAGCATCATCAGGCAACCGCGCCAAACCTGGCCAGGCAGATTGAACGACTGGTACTGCTTCCAGGTTTATTTATATGGAGGTTGTGATGTCATCACTCGCCTACGTGAACGCGCAATCCCACCATCACCCCTCACAGAAGCCTGCTCTCGTCAAAACTCTCATACACCGGGCAAAACTGGTATCGGATGCAAAAAGCTTAATTATAATAATACTTTAGTTATATAGCACCCATCATGCAAACAGCTCAAGGTGCTTCACAGTTGGCATAAATCAACATGGTAAAAACAGAATAAAGCAATGACACAAAATACAATCGTAATATGTCAAAAATAACTTAACTAAAGGCTAAAGTATAAAAGTGAGTTTTCAACATGGTTTGAAAAGAAAACACAGACTAAGCAGCTTTAATCTTAAGAACTGAGATTCTACATGTCAAGAAAGCTCTTCACTTGAACGGTTATAGCAATGCACACATAAACAGAGCTCTAACTAATAAAAACAGGCCAAACATCACAGAAGTTGAAGATGACAACGTAATAAAACGATTAAACTACCATACATTGACAGAGTAACTGATAAAATAGCTAGAATTCTAGAAGAACAAAAAATCACAGTAAGATTTAGCACAGTACAAACAATCGCAGAAACATTAACTAGTGTTAAAGATAAACTACCCAAACTCTCCATAGATGGATTCCACCACATCAACTGCTCATGCGGACAATGCGATGTTGGTCAGACGGGTAGAAACATTAGCGCAAGTCTCAAAGAACACCAAAGGAACATCAAAAACTCTCAAACACAGATATCAGTGGTTGCAGAACACGCTTGTCAGAAGAACCACACAATTGACTTTGACAATGTCGACATCTTGTGCAAAGCCAACCACTACTGGCTGAGACTGGACCGTGAGTCCATTGAAATTGAGAAAAACAAGAACAATTTTAATCGCTCCGATAACTACAAATTAAATGCGGTTTACAAACGCATTATCAAGCGATAAACGTACAAACCACATATGCATCGAGCCGTGAAAACCTACATTACTACTTTGTTGTTGTTGACATGCCGTTCTCTCCACAGCTCTGCGCTGCGCTTTGCATCCCTCGGATGAAAGGCGGGCGGCACGGTGGCCCAGTGGTCAGCGCTGTCGCCTCACAGCAAGAAGGTCCCGGGTTCGGATCTCTCGGCTCGGGTGCCTTTCTGTGTGGAGTTTGCATGCTCTCCCCGTGTCCGCGTGGGTTTTCGCCGGGCACTCCGGTTTCCTCCCAGAGTCCAAAAGCATGCTGCTGCATAGGTTTATTGGCTCGCAGGCTAAATTGCCCCGCAGTGCCCGGCGATGGACTGGCGTCCCATCGTCGGTATATCCTTGCCTTGCGCCCTGTATCTGCCGGGATAGGCTCCGGCTCACCGCGACCCTGTATAGGACTAAGCGGTTTCAGATAATGAGATGAGATGAGATGAAAGGCGCTCTGGAAGTGCAAATATTATTGCAGTGTACTATTTTAAGACTGGCCAACAACATTAATACCCACGCATATGGTGAAGAACTAGCTACTATGTTAAAAAATATATATACCAAAGTGAAAAGTATACTCTGGAGTACGTAAAGGACACTTGTATGCTTTACACTGTGACACCTTGTATTTTTTTGAAAAGTGGCAGTATTTGAAAAATTATTAACGTTTCTCAGAAATTAATTTACAGTGACATAAAACTGATAAGAAATGGTTATTACCATCGTGGCATTAATTGAGAGAAATGTGTTGGCTGTATTGCTTTTAATCACATCATCATATTATATCTTAAACATGTTAGTACACGCACTATAATTTTCATTATCTTGACGGCTGAAATTGTTTTTTGTTTAAACACGTTTAACTGAAATTAGATATACATTATTAATGTGCCAACACATTTTCAATCTTACACCATTACATATTTTTTTCTCTGGTGAACCACACAATTGTGTCAACTCGACTTCCTGTGAAAGCATAGACATTGTCACATATGATTGTACATCCCTCTCAATCTATTCTAGGCTGAAGGTTTCTCCACATCACATCTGGCATGGGGATTGCTTGAGCATACTGTTCGTTGACAAGTGCCTGCTAGTGAATTTTGAGGCGATAGGGTTGTTATTGTTAGGGTTTAAATCCTAGTTAGAATTACCATATGCGGCATGTGTATAGATTTATTGTAGTGCGTACCGAATGTTTTAAATGATATGCTTGTATCATAATTTTTATTTTACCATATCGTTTGGATAGTGTGGTCATGCAGACATGACTAACACTCATTGATTGACCGATCTTTCAAAGCAGTGCATGATTGCACAGCTGTTCAGATGTGTGGTGGGTGAGGCCGACCTTTTATATGACTGGGACAATAGCACTGCATGCTGTAGTCATTTGTAAAAATGTCAATATACCTGCCAGAGGATTAGCCGGCAAACCCATGTCCTTGTAGATTATTTAAAATATATATTTGAATTTTGTGTAAATGTTCAAATGTGTGTGTTTTTTGTGAGACAATTTATGAAACTTTTTGATTATTAACATTTTTTTAACTTTACGTAAAATACAACTAAAGTCCGTCTTTGAAATGTGTTTTAATCGTGCAACGACCCCTACATTAGTTACTTCAGAATATCTATCGACGAAGTGATGCCTTCAGCAGGCAATTGTAAAGCAATGAAAAATAATTATGTTCATTGCACAAATTATATTTAACCGTCAAAAAAGCCCTGTTTTTGGTTAGGTCACGTAGAAAATAAATGTCGTCAACTCACCTCCACCCGACACAAACAACTCTAGTTCCAACTTGGTTCGAGATACCTGATGAAGCTGAGTGTAATCATCAGCGAAGCGTCGTATTTTCATTGTGAACGTTGTGAGTTTGCTCTTCAACGAATTGGATTGTACTGTTCAGGTGGGTTTATGACATGTTCATTTTATGAGACCCAAATCAAAAACGCTTTATTATGGATACCAGTGGTCACGAAAGCCTTCGTGTTCAAGTTATATTTAACCTACACCAATCTCAAGAAAGCGAACCTAGAGTATCATTAAACACGTGAAATTCTGTATCTGAAATACATTCTGTTTTGTTACACCATTTGCATTGGTACACAAGAAAAACTGAAACAATAATTGTCTTACAGAACGAGTACGTTATATAATGGGTGATATTTCAGGCAATAGCAATTCTTCTTCACATCACATGGACATATATCGACGGCACCCTTAATGTACTTTTTTTGTTTGAAGATAGTATGATCGACGAGTTTGTTGCGTTGTTGTGTGATTTACTTTAACAACAACACACCGATTACAAGGTTATCAGTGTAAGTACCGTTCATTCCAATTTTCGATTTCTACAGTACGGCGATGGACTGGCGTCCCGTCGTCGGGTGTATTCCTGCCTTACGCCCTGTGTTTCCGGGATAGGCTCCGGCTCACCGTGACCCTATATAGGATTAAGCGGTTTCAGATAATGAGATGAGATTTCTACAGTATACCATAATGCACCAAGTTTCCATCTCTCTGTTCAAACATACGACATTTAATCAACTAACATTTGCATTTAAAACGTAACAATGAATACACCCATTGCATGTTTTCCGATAAAATGTACTTAAAACTCCCATTGGAATTTCAGTTTGTACCGTGTATTGTTCGTTAATATCTATTCCAATCGTCTGTCCAACCTGGTAGGTTTTTTTGGGGAAACGAATGTTCAGAAGAGTCCTCCACCATGTTGTTCAAAGCGTTGGGCGTGATGCAGATCAGCATGACATACAGCTCAAAAACACACCGGAGAGATATAAAGTATAACCGTGAAAACTACTTCACTGGTAAATGTGTTAGCATCAAGTGAATGAGAGAGCTGAACATGCTACTACGTAGAGCAGACAGCGTTGTTCAGTAAGTGCATTCAGAGAACAATGCATAAGTCAGAGAACACAAGCCGTAGGGCTGTGAAAGAAAAATAATTATAATTTTTAAGATTTGATCAACATATGTTCGATGATTGCTTCGAAAAGGACAGTTTTAGGACAGTTTTAGATTCAGATACTGTACGTTTATTCATCGCACTTCGTATCGTCACTGATTACCACTCCCACGTCCAAATGAGATCGACCTCTACCATGAAAACATATAAAACTAGAATTTTAAAAAAGCTTACATTATCTTGTTTATTTACTGATACAATTTCAACAAACGTCAAATTTCAGTGTCTGCGTCTCGTCTCAGACCAGGAGCGGAATTTTCTCATTTTACAAATTGTATTATTATTCCATCAGTGTCAGTATTCAGCCTTGATTGGAAACGACATTATAGACTATGCTTTGGGGCATTGAGAAAGCGAGTCCAAAATAACATTATTGCATAATTTGATTCACTTCCCTAATGCAAAATAAAACTTTAAGACAAGACATGCTCCTTAATGAATGTTGGTGAAAATAAACATATAACCTGTTTTTTAAACATCCAATACGTTTAATGGCACCAACACGTAGAGCGGCACGGTGGCCCAGTGGGCAGCGCTGTCGCATCACAGCAAGAAGTTCCCGGGTTCTAATCTCGGATCGGGTGCCTTTCTGTGTGGAGTTTGCATGTTCTCCCCGTGTCCGCGTGGGTTTTCGCCGGGCACTCTGGCTTCCTCCCACAGGTCAAAAAAACATGCTGCTGAATAGGTTAATTGGCTCGCAGACTAAATTGCCCGCAGTGCCCGGTAATGGACTGTCGTCCCATCGTAGGTATATCCCTGCCTTGCGTCCTGTGTCTGCCGGGATAGGCTCTGGCTCACCGCGACCCTCTACAGAACTAAGCGGTTTCTGACGATGAGATGAGGCACAAACATGTAATGGGTGTCATATAAGGATGTTGTATCACAGTGTCACAATATCACGACAACCTTAGTCTCCATGCGGAAATAAGAATTGTTTGATTCTCAACGATCCTGTAAAAGGGAAAATAACTCTTTAATTTTTAAAAAATCACTTCCCTGATGATGCCCACAGTATGAGAGGCAAGTCGTCACGAAAGCAAAAGACCACTCTGCATCTCATCTCATCTCATTATCTGAAACCGCTTAATCCTATATAGGGTCACGGTGAGCCGGAGCCTATCCCGGAAACACAGGGCGTAAGGCAGGAATACACCCGACGACGGGACGCCAGTCCATCGCCGGGCATTGCGGGACAATTTTAGTCTGCGAGCCAATCAACCTATCCAGGAGCATGCTTTTGGACTGTGGGAGGAAACCGGAGTGCCCGGCGAAAACCCACGCGGACACGGGGAGAGCATGCAAACTCCCCACAGAAAGGCACCCGAGCCGAGAGATTCGAACCCGGGACCTTCTTGCTGTGAGGTGTCAGCGCTAACCACTGGGCCACCGCGCCGCCCTAAATACAACTACGAGGAGTAATTCTCAATCACTTCCCATCAAGCATCAAGCGAAGCACACGAAAAGATACCGATTTTATTAAGCCGGGAGGGATGGCAACCCTTGTTGGGATTTTAACCTGTATAAACAACCACCTTTAGGCACATCAACAGTTTACATGTGTCTAATATATAGGAGCACCAGTTGAAAAAAAGTGTGACTTAAATGCAATTTTAAAAACAATTCGACAGTGTTATCTTGCAGTTCAAGGGACCCTTCTCGTATTCCATCATAGATAGAAAACTGCTTGAAAAATAATAAATAATGCGGTAAATGTTATTTTATGACAAACGTGTTAATCTCTCATCTCATTGCCAGAACCCGCTTAGTCATGTACAGGGTCGCGGTGAGCCAAAGCCTATCCCGGCAGATACAGGGCGCAAGGCAGGGATACATGCACGATGGGACGCCAGTCCATCACCGGGGCACTGAGGGCAATTTAGCCTGCAAGCCAATTAACCTACGCAGCAGCATGTTTTTTGGACTGTGGGAGGAAACCGGAGTGCCCGGCGAAAACCCACGCGCACACGAGGAGAGAACTCGCAAACTCCACACAGAAAGCAGCACCCGAGCCGAGATTCGAACCCGGGTGCTTCTTGCAGTGAGGCGACAGCGCTACCCACTGGGCCACCGTGCCGCCCCAATCGAGTTAATGTCCAGCAGCTTTAATCAAGAGGCTGGGCAGCTGATGTCGGGGTGGAGCCATCAGACGAGAGGGGTAGTAGAGATAATAGAGTTAACCACGGAATACGCATTCACTGCGCATGCTGGAGGCTGGCTAATGCAATGCTTAGGACGTTTCTTTTTTACAGTTGTCGTATTCGCCCCATTTAATGTGCTGAAAAACATTACATCCTTTAAAAAATGTTGCTGCTAAGCATATTACTTGCTTTTATCTGTCCTTTTAACTGCGTTGTGTCGGGAATATTAATTCAGAGTGGTACAGGTAAGTTGTTTATTTTATTACACTCCGCACTTCAACTAGTGACAACATTAAAAGCAAGTATCTTCCTCTGACTTTGTTTTAGCCACAAAACTTCTTGGAGACAGAAGCCCCTTTTTGAATGGTCCTCTTATTTATTATGTACGATTCCTTGAAGCAGAAACACTTACGTTGAAAAGCATATGTACAAATGTGTTGTTCGTAATGTGGTCTCAATGGTTATACACAACATGGTCTACGGTTGCCACCTGTTTGGGGTTGACCACAGTTTGACTGGACACTGGCAGAAATTGACTTGCACGGAGATCTGGTGATATTGCAGTTCTGTGCAGCGCTTTGTGACCCTCGGGTGAAAAGCGCTTTATAAATGCAATTATTATTATTCTGCTGAACGTTATGATAGTGTACTGCACAGTTTTGAAAGGCCTCGGCCGAATGAAAAATATACTGGATTTGAACCGTGCAAAGGTAGATATCTCAATACAACTTAAATTCATTATGAATGTTATGTTATCTGTTAACCTATATTATCATCAGTTATGCCCTAAAAACGTATGTTCTATTTCAGTCTCTTTAGTGGGCACAACATTATAGTGCTTCACAAAGCAATTGAATTAACTAGCTAGGTGTATTATAAAAAAGCGAAAAGCAAAAAAACTCCAATGTTTATTCAACATGCAACCCCAGGAATTCAAGTAAGATTTTGATAAAACTATCAATAATGTTGTAAAAACAATCTGTGTAAAAGTGACAAAAGCTATAAATTGGCGTTATTGTTGGGAATATAAATCACAATATATAAGTAGTGTGTCTCCATATAGCTGTTCCTGCACATACAAAAACGACATAAAGGCCTTATGGCCTGGAAGTGTATATAATGTTAGCAGCATTGATTTGGTACTAGCAAACTCTGCACCTGTTTCAACATACAGCGTCTCATCAGCAGTCACAATTGTTTAACTCGATACTGGCGAAATCCCAGATATTATTGGTAAGGACCCTGTCTTTAAGATATGGGTTTATACGAGACATTTTAGTTGTATGAATGAACACTATACCATAACGAGTTGTGCTTTGTACCGTTCAATCTTCTGGCAGTGCAGGATGTTAAATCCAACAATGAATTTTGGGGAGATGAACGGAAATGGAGACCAATGTAATTAACGTAAACTAACCTTGTCGTGATGAGGATAAAAACTAGAATTTTAGTGTCAGTACAAGACAACAACGATCCTAGTCAGAGCACATTGCCATATAAGAAAAAAAAACCTTGGATTTGGGGCCCAAGTACCGTAACTCGAGATTTATTTTGGCATAAAAATGGTGCTTTGCGTGCTCATGATACATTCAGTCAATGGGGCCAATCCGGATGAATTGGGCTTAGGTTGAATCAAACAAATGTGTGGTCCGTCAGGAGCAAACTTTGGTTCGGCAAAAGTAACCATAGAAGGGATTTTCCAGATTTGGTCGTGTTCGATAAATACCGAGACATTCTCAACAAAATAATAAAACAATCAGAGTTGGCATCTCAACATTTCTCAGGGGCAGCATGTGAATTCCAAATAGGAGGTACTCTCCAACAGACCATTGGCGTAAAACACTAAGCACTAAATTCTCAGCGAAATGTGAAGAGCCAAGGGCAATACAGGTTGAAGGTTTATATATAATTCAAACAGAGATAAAACGGTGTATTAAACCTAATGTATGCACCTTCATTATTTCAAGAAAAGTTATGAAATGTAGAATGTGGCAAAAAGCAATTGAGGATAAGTGAGTATAGCTAACCCCGAATGCATTATTATGATATGACTTGTCTGACTGTCTGAGTGCTATCATCGCTATCATCTCTTAACCGCAGTTGCCCTTAGGGGTGCCCCAGTTGTGAAATATTTCCACTTTTGCCCCTCCACAATCTGTCAGTCGTTGTACCGGCTTAACGTTTCATGTTAAAACATTCATTATCCATTTGATAGCCATCTCATTGTATTCCACCATGCCCTCTCTTCTTGTCACGTGCCCAAACCATTACAGTTTTGTTCACTTTATTACCGTCTACTATGGCTTGTTTTTTTTCTAACATTTTACTACCACTTTAGCCAGAACTAATCAATTTACGTGGTAAGCTGTGTAAGGTATTTATAGTCGCTTAGTGGTGCGGCTTAAATCAAAGCTTCATAAAGCTTTTTAGCCCAGAGGTGACAGGAAAGCAATTGGGCACCAAACTGTTCAGTGACCCTAAGCATATAAGGAAAGGTAGGCATGGGAGATTAATTGATGGCTCATTGCGTGTGATTAGCGTCCTTTTAAGGGCAACACAAGCCTCGAGGCTAAACGTGGCATTATCTGTAATGTAGCTAAAATTCAGACCGAGGGCCTCAATTCAATCCAGCATTTGACAGAATGTGGTCAGGCGCATCTCATTTGGACGATTTTTATTCATT
The DNA here is from genome assembly GCA_036362905.1 of Mordacia mordax. Classification (NCBI taxonomy): domain Eukaryota; kingdom Metazoa; phylum Chordata; class Hyperoartia; order Petromyzontiformes; family Petromyzontidae; genus Mordacia; species Mordacia mordax. The sequence goes on from JAZEWT010000001.1 coordinate 7,448,765, forward strand.
TCCACTGGTCGGTTTTTAAAGGGAGACGAATTTAAATAAAATAGAGCCTAATTGAAAATGCCAGAGTAAAATAAAATAGACATTATTCGAAATTACAATGATATTGAATAGCAAATTAAATGTTATCTCATCTCATTATCTGAAACCGCTTAATCCTATATAGGGTCACGGTGAGCCGGAGCCTATCCCGGAAACACAGGGCGTAAGGCAGGAATACACCCGACGACGGGACGCCGGTCCATCGCCGGGCATTGCGGGACAATTTTAGTCTGCGAGCCAATCAACCTATCCAGGAGCATGCTTTTGAACTGTGGGAGGAAACCGGAGTGCCCGGCGAAAACCCACGCGGACACGGGGAGAGCATGCAAACTCCACACAGAAAGGCACCCGAGCCGAGAGACTCGAACCCGGGACCTTCTTGCTGTGAGGCGTCAGCGCTAACCACTGTGCCACCGCGCCGATCGATTCAGATAATTGTCACTGGTGTAGACTGTCAGCGAGACTCAAATTCGGATCGCACATCCACTCATATGATTCCCTTTGTAACCATACAAACCTGACGCACGTGAAGGTGAGTGACGGGCATAGTGTTAGGAATTGTAATAAGAAAAGATTGCTCTTACAATCCAGTAAAATGACTCGGGGTGTCTTTCTGCGTGGAGTTTGTGTGTTCTCTCCGTCTCCGTGTGTGTTTTGGCAGGGCTCCAAAGACACGCTACCGTTCAGGTTAATTGGCCTGCTGAGTAAATTGCCCCAAAAAATGTGCCCTAAGATGTAGTGGCGTCACATCCTAGGTATTCGCCGGCCTTGCTCCCTCTGTCTGCCGGGATAGTCTCTGGCTCACCGCGAACCTGAACAGGATTAAGCGGGTATTGATAATCATAATGCTGACAACATTTTAAAGATTATATTTGCTTGACACGAAACAAATTAGCTCTGATCAATTAAAGGGGTACAGTTTTGGGATGTGAGGATTAGAGACATTTCAATCTATATTAGAAGCTGCAACATAGCCCACATTTAACTCTCAATTCTCCTGTAAACAGCTATTACTGTTGCAAATGAAATATTTGAGAAAATATTTACATTTTACAAACGGGTAGGTTGCATAACAAGCTGAATTTCACTTTGCAGTGGGCCATGATTTTGTGAAAACATAACTGTAAACATAACCACTTTATATGCCTAGCCTCAGGTACATATTATTTGTACTACCCATGTATTTGTTTAATACCGGCCAAAATTCCAGGTGATAAATATCTTTTAACTATTTTCTTTTTTTCAGGAATGGCAACAACGTCTGCAAAAATACTGAGGATATCTGAACGCGTGACTAATACTAAATCATTCAACACTTTCTCAGGAGAAAAGACAACTCAGTCTCAAAGGATTACAACCAATATTTTTTATGCATCAACAACTACATCTGCCAATACCAAAACATCAATTCAAACGTCAACTATGGCTACTTTAACTAGTTTGGCTCTACCGCCAGCCACAAGAACAACACACATAAAAACGGCTGGAAATGTATCTTCTCCAAATATGACACTCACTGGAAATACAAGTCAATGGCAAAGAACGTCTCCATTACCAATCACATCTGCATTGACGTTGCAAAATAACACAAGTCCTAATGCATCCCAGCAAATTACAAATACATCACCAACTAGCAACTTACTTCCTGGGACAACAACATCATCAACAAATTGGACCTTGAGCTTGAGCACTCCTCCACCACCAATCAATAACACATCACCTCTGTACAATGGAACCTCGGCAAATCCTACAAATGCTAGCGCATCCTCCTTAGGAACAAGCCTTACAACTTCTAGTCGTGCAAGAACTAGGCAAAATATGAATACGTCAGCAATTTCATTTGGATCATATTCTAGTCCCATGCCAAATTCTACATCTACCCTCAGAAATCCACTTTCATCTGCGCTTCTTACAATGCAACAAAGAAACACCTCTGCAAACACAACTAATATTCAAACATCACAACCACCTACTAGTGAAATTCAATTCACCAGTGACATAACCACGATTTTCACAACAGCCAATCCTATCAGCAGTCTGGCAAAGTCGGCAACAACACTTTTGCCATTGTCAACGTCACCCAACCTGTCATCAACGGCAGCAAGAAATACGTCTTCCTTTGGATCATCAACGACTTTGAACAGTTTCACTAAATCGAGTATCCAATCTCAAAGTGCATCATATTTGAATTCACCGTCACCAAGTACATTTAGCAATACGCAAACGTCAACTCAAGCTTCAACAGTCTCTAGTTTAACTAGTTTGGCTATAATACCAACCACAAACACAAATCAAACGCTATCAACTCAAGATATAACTTCTCCAAATACAACAACCATTGTAAACACAAGCCAATGGCAAAGAACTTCTCCGTTTCCAATCACATCTGCATTGACGTTACAAAATAACACAAGTCCTAATACATCCCAGCAAATTACAAATACATCACCAACTAGCAACTTGCTTCCTGGGACAACAACATCATCAACAAATTGGACCTTGAGCTTGACCACTCCTCCACCACCAATCAATAACACATCACCTCTGTATACTGGAACTTCGGTAAATCCTACAAATGCCAGCGCATCCTCCTTAGGAACATTCCTTACAACTTCCAGTCGTACAATTATACAAAATATGAATACGTCAGCAATTTCATTTGGATCATATTCGAGTCCCATGCCAAATTCTACATCTACCCTCAGAAATCCACTTTCATCTGCACTTCTTACAACGCAACAAAGAAACTCTGCAAACACAACTAATATTCAAACATCACAACCACCTACTAGTGGAATTCAATTCACCAGTGGTATATCCACGATATTCACAACAGCCAATCCTATCAGCACTCTGGCAAAGTCAGCAACAACACTTTTGCCATTGTCAACGTCACTCAACCTGTCATTAACGGCAGCAATAAATACGTCTTCCTTTGGATCATCAACGACTTTGAACAGTTTCACTAAATCGAGTATCCAATCTCAAAGTGCATCATATTTGAATTCATCGTCACCAAGTACATTTAGCAATACGCAATCATCAACTCAAGCTTCAACAGGTTCTAATTTAACTAGTTTAGCTGTAATTACAACCACAAACGCAAGTCAAATGCTATCAACTCAAGTTATAACTTCTCCAAATATAACATCCATTATAAACACAAGCCAATGGCAAAGAACCTCTCCGTTTCTAATCACATCTACATTGACGTTGCAAAATAACACAAGTCCTAATACATCGCAGCAAGTTGCAAATACATCACCAACTAGCAACTTGCTTCCTGGGACAACAACATCATCAATAAATTGGACCTTGAGCTTGAGCACTCCTCTACCACCAATAAATAACACATCACCTCTGCATACTGGGACTTCGGCAAATCCTACAAATGCTAGCGCATCCTCTTCAACAACAATCCTTCCAACTTCTATTGGTACAGCTGGACACAGTATTAATACATCAGCACTTTAATTTGAATCACCTGCATTTACCGAGACTGTCTTTGAAAAACATAATGGTCAGCCTCAAGTAGAGTTCGGGATTTTCATTATTAGTCCATATCTATTGTATTGAAAGCCTGAATTCCTCACTTTCCTTAATATTACACTGACTTAGCTTTTATAAGAAAACACAATGCCTATACGTGCTGGGCTTAAAATCCACAATTAGGCATGAAGTATGATTATTATTCATGTGTGCTATGATAAAATTACATGGCGATAAAACTCTGTTCTTTGCTTGTTGTAATGGAACTAGGCTTAGCTCTCCAGTTACGTTTCAAGTTCAGATTAACAAAAAATTACGCAATATTATATGCCACATTTGTTAAAACTGAAACACTAGATTTCATTACCCGCAGAGTTTAACACAACCATTCGCTTTTATATTGTGTGGTGCTGAGCTGGAATTCTTCAGACCATATTGAATATTAATTGTTATGGTTTGGCTAGGAGCGTTCCGGTTTCAGGGTGGCTGTCGCATTGTTCCAAAGCTTGTGAAAGTTGGGATTATTGGTGCAGTTAACTTTGTCTGCATCACCTTCTCGTGAGTTTGGACAAAGGGCGAGGCTGCCGGAGTAATGTGCCAGGTTGATAGTGACTGTTTGCAGCAAGTCGGGCCAACATCAGGAAGATTGATGCTTCTCATTGTCGAAGATCGCATTTTAGTGGGTGTGATTGTGTAACAGTGAGCATGGTTCAGAGAGAGGCTGCCCGCTCACCATGTCCAAGTTGGGTTTCGCAAGTATTTGGTCACCTTGTGTGGGTGCAGAAGATGGAAGCTAAGCAGTAAATCAGACGTGCAGGCAGACTCTTGGCTATGAAGCTGAAGAGTGACAAAGTTCAGCAGTGATTACATTCCTGAGTGATATTGGAATATTGGAAAATAAATATTTTTAGGTGCGTATACCAGCCCAAGAATAAAAAAAAAGATTAGGAAACTTAAATAATGATTAGTAGAGCTACAAGGGATAAGCAAGAGCGTATGCAGAATAAGTTGAAAAAGTTTTCCAAAAAAATTAGAAATTCAAGAAAAAAGATTCCGGCTTAAGAAAATGAAAATGCTGATAATGCAAGGTAGCACGTTTCCCCATAGCAGGTCTAGTGGTCATAGTACACACGTGCAGAACGTTCAGAAAATTATAATCTTAAAATCGGATTAATAACATCAAAGAAATACCATCAAAGTAATATATATTCTTATGAATGTAATGTCACTGGTTGTTTATCAGTGAAAATTTCTATCAAAGTTTCTAAATTTTGCACAACACTATAGCCCATATTATTTTGACAATCGATTGTCTGAGCTGTTCATTGTCCTGCTGAGTAAATTTCCCCCAAAAGAGTGCCCTGCGGTGTGCTGACGTCCCGCCTTGCATCCTATGTCTGCCGGAATGGGCTCCGTTCCCCTGCGACCATGTACAGGATTAAGCGGGTACTGAAACTTACTGGCTGTTTGTGCTGCGTTTCTAATGCCATATTTTTTCTGGTTGTAAGACACTCCAGAGAGAAGACACATTCCAAACCGGCGGCGGATGTCGCTGAAGTTGAACAAATCTGGTCACACCTCTGAGATAATAATATGTATCCCCAACGTTTGCGTTAAAATCCAGGGGCAGGGGGTATTTCTTATCATTTGGAGAATATGGTAATAAAAAAAGAAGCCTGGGCTTTTTTGAAACTTATACATTGTAATGAATGAGTAATGATATATATTTTATATTTCAGGCATAAAAACGTCAGCATTCATCCTTGGAATTCCCAATCAGTCCTATACCAAAACATTTTATATTACATTTAACATAATAAACCACCAGTTTTTGTCAGAACTTTACAATATTTCATCTCCGTATTACAATGGATTAAAAGCAAATATTACGCAATTGGTAAGTTGCATTTTTAATTATATTTTACATTGACATATTTTAATAGAAATTTAAGAGCAAATTCAAATATTGCAATTGAACAACTATCTTTTTGGTTTTTCCGTTGATTAGCTATTGTAACTATAAATGAGAACATATTTACATAGTCAATTAAAAAAACCTTACGCAACGCAGCTATAAGAATTATTTTACTGCATGTTTTGCATGTACGCACTAGTTATAAATATTCTAGCCACTTATTGTTATCAATTAGTTTATACACATCTTAATAAAGGTCTAGTACAGTATTGGAATCACTGCACTGCTTTGGTGATGTCATACGAACATTGTGTATATGCGATTATTCATGACAATCATTGTTTTGTTTACTTTGTGCAGTTAAATCGGCTGTTCAACCAAAGTAATCTTAAGGACAAGTTTAATTCCTGCACAGTAATACAAATTGAGTGAGTATATGCTTTGAAGAAATACAACATTATCGCAATCATTATCGTTATACAACAGTCACGAAGTGAACTTTGTTTGATTTAATTTAGAAAAAAATCTCGTTGATGTGAGACGTTCTTGCCGTTCTGGATTTAAATGTCGAAAGGCATGAGTGAAAATTCGTATTTAAAAAAAAGAGACGTTGCTTAATTCATTATCAGTACGGCCATAATCCTCGAGTGCGTCCATAATCCGAACACGCTGGTGGCAGCAGCTACAGAAGTCGTCACAACAGTTGTGAGCACAGCAATAATAATAGTGCATTTACAGAGCCCTTTTCATCCGAGGGTCACAAAGCGCTGCACAGAGCTGCGGAGAGAACGGCACGTCAACAACAACGCACCCGTCATACGAGCGATCTTCTTCCAAAAATGTATCTCGTTGTTTTGATGACTTGTTCATGGTTAAATAATAGTGCTAAAGTGTAAAGTTAAGTTCGAGAAGAGTGATCAATAAGTGTGAAGCAATGCCGGAATAAGATACAGTGTTGTGAAGACAAAATTTGCGCTTATGAACGATTATTCAAACGCGGTCAGTGCGAACATACATAAATAAATCAAAATACCTGCTCCATCATGCAAAGACGATGCCTGCCCAGCGTATAATGGTGATGGCAATAACAGATAGGATAAGAGTGGCTTAGCAAGTGATTGATGGGTTGATAAATTCATTATTATATTCACACGCAAATCTACAGATAACAGTACTGTAACCCTGAAGCTGATGTTTACATTTAGTTCGTCGTGGATTATCTTTAAAAGACTTCCTAAATAATGTCCACCTGTTATGGGAAAGACTGGCAGACTGATATAAAGCTAACGCGATGCTTTTGATGGTAGAAAGAGTCAGATAACATAATGAACATGCTAGGCATAGCAGCAGCGTTATCCTCATGCACAAACAGCCACAACTACTCTGTTGATGGTACATGTAATTGTGATATAGACAAACTATGTACGAAACTTGCCATTATCATTACAATTTAATCAGCCAAAACTTGAGTAGGATAATGGATTAAATTTTGGGCTGATGCCCGATTGCTGTATTGTGCCAGGACTTTTTATTCGTATCAGATAAGCAGTGCTGTCGGAACAATAAAAAAGCATCACTCTGGAAACCCAACAGTGGCTCTCCTCTGGCTAGACTGGCCCTTGCCCATTGGAAAGTAGATCGTCAATAAATTGTAGCACAACCAAAGCCTCACTTGAGCATTAAGATACTTTACACGTGTTGACTATAAGCTTATGTGTAGTGTCATGCCTGTGCATTCATTAACAGGGGCCTGCACGTGTTCCTGTTTTGTGCATGTTTTGTGAAATATATATAAACAACTTTTGAATTTTTGTTTTGAACAGCCCCGTATTGCTCAACGTTTCCAGCATCTGCATATTCACGTCAAACGAGAGCAGTATCAATGACTTGAGTGCCACAACAGTCTATTACAACTTTGTTAATAACCTACAAAATGGCTTTGTTGGAGAGTATCAACTGGACATGAAAAGCATTAGAATAACAGGTGATCCATATAACTTTTAGTCAGATGGCATGTATATCTTCTGAGTAATTGTCTGGTGTGGGCCAATCAGTTTGAAGGACATTGCATATATTATCAAAGCTTTTGTTTGCATATATTTGCCACAAGTATGCGTGACTTTTGCAAACTAGACCCTTTGTGAAAGGTGTCTATTTTGGTGTCTTAAGATCTTAACACCTGTATAATTGCCATCAATGGTAAAAAAAAACCTTTCCTATGTTTTAGATTAGTAATTGTCAATGCACTGCTGGATAAAGGCCTCCTAAAGTCACCAAAACGCCTGGAGACCCTTGATGCATCTCTTAATTTGCAAATGTAGTCAAGAGGTTGTATCAATATATCAATTGTCCAAATTACACAAGTACTGAAATTTGTCACTGAAATGCCTCGTCACAGTCTCCCAAAATCCATGCTCAGTCACGTAACATTTCACTTTTCAATTATAATAGATTCGTATGATTGCTTCGAAGAGCTGCTCTCTCGGGACAGCCGCGTCGATCGCTCCCTCTCGTCTCCTCGCGACGTTTCGCCTCACACGTTAGAGGCATCCTCAGGCGCCTGAGGATGCCTCTAACGCGAGGAGAGGAGAGGGAGCCATCGACGCGGCTGTCCCGAGAGAGCAGCTTTGTCGAAGCAATCGTCATGCATCGGAGCCGTGAAAACCTACATCAATAGATTCATATGTAAATCCACTTTTTTTTTTGTATTACTTACTACATGTATTTGTATGCGATTCAGAGAGGGATGCTTTTGGAGCTGTCTCACAGCAGAGTAATAAGACCACCTTGACCTTTTGGGTTGTCTTTGCCATCATCCTCTCCGGTTTGTTACTGGCTGTGCTACTTCATTGCATTTGCTGCTGTTGGATGGTAAGTGGCAATTATTGCTATGGAAACAAACCAAGTGCAATGGAATGGGGCTACGTTTGGACATGCTCGATATATGAGATTGGAGCACCAATCAGTGAATTGTCGCAGTAGCTTAGGGGGGGGGGGGTAGAGTTGTGTTGCTGGTGCAGACTTCGGAGCCTGTACACGCGTGGGTTGCGCGTGCTTGCACGTGAGTTGCATGCAATGCATCGCATAGCCAAGTTATTCGCGCACGCTCGTGTGTCTTTGCCCCAAAGCGGGCAGCTGGCAGCGAGCAAAATGTGCGACGTGCATGTGTTAGCATGAGTCTTTGAGGACTCAAATGCAGGTCACAAGCGCTGTGCGAGAATTGAATGATATATGCTATTAAGCGCGTCAAAAAATCTGTGTGTCAAGGATACTTTCGGCTCACGTTATTATTGAAATGTTTTGCCCTTCCCAGGATAATAACGTGACCTGTGTTTACTTCACAGATTGCCTGCTGTCGACGGCGATATCGGAAAAAAAGGCGGAAGTATAGAGTACATATTTACCATATCGTTTAACACTTTTAGACAAGAGGACTTCAAAGTACCGGCGATGGACTGGCGTCCTATCGTCGGTATATCCTTGCCTTGCGCCCTGTGTCTGCCGGGATAGGCTCCGGCTTCACCGTGCCCCTGTATAGGATTAAGCGGTTTCAGACAATGAGATGAGATGAGACTTCAAAGTATAGTCAATTTCCTTATTTTATGTAACGCGGTGCCGTATGGCACACACATTAAGGCGTTAACATGTTTCTGCTGTTTTATTGAAGATTTAAATTGTTTTCGTTATACCCTGCTGACATACTTCACACCAACTCATCCACCCTCCACAATACAGTTTACCTATTTAATATTATCGTTTCTATGAAGTCGCTACCAAAATATTTGCTTGATAGCATTTCCATAATCTCTTGATGCCTTCTTTTACATATCCATGATTGTGCTTGTAGGGCGGCGCGGTGGCCCAGTGGTTAGCGCTGACGCCTCACAGCAAGAAGGTCCCGGGTTCGAATCTCTCGGCTTGGGTGCCTTTCTGTGTGGAGTTTGCATGCTCTCCCCGTGTCCGCGTGGGTTTTCGCCGGGTACTCCGGTTTCCTCCCACAGTCCAAAAGCATGCTCCTGGATAGGTTGATTGGCTTGCAGACTAAAATTGTCCCGCAATGCCCGGCGATGGACTGGCGTCCCGTCGTCGAGTGTATTCCTGCCTTACACCCTGTGTTTCCAGGATAGGCTCCGGCTCACCGTGACCTGAAATAGGGTTAAGCGGTTTCAGACAATGAGATGAGATGAGATCTAAAATTTGTCATTCCGTGAGTAAACCATTTTTAAATTGCAGTTATTTGGACGGTGCATTAACATCAACGTGATACTGTGTTGGTGTAATTCAAAAACAGGCCTGTTAATGGTCCAGCTCTCTGCCTCTCAACCTCTTTCCCATTGCCACTATGCTGCCTCCGTTTGCCTTTGCTAAATATATATTTATAAGTCTTTAACATTGTTTCACCTTTCATTCGACCTAAATTCTTTACTTGCCTTGCATCAACTTGCTATACAAATAGTGTGTCATTGCTAACCTGGGACACAAATCACTCTGCTTCCTCCTGCATACACTACACAACTAAACTCTATAACCTATCACCACATGTGGCCTTCCCACTAAAAAACCACCTGCAATGTTTGAGACCTAAGCTCTGCCTTTAACTTCTTCGCGATCTGCTTTGCTGACTTCGATTAGATTCACATTAGTTCTCGACATTTTTTCAGCAACTTAAAATAAAATTTTTTATCGAGAAATGTCATGATTTTCCCAGGTGGTTTAACTGCAAATACAATGTTGGACTTTTTAAAATGTACAGTAGCAAACATGAGTTATTTGTAGGATACAATGTAAATACTGGTTATCTTATCCTTAAATCATAGCCACTGCAATTTGCAACACATCCGGCGAGTCAACGTTTCTTCCACAAAATATCATCTGCAGAATGATATTTGCTTTTCATCATTTTCATCCCGGTTACGTCATTGTTGTTGCTGCAACGTTTTTCCTTTGCTCCATCCATCTTGAACTGACTGCCCGCCCTATGCATCTCTGTCTCCCACCCTGGCTGGCATCGTCTTGCCAACAACGCTGTGCTCCAGTGGTTCACTGCCTGCCCCGGGCCCCAGCGGTGTCAACAAACGTTTGTTGTTTAGACATTCATATAGCAAGCCACTGTGCACGTAGCCTATTACATTTTACAACTTCATTTCCATGTTAATTTTTCCTGGAGAACCTCCTGGATTATTTTTTAGACAGCAACATTCTCGTTTTAATGTACATCACAGTTAATTTTTAGCATGCATTATCCTTGATTTGTGTTTATAACGACTTATACAATGACCAATCAATGTCAGTGTTCACCGTAGGAAATAAAGTCATGATTTAAAATCACTCTGATGTATGCGTACTTTTTTGTGTTCCCTAAAATATGTCATGTTTACGATATACCAAGGGCTATAACCAGGATAAGACGCTAGTCCATTCCACGGCACCAGAGGCAAATCCGTCAGGTCAATTAACCTCGAGACCATCTCCAAACTGAGAGAAAGGTAGTATTCTGATATAAATCCGTCATCCTGCATATTCTGTCAATAGTAAAATTCATCATCAAAAAACACTAAAAGTTGAAAGCTCGAGTATAGTTTTGTGTTGGCAGCATTTTCATTTTAACTTCCCTATTTGTACACTATATTCGAGCAATAAATACAGACAATATCTCGATTATTCCACATTAGTATACTGTATATCAATAACTTACAGCACTGCATTTAAATGTTATTTTAAATCTGTCAGGGTTTTTTTTTACGAAACAAGTCGGAAAATGTGAAACACGCCTTTCTCAAACAAGTTGAATTGTTAAGCGTCTGCATCGTAAATATCACGGACAATCACACTGCCAGAGCAGCTGCATGCCTTTGTTGTTGTTAATGAATCCATGGAAACATTAATGCATGCTTAAAGGAGAGAGAAGCTAGCTAACATATTCATACAATCTCTAACTTTAAAATGTGTTAACTAGCCAAAAACGAATGCAACAATGTTGGACATTGGCTTTACTTACGTAGAGGACTATTTTGGAAAACGCAATAGACCTCTTTTCAACGAACGACCGCACATTTAACGATGCACACTTGCTTGGGCACACTCTCAAAGTGGATACAGTTCACCAATTCACATTCTGAATGAATGGTCCAGGCAGTTGTACCTTTTGTCCAACATGAGCCCCTGACACACGAACAAGACGGTCTCCAGAGTCATGGCGAACAACTCAGAAAGCTCACGCTGGAGAAAGTAAGTACATTTTGTTTTTATCCATTTGCAAACTGTATTATGTTTGTGTAAAGAAGTGTTTTTGTTTTGAAGCCTAAAAAATAAAAAATAAACATTTCTATTTAACATACACCATTTAGAAGATCGTTCAACAATTGAGATCACCGTTTAGCCACTTTTTACAGTACTGTATGAAATTCATGTCATTGTCGGAAACCGCTTTGTCCTGTACAGAGTCGCAGTGAGTGGGAGCCTATCCCGGCCAGCACAGGGCGCAAGGCAGGGATACACCCACGATAGGACGCCAGTCCATCACTGGGCACTGCGGGCAATTTAGTCTGCAAGGCAATTAACCTATGTAGCAGCATGTTTTTTGGACTGTGGGAGGAAACCGGAGTACCCGGCGAAAACCCACGCGGACACGGGGAGAGCATGCAAACTCCACACAGAAAGGCACCCGAGCCGAGAGATTCGAACCCGGGCTCTTCTTGCTGTGAGGCGTCAGCGCTAACCACTGGGCCACCGCGCCGCCCAGAGCATAAAGTGCGGTTACAAATTCATCTTCAATAATATTTTCACTCCTATTAAATTAATATTCTTTGAACGATATTTTGAAAGCATTGTTAACATAACTATAAACAATGATAAATAGAACATTTCAAAGAAATTATGACCTAGCCTATTCATCTCACTTTCTTAAAACCACGGTTTAAAATTTGTTCCAGGGAAACAATTACAAATATATATAT
>JAZEWT010000001.1:7472192-7495074 GCA_036362905.1 Mordacia mordax
TGCAAGCTCCACACAGAAAGGCACCCGAGCCGAGAGATTCGAACCCGGGACCTTCTTGCTGTGAGGCGACAGCGCTAACCACTGGGCCACCGCGCCGCCCTCCACTCTGCTAGAATTTAGTATATCTCAGGTTGTAACGGTCTATTTCAATCAGTGTCATTAATGTATGCTGTAAGCTGGCCAGAGTTTATTTCATCAAAGGTTGTAAAAAAAACCTCATCTTTCACTGCCAATGAAAACTGAAGAACTATGCCACCTTGGACAGGCGGTGCTTATATATTTGTTATCATCATACTGGCTTGTGATTCTGTATAGTCACCCAAAAACTTTAAGTGAGTATTGATGAATTCCATTTTTTTGGGTTATGTCAGGTAAATTTTTTTTGTCGTAAACCCTCCACCACTAGACAATGGCCAATTAGTAAAGTTTGTCAACGTGAACAAAACGTGCTAATTCTTTACTACCTCAGCACACCGTTGTGTTGGAGAGTAAATTCACAACATTTAACAAAAGAAATACGACGTTTCGCTGATAATTGCAATGAGCATCTTCAGATAAACTCGCACCAGCTTGAGACGAGCTCGCTTCAGAATAAAGAGTAACTGTTTGGGTCTCCTTATATGGGGAGGTTGTGATGTCTTCAATCGCGTGCTCGCTTGTGCCAGGATAACAAGGGGGTGCGGGGCAACAATTACAGAGCTATTGACAGTTTGGTTAATTAAATTAGTCAGGTGTTACGAATTCTGTGAGTGTTTTCGACAAAGGGCCTGGATTGCCAAATGATCTTAATCAGACAGTGTTATGTGACAGGACATACGTAATGATAACATTTCGACTACTCTTTATTCTGAAGCGAACGTGTCTCAAGTTGGTGCGGTTTGCCTGATGATGCTGATTGCAATTGTCAGCGAAACGGTGTATTTCATTTGTAAATGCTGTGAGTTTGCGCTCCAACAACACAGCAATGCGCTGAGATAGTGAAGAATTGGCACGTTTTGTTCACGTTAACAAACTTTACTAACTGGCCGTTGTCGGGTGGTGAGAGTTTACAACAAACATTTTTTACGTGACTTAAACCAAAAAATGGAATTCATCGATAACATTGGTCATGAAAGCCTTCTAATTAAAGTTAGTGGGTATTATTGATGCAACTCCAATCAAATTCTGACTCTTCAGTGAGCCTCTTTTTGGCATTTAGCTTTTCCAGTATCTGAATTCATATTAATTGCATTCAGTTTGAATTGATGATGGAATTATTGGTGGTTAAGGTAACATTAAAACAAGCAAGGGATGGACCATGAGAAGGCTACCATCTCCCACCTAAAGTATGAGATATAGAGTAAATCGTTGTCGTCTGCCTGCTTCAACAGAGGAATAGCAAAACTAAACGCTATTAAAACCCTCTCATGGGTAGCAAACCTCGACATTATTATTTAGTTTCTGAACATATTGCCATAAGCAAGAATAGATTTTGACAGGTTATTGCTCTTAATTACATGTTCTCTTTCCTGTACAAGTAAACATTTTAAAAAATATCGGATACCTATACAGTAATACTTTTGTATAATGTTTGTTTACACTTACGACAGAAAATATTCAAAACGTGGCTAATTCGGAGGAAGATTTTACCCCTACAACATTTACCATCAAGGATAGATTTGTTTATTTTCAACCACGTGTGCAAGTGGAACTGGAAAATGAGGACAACAAATCTTCTGTCAAGGAGATATACATCCGAGGTATTCTATACAACCTGATTTTTTTTACATCAGTGGATATAACGACATACAATTATGCAAACATGAAATCCTTACACCCTGCTTTTACGTCTCTTGTACCTATTTCATCAGGTTGGAAAATTGAAGAAAAAATGATGAGCATTCTCAAAAAGTGTTTCCCAGCAGTTCCCAGCCTCACAACCATTAAGTACCATACATTTCCTTTCTCCATTTCATGTCTGATAAAATGTGCAGTGCATGACAAATAATTTAGGTACATTAATCAGTATTATAGTATTAAGATAAATTGATTGTAGCCCTAGATGTATTTTTATTGTATTACTACAGCAAAGAAATTGATGTAGTTCAAATTAAAGGTTTTTTTTTTAAGCAATTTGTGTATTGCAGCTTCTGGAATGTTGGCATTTGCGAAGATACCTTCGATATGTTCCTGTCAATTCTCCCTCTCTGTACAAATCTCAAGTAAGACTCTCTGTTAATTCATTCCATAGGTCAAGTTTGTATATAACATGATACATATATGAATATGTGCCTTAACTACGAGATATATCCATTAAAACGGTATCAAACAAAAGATATGCATACACTCACGTAACTCCCGAAGGTTAAGTAATCAAAATGCAGACGTTTTCTGTATGCACTAAATTGACATTAAATTGAATTACTGATAAATGGCCAGGTGCTTAAAATTATTCATGAGCTCATTTTCACCAAATCAACATTTGTAAAGGTACGAGCAGTGTAGAACAATGTCAGATGGCACGAGACAGCTGTGAATGATACTGTACTATTTTTTCAGAACTTTATCATATATCTTTACATATATGTTGTGCTTTATAGTCAAAGCGTCTCAATATTCAAGTGAGCTTTGGGTAGTGCTCATCTCTTTTGGCAGTCGTTAATCAATTCCTCATTCCTGTGGTAGTGAATTATTATTTCTGTATAACTGTTGGCTTCATGCAGAGCTGCACCCATCAACACCAGAGATGACAAAATGCTAATAATATTCTAACAATATACTTACTAATAACTCACATCCCTTTATCAATCAGCTGCTGAGTGAAGGTCTACATTCACAACGTTGGTCTTTTGGTTTGTTTGATCATACTTCACCACGCTGGTCGTTGTGTGTTAATGAATGTTGGGTGGGGTGGGGCAGAATTAGTTTAGCACTCTTCATTGATGTTATTCTTCGGTAGAAATCAAACTATTTACATTGTTAAAATGCCAAGAGATGAACTAAGTCATATTTATGACGTTTGAATTTAATGTGCAAAGGAATCACAGCAAAAAATATGGCTTTTCGCGTTTTTTTAGATTTCATTTGATGTGCCTATAACGCTTAGCATAAAGTAACAACGTGTAAGCCGGTAAACAATGCACATGTTAAACCCCATCACTCGTGAGATGAAATGAATTCAATTAAAAATTGCATCGCTTACTTTAATAACACAACCCAATCATATTTAGGCGTTTTTTGTGTTTTGTTTGTATCATCCTACTAATCACATGAAAGCTTTCTGTGGAATAATCTTTTAGTGAAAAAGAAACATCTCACCACACTTGTGTGACTGCTTTGATTTGTATGTTAGGTTGTTACATCATTTATGTTTGTAATAGTGAGAATAGCCTGTTTGGGACATATATGAACGAACTTAACAAATTCTGTTATGATATAACGGTCTATTTTTAGCAGATTTAATACCCCAAGATTGCACATTACCACTTTAGAATATTAAATAACGTGACTCTTAAACAGACGGTAGCAAGTGCAGTGTGTTGTAACAATTAAAAGTGTGTACATATTGCGTAAAATAATAGATTTTTTTGCTGATGACATATTTTTACATTCCCAACAAAATTCAGGAATGTTGTACTGGAAGGAAATCCTGAGCCAAAACTGTCGTACCATAAACTAATTGGAGAGGGAATTCTGTAAGTAATTATTGTTGCATATTTTTTTACATTTGTGTTTTTAAAAATAACTTTTTAAAGTGATATTCTTAAGTAACAATGTTTTGCTTTCTCAAACATGTTAAGATGTTTTTCTGTGAAACTTCTACTTTGTATGCGTTTCTCGCATGGCTTTAGGATAGGCCACCTGTCACTCAGAAACAACCAGATCGATGATAATGGTGCTCAGCTACTGGGTCAAGCCCTCTCTACCTCCAAGACTACCAATAAAACCCTACTGAGTCTAAATCTGGCCTACAACTGCATCACTGACATAGGAGGAGGCTACATCGCTGATGTAAGGCTATTCGCAGTCATTTTCAGACAAATTGCTTATTGATTTACAGGTACATATCGTTCGTTGGTAATTTGTTGAGCACTGTCTGTTTGTGATTTTTTCAGGGTCTACGTTTAAACAGGACTTTGCTGTGTCTTTCACTGGCACACAACAAGATCGGTGATAATGGAGCCATTAAACTTGCGGAGGTTTGTTTTCCTAAAAGTGCATCAAAATGAGTCCCGTTTTAACCTCAGTTACACAACAAACATGTTATGCGTGAAAAGTGCTCTAGAAATGCAATTATTGTTATTATTAGTGGTGGTGATTGTGCATTTCCTATTTCCTATTCTGGTGTACCTCTCTTTTATACCTTATTTGTGTTGTTATTTTTTTCACTTGTTCATTCATGATGTTTCCCTACCCAGTTCATTATGCCTGGAGTTTCTCATTCAAAACTCAAACTCAATATTTCTACAGCAGATTGCAGTGCCTCACCAACTTCCTGTGTTTGCCTGATTCTCTACATTATTAGTTGTAACATTTAAAAACATTTTTATAATGTTCACAACAAACCAAATTCAATGCTATAACCCTAATTACCATAACCGCAATATAGTCTTCTTTCTAGAATCAGTTTTGTTACTCGGGGAACCTCCAAATGTGTGCATTCTTTTCACCCCAAATCAACGTCCGCAATCAGAAACACCTATAACTGCACATATGATTGGCTCAACATTCATGTCATTGGCATACTACCCATACATTCGGGGCATTGTATCAGAGCCAATGCTAAATCAACAGATTCATATAAAAATGAATCCACATCCAACCTATCTGCAGTGCTTTTAAATCTCTTTGCTCGAGCGCCTCTTTTTTCTTCAACTTGTAGTTTTATATGCAGTACGTTTTTTGAAGTTCAGGCTAAGTCGAGAACATTTCAGGCTGCATAACTTGTTCATTACGTTTTATACAATTAGCACCTGCTGAACATAACATACCAACAACGATAAATATTCGTGCTACAGGGATTTGCGACAGCTAATTAGTGGAGTTTGTTGTGATGCACCATTTCCTGCATCGCTTTAAAAATGTTAATGAAGTTGCCAAAGAGTTCCTCCCATAAGAACAGATTTACTGACTAAAAATATTAACTTAATGTATTTATAATGTTTCTAATCATTTCTTAGTTTGTATATCAATAAATATTTTCCCCCCAAAATTGAGAAACCAGCAGAGCTATAGGATATACTATATTGGAATTGTCGTGAAATATTTCACAACTGTTTTCCATGTGTTACCTTGAAAGATTTGCAAAACATCATGATAAAAACGTGAATGCAAGTGACTCGCTAAGAAAAAAATGTCATTTTCAGATCTTAGCTAGATTTCCACTGACTCATGAAGAGATTGTACAACGACGCATTTTGCTGTCTGAAGCAAGAAGCAATACAGAGATCCATAAGCCAGTAAGTGCCTTAATCCGATTAATATTTTTTCTATAATATTCTCTGTTTAGCCCATGTCATTCAATTAAATAGTGTATATCTTATTAATGGGGAATCCTCCCTCACTGATTAAACATTCAGGAGGGTCTTGCATTGCAATGTTTAGCCAGTAAAAAAAATATATTTAAAAATTGTTCTTGAGTGCAGAGTGTGTCGCACAGCTAATGAAACTGACATTTACTGGGCGCACGGTGACCCAGTGGGTAGCGCTGTCGCCTCACAGCAAGAAGGTTCTGGGTTCCAATCTCGGCTTGGGTGCCTTTCCGTGTGGAGTTTGTATGTTATCCCAGAATCCGCGTGGGTTTTCGCTGGGCACTCCGGTTTCCTCCCACAGTCCACAAATCATGCTGCTGCATAGGTTAATTGGCTTGCAAACTGAATTGCTCTCAGTGCCCGGTGATGGACTGGCGTCCCATCGTGGGTATATCCCTGCCTTGCGCCCTGTGTATGCCGGGATAGGCTCCGGCTCACCGTGACCCTATATACTATATAGGATTAAGCGGTTTCAGATAATGAGATGAGATGAGATTGTATAATGTTTTTCTTGTAACATTTGGTTGTGTGTGCCATGTTCAAAATCCCCTCTTGCTCCCACCGGCCATAATAGGTGGATGGGCTTCATGTGTCTGTTGCATTTGTGTATTTATTCGTCGATGCGTGTGTGTGTGTTTGCATATACTGTGCGCTCAATCATATCATCTCTCGAAAGCTAACCAGTATTGTTCTTGGATAGTGCTTGGATTAGCTACGAACATATTCGCCAGGTATTAGAAACTGCAGGGCTATATTGTTAGTACCTTTGGGATAGTTGGAAGATTATTTCCACAGTCAATGGAGTTAACAAATCCTACATCTGTTGTGGCAATAGGATTTTCAGGTCATAGGAATAAGAGGGGTTCTCATACAATGTGTGCAATGACACGGGTGAAAAACATGGACATTGATGTTTAAAATGAAACAAAGATGAACGGTGTTTAATGAAGAATATAAAAGTGCATACTTGGATAGAAAGCAACAGAAACATAAACATATTAAATAACACATGTAAATTATTGAGCATATAGCGTGTTTAAAATAGTTATTTTCAACACAAAAACTGTCTTACTAAAAGCAGTAAGCAAATCAGTGGAATAAATGTTCACATCACACCGCAAGTAATAGGATCCAAAATCTTAATCCTCCAAATTGGAACAAATAAGAGTTTTCCTGTACACTGATTGAAATGATCCACGGGTGCATTTCATATATAGCTTTTTATAGTTTTTATTTTTTAAAAGAGCCCAAACCTGCAATTGTCCTTATCTTTAGCTCCTCATTTGGATTCCATTCCACCATAATAATTGCTGTAATTTAGCAAACTTGTTTTTACATTATTTTTATCCAGAAGACTCTGAAAAATACGGAACTTAGCACAAATAAGAACTTATCTGAACATGAAGCTCTCTTTTAGAATGTATCTGAAAATGGGATATCAGCTCTCGACTCAAGAAAGGGTCATTTGTGTCATTGTAATGTCACTGTTGCTTAAACAAGGAAGATGTGTGTATGAAAAGTGAATGATAATGTATATGAACCAGTGTACTGCCTCTCATAGGGCCACTTATTTTTTTTTAAGTACCTGGTACTGTGCGGAAACATAGAAAACGGAAAACAAAAGTGGTCAGGTATGGTATTGGCCACCCTATCTCCTTGTTCATCATCTCTGCCTCAATGGCCACTCACCAAACGTGTTTTCCAAAACAATTTGTCATACCTCTTTTTCCCACTATACAAAAAAAAGCCACCCCGGATTGTGTCGAGCCTGTTCGGTACTCTTCAAGAGGTGATATATATATATTTCTCACTGCAAAAGCTGAGCCGTTACACGTTCCTCAGACATACTTAACATGTCGAGGCACATGGGGGATAAGAGTGATATTGTGTTTGAATTGTGTATTGATGCATTTAATGCACTATTAGCCCCTGGCCCTGCTTGGCCTCAAAACAGATTCTGCTGTCTTTTAAGGCCAACTTATCACAGGCAAATATACAGTGGAAAAACACATATGTCATGAGGGCCCTGAATAGCCAGCTCAGTGCAAAAGGGTTTGTAAAGACTGCAAGGGGTATCCTTGTCGCTTTATTGGTGTCAGAGCATCAATCGACTTTGGCCACTTTATCAATCAGTCTTAGCGTCACAAGCTTCTGATCTAGTGATTTTAAGTAAAGGGTTCGTGGATCAAATAAAAGATTTGTGAAACTCATAAACCTGCGAGAAGTATACACTATCATAGAGGCTATATCAGAATGAGTAAGAATGGCCTTCCCTTACCAGAGTGTTTTTTTTTAAACTACTCTGCATGCTAATACACCAGTTCATAATTATGGCGCTGAGGTTGAGAGAAACGTGTCCTTGAAAGAGGATAAATACATTGGTTTTGAAGTGTGGGTTTGATTCCTAACTCAGTCGCTTCTCTCGTGGCCATGCAGATGAATGTACATCACCTTCCATTATTTGTTTTAACATTTGTTTTTAATGTCCTTTGTTGATTTATCGTCATTGTTTTAGTTAATGTATTCTGTTGTTGACGTGCCGTTCTCTCCGCAGCTCTGTGCAGCGCTTTGTGACTCTCGGGTGAAAGGCACTTTAGAAATGCATATATTGTAAATTTACTATGGGGATGTATTTTTTTTATTTAAACATAAAGTTTCTTCGAAAAGGTATTGCTATGCAGTTCATTTTACAGGTTATAATAACACCTACTTTTGTTCTTTTAAATTTTAGTTTTCATAGACATCGCTGGTTCCACTTATTGTGCCATTTGTCGTTTTTTATAGCTTAAGTACTGCAAAAAATATTTATTTTTATTTAAAAGGTTACTTCCGTCCAGTCTGTGGCTGCACGTCGTTCAGAGTCCAAATTGGACCATCATAGCGTGATTGACAAGGGTGAAAAGGCCACAGGAAAGGGGACAAAATCCTCTCCGAAGAAAAAGGTAAATCACTGATGGAACCTAGAAGGATTTTTATACAATAAAGGCATTAAAAGCGTGTTTCTAGAATATTATTTTGCGATCCCATTGGAATAACCATTGTGAACCAAGAAAATGTGACTTTGCAATGTTTTGTTAAAATGATATTCTGTGCATATTTTCACAGATTAATCTTACTTCCAAGGCTACTTTTTGTATTCCAATTGTTATGCATTGCAATATAAACGTAGTGCTATCAAAGTAAGTTTTATCCAAATAACGTATTACTATTACACTGCAAAATTATGATAGTGTGGTGTTAATTGTTATTGGCTGTAATAGCCAACTGACATAACTCTTGACATTAATATGCAATGTGCATAGATGTTTCATTAAAAAAATTACACAAGCATTGACTTTGCTCAATTTTAATGGCCCACATTTCAAACTGAAATAAATGTTTTTCATTTAAAAAGTTTCTGGAATAGATTTAGCACAAGACATACGTTTGTGATTTGAATCTTTGTTCTCCAGGAACTGGCACAGTTTGGCAAGAAAGAGGACAAGTCATCTAGTGGAAGCACAACCAGTGGGACATTGGGGTCATCAGGGCCACTAAATGCATCATTTAAAAAGGATGAGCCCAAGTTGACAAAGAAAAGTAAATGCATTTAATAAGTCCCATCCACTGGCTTTGTGGGTGCTTAAAGATTAACAAATCAATAACTAAACATACTTTGTGAAGATAAAGCTGCTAAAGACTCCAAACAGTAACATAATGACATGGAAAACATCAATTCAACTTTATTTAGTTATGAAGTGATTAAATTTATATTCCATCAATACTCAGAAAGATATTTTAATATACAGTTAGGATATATACTTCGAATTACAATTTTGAATTTAATGTAATGTTACTGACTTATCATACTGTGAATGCACACATTGTCTTACCCTGTTAATATATTGCATTCCCAAAGATAATATATCAGTGTCTAATAGACAAACAGGTTCATACCTCGCATAAAAATATGACATTACCTTAAAGCACAATATTCCTTCAATTATTATTACGTACATTTACAACACAAAAGTGACCCGTTATTGTGATGAAATGCAAAGAGCAACAATATATATAGCTAAACAATTTTAAAAACACAGCCTGCATTACATATTTTAGCTCTATTTCTGCATGTGCAAAGACATTTATTGTTTTGTAAACAATGTATTGTATTATATCTGTTGAGCATAACACTCTGCAGAGGATTAACATGGAAATATTTCTTCTGAAAATGTGGCATTTAATATCAGTGTATTCTTATTTTCCTGAATTATACCCACCCAATTCCCTAGCAATTATTTGTGGTCACACCATGATTCAATGTTATGTTGCTCCCAATGGAGACTGTGCCTTGTCGACTGTTCCCACTGGAAATCTGTCCTCCGCGAACCTACTTTGTTTCTTTGCCCGCTATGGCTTCTCCCAATAGAATATTTCACTTTAATATACAAGACATTTTCTTTTTATTTATTACTCTACGCCCCTACTACTAACCCATTTTCTGTTTTCAAAAAATCCATTTTCTTGATTATAACACCATTTTCTCAGATACCAGTTATTTATAAGCCCCCTTTTTATTGTAGAGTGTCTTCAGCTAGGCATTGATAATTCAGACATGAATGCCATTGGAATCACAAAAGCCTAATAAAATAGATTTAGTTACTGATAAAAATATTTGCAGTTAGAGTGCTTTTCATCCGAGGGTCACAAATCACTGCACAGAGCTACGGAGAGAACGGCACGTCAAGAACAATGACATTAGAATATCAAATAATTATATTCGGTTCAATTATTTTTGACCTTATTGGTGAGCATTCTATTTGAGCATGCACTGTAGGTGCATTTTATATGCTTTATTCAGATATTGCTTTTGCAGCTTCTGCAGCTGGTGATCTGGCCAAAGGGAACAAAAGCAAAGGAGTCAAATCTGGCAACAAGGACAAGAAACTACAGACATCTGAGCCAGAGGTAATTTAAAATATTTTTCAAGGCAATAATATGATCTAAATCAATTTTAAACCTGATACAATCTTTTTTTTACAGATGCCCGAGGCTTCTGACGCAATTAACCCTTTGTTGGAGTACGTGGAGCACCTCAATGGTCAGATTTTTCTCCCTGGAAATCGATGTCTCATCAGTCTCAACCTGGCATGTATGCTCTTCAAGTGAAAAAGCAACACACAGTGACCTCATGCCTATTACACACATCTGGTCAATGGAGAATATCTTTCACGAGGCCCCCATTGCTTTCAAAAATATATCAAAAATGAATCAGAAGCATTAGAAATGTACAAGATGCTAGAAAACGTTAATGTTTTAGAAGTGCTAGTCAACCAATAAATGGTACATATGCAGAAACAATATATATGCATTATTTCTTACTTGAAAAAAAAATCTTTAAAATATAATAGAACATTGTTCATCCATTGCTCGTATCTGTAAAATGTAATTAATCCGGATATATTTTCCTTTTGGAAAGGGAATAACATTGGACAAGTAGGGCTCGAGGCCTTTCTTAAATCAATCCGATTTCAGCTGGAAGTGAGTGGCTTTGGAGTGAAAAAAGCCACAGGAATAATGAGAATATCTCTGCAGGTAATTCAATTTTGTTGTATTTTTTGCTATGAAAATTGTATTTTACTATGCAATTTTTTATATATATTTAATGGCAAGTTTTTGCACATTTTCCTTTCAGCACCATGGCATACTTTTCAGCTGTTATTCTATTTACTGCAGTGTAAGTTAACATTTTCCATTGCATGCCTTTTTATTTCCAGAGGAACGCTTTTCCACTGGAAAGCAAAGAATTTAAAGAAATTTGTGAACTGATGGAATTAAGAGACCCCATGTACAAACCAGTGACTCAGCCAGTCGAGGGTGATCAGGGTGCAGCTATGAGCTAATACCTATCATCACACCATTTTTTGTGCACCAAGCCCGGGATTGTGCACCAGATATTGTTTGAGCATAAAGTATCTATCGAGACGTTTTTTGTTTTGTTTTTACTGTTATACATTTTGGTTTTAAAAACGTCTAGAATGATTTGCCAAAGCGGTCCTTTCAGAATAACCGTGTCGAGTACTCCGCGCTCCATCACAATACATCATTAAAAATCTCTTTCCTAATGGATGAGCGTGTGAAATTGTGGGTCTGTTTGTCTCCACCCTCTGAAACACAGGATCTGAAGGTCACATTTGATCATTTTTAATATACATTTGATGAGTAACTATAACATGACGTCATGAATATTTCTGTTATACACAAATTGGGTTTCCATACGAAGTAAATTTAATTTTTGGACATTCAGCACCAGTCCACAGGCCCATTGCATGGGCGAAAGGCTAAAAATGTGCCACTGGCCTAATATAAAGCAGTGCATTAATACTGATAATTTTACAGTGCATAAAACTGTTGAAAGTAATATAACTGAATCCCATAACATTGCACCATCTCTTAATTTGCAGCAGAACCCTAAAAATGTCCTATCAAATAATGCACATATTCCTGACAATTACAGATTACAAATCCCAGTTCTGTTTCTGATTAAACTCCAGTTATTCCAGTGTATAGTATGATCGCCTTGATGTTTTTACTATATGCTCTACTTGTTTTATGGGACAAAGGTTGAATTTTTGTTATGATTGTAGAGGAGCAGGTGTACGTTTCCCCCTTCAGTTCTGCCATATCCACTCACACGGTCCGTCCAGCATACACCCCCATGTATGAAATACAGAGACCATCCTCGACTGTAATAACACCTCCTTGCTAACACAAAAATACACTAAACTTATAAAGTGTCAGTAGGGAATTCCTAATCCTGAACGGCAAGGTGCAACAGGGGACCTATGTCACTCAGTCTGTATCACATTATCTCTGGGTCTTGCAGGCACTCTGTCTCAATGTCACTTTATCCACGGGATGTTGTCTCACTGCCTTTATAGCTCTTTCTCACTATATCTATGGGCCTATGTCTATCTCTCTGTCTCACTGTCTATGTATCTCTGTCTTGCTCTGTTCTTATATGACGACATTAAAACACGGGCTAGCAGTGTCCTGTCGAGATAACTAGTTTGCTGGTTTTCCACCACTTTAGGATTGTTTCCCGCCACTGGTTCCCATTCGTTCCAGCACATGCAGAAGGAAGGCCAGTTGCCCTGGTGTTTCGCCCAAGGGACCATGATTGGCCAAGGCCAAGGTCGGGTCGCCTAAGGCGGAGATGGGGAAGGACCTAGGGGCATGACCGAGGAAGGCTATTTAGGCCAACGCCAGACAAGGCATGGTCAGTCGCTTAGCTGTGGATGAAGCCTGATGTGGATAGAGCCAAAGTGTGATAGAACCAGCTTTGTTAAATATGTTCAGAAAGGTGCTACTAACTGTACTTACTATATATAGTTTGTTAGCAGCCCTGTATCTGCCGGGATAGGCTCTGGCTCACCGCGACCCTCTACAGAACTTTGCGGTTTCTGACGATGAAATGAGTTAAATAGAAACAATTCTCCAAGACTGCCTCGGAGTCACAAGACATGTATGTCTGTCTTAGTCTGTGCCAAGGCCTTAGGTCAATACCTGAATGGATGAGGACTTCTTAATGCCATATTGGCTATAAGGTTTTATTAATCATACCTTTTGCTTGTCAATATGTATTGTAAAATTCTGAAAGCATACTTATGGTAGGATTGGGGCGGAGTATAACAACTGAATGTGCTGCACTGACATCACTCAATTGGCTCCTGATGCAATCCCAGATCAATTTCCAGATGTTTCACCACATTCTAAATCTTCCATAGTCTTGCCCGTATGTACTTTTATCATCTGAATCTGCTTCCTTGAAATCACTCCCCCACTTATCCCCTCTCATCTCACTGGTTTCCTTCGTGTCATCCCTGCTTCAGTAACCAAAGCATTCGAGCGAAGGCTTCAGTAGAGGTCGCACATTCTCCTTTGCTGCCTTCAGTCTGGAGCTATGTGATGGTTTAACGAGATCGGGGGGCATGAAGACTTCAAAAGAAAGATTGAATGCATGGGGGGGGGGGTGTTAAGTGAAATTAGAGGTAGGCAAGGACCAGTACATCGAGGATTTCAGGTACAAAATGTTTTGAGAGCACAGCCGCATTTAAGTATGTCTCCAGTATGCTGGTCAGCAGCTTAACAACTATATGTTAAATACCTTTCTACACTCATGAAACGTAGGTCCGTGCCCTTGCAACGGCTGGTTAATGTATTCTGGCAGGGCCACAAAACCAGCTCACAAATGACAGTTGGATGAATGTTTGTGGACAGAATTGGTAGGTAGAAAGTTTATTATATAACACATTGACATTCTTGTGTGCGGCCCCAAGAATGACCTTTCCTAAGCCATCGGTGCGGTTGACCACCTGTTCAAGTCTAGGCTCCAGACCTTTTTTTCATTTGCATATGATTGCCTTTACAAATAAAAAGGAACACTGCTTTGGTATGCGGTTGCATTTCGACATTGTGTAACTTAAAATTTGAGAATAGTGGCACTGTGGTTAGCTCAATGTGTCAAGTGCACACAAGTGCGCAAAGCAACAATGAAGTATGGGCAAAGATGTCAAAGACTGACATGGGAGGCCTTCATTCGGCAATATTGACAAAGAGCTGTAATTTAATACATGCAGACTTCATTTGATCAAAACACAAACTCGCTCAATATTGTATAACTTCTCATTGTCACAGCCGCTTAATCCTGTACAGGGTCACGGTGAACCGGAGCCCATCCCGGCAGACACAGGACGCAAGGCAGGGATATACCGACGATGGGACGCCAGTCCATCACCGGGCAATGTGGGCAATTTAGTCTGCAAGCCAATTAACCTATGCAGCAGAATGTTTTTTGGACTGTGGGAGGAAACCGGAGTGCCCGGCGAAAACCCACGCGGACACGGGGAGAACATGCAAACTCCACACAGAAAGGCACCCGAGCCGAGATTCGAACCCGGGACCTTCTTGCTGTGAGGCGACAGCGCTACCCACTGGGCCACCGTGCCGCCGTGCCGCCCATTGTATAACTTGATATACTTTATTATAGCATGTGCAAAACATGCCTGATCATATAGCTAAATGTACACTACACCCCCTACTGGTAATATGGCGATAACTTCACGAGAGATCGCAATGACATAACCCGCGACTTCACATGTTCAGTATTGCAGTATTCATATTACAATTGATTATAGGGTCGGGGGTGATGAAATTACTTATTGAGATCTGTGCTGTCCATTCTGATGTCAACCTCATCTGATGCTAATCACACAATTTAAGGAATAATAATTATTATTATTGCCCGGCGATGGACTGGCGTCCCGTCGTCGGGTGTATTCCTGCCTTACGCCCTGTGTTTCCGGGATAGGCTCCGGCTCACCGTGACCCTATATAGGATTAAGCGGTTTCAGATAATGAGATGAGATGAGAATTATTATTATTTAGCAGAAGCCCTTATCTGGAGCGAGGGGAAGGCAGCCATGCATTCAGCCGGTGCCAACATTTGCCAGACACTGTCGTATCTCGGCCGAAAGAGGACGCGAGGCGGTGGAATATCCAGGATGTGTCACCAGTACATCGCAAGGCACACTTTTTGGAGCATTTTACTCAGCAGGTCAATTAAGGTAGGCAGGAGTGTGTCTGTGGATGGTGGGAGGAAACAGGAATACCGGGCAAACACCCACGCGGGCACGGGGAGAGAACACGCAAACTCCACACGGAAAGCAGCACCCGAGCCGAGATTCGAACCGGGGACCTTCGTGCTGTTAGGCGACAGCGCTACCCAAATGCGCCACCGTGCTGCATTTCGACAGCGCCTTTCACCCGAGAGTCACAAAGCGCTGCAGAGCTCAGGCGAGAACGGCACGTCAGCAACATCAGCATAGATCGAATAAATAAAATAGTCACTATACAACAATGAAGGACATCAATAAAAAAAAATTGTTACAAATAATTGTTTATAAAAAATAAAGGAGGAAGAAGTCTTCCTGAGCGGGCACAGGTGAATAACCGTTATTCAAGCACTCAGCAGTGAGCAGCAATAACAGTCCTAGTCAGGGGACGTCAAGAACAAGAGAGTCTCGAGATGAAATGTGAAGATACCCAGGGACTCAGCTGCCCGAATTTCCGGAGTCTGGGAGCAGCGCTGAAGAAGACTCTTGTCACCCATCCAACGGAGGTGTGATCTCGGCACACGCAGCAGACCCGTATTGATGGATCAAAGATATCTTGAGGTGGGTGCCTGAAGAAGGTCACGGGTGTGTGTCGGAGGCAGCGCCAGTGAGAGCTTTGTAGGTGAGTAGGAGGATCTTGAATTCAATCCTGTATTTAAACTGGTAGCCAGTGCAGAGACGCCAGCACTGGGATTACGTAATCATTATCGGTGTACGGGAGAGGACTCCAGCAGCTGTATTCTGCAAACTTTGGGGACGATTTGATTAGGCAGGTAGGGATGCCAGGAAGTAGTGCATTGCAATAACCGATTCGTGAAAATATGAAAATGTGGATTAGCTTCTCAGCGTCGGAAGGTGACAGAATATAGTAGTCTGGCGATATTTCTGAGATGGAAATAGGCTACTTTCGTCATCTTTTTGGTGTGTCTCAAAGTTGAGTGAGGAATCGTCACTGCTAGACTTGGGACTGCCTTAGCAACTAGTCTGATCGTCAAAGCATAACATGGATCGATTTAGCGTTGGACAATTGGTAGAGGGTTCCGACAAATAAAACTTGTTGTCATTTAGTTTTAAGAAAAATTGATTTGAGCCAAGCCTTCACAGTTGATCGGATCACATGCAAAGACCAGACGCATTGATGAATGGCTTTGCATGGATATATATATTTGGGTGCCATCGGCATAGCAATGGTGTAGATTGAAGCTGCACTGAGTAGAGATGCATTGGGCTTTAGTTTTGTCTGTGAAAAACTCAAGGAGAGGTGAGGGTGAATGGCTGAGAGGAGCCAATAATCAGAGGTGGATTCTTCAGAAATTCCGACGTGTCCAAACAGTACACGTCTCTCATCTCATATCATTATCTGAAACCACTTAATCCTATATAGGGTCACGGTGAGCCAGAGCCTATCCCGGAAACACAGGGCGTAAGGCAGGAATACACCCGACGACGGGACGCCAGTCCATCGCCGCAAACAGTACACGTCATTGCTCTATTCACCACTTCATGTCTTCAAGCTCGATCGTGCTTCATATCTGAGGATGCCTCTAACATGAGGTGAAACGTCGCGATGGAGAGGGAGCGATCGACGCGGCTGTCCCAAGAGAGCAGCTTTTCGAAGCAATCATCGTGCATCGAGCCGTGCGTCGTATCTGTTGCATAGCTATACCACTCTATACAATGTGGTAATGGCATGTGTTCAGAGTCTTGTAAGCATTAACACACAGTATTGATTATATCTTTGGTGTAGCTATTGGAGCGGCACGGTGGCCCAGTGGGTAGCGCTGTCGCCTCACAGCAAGACATTCCCGGTTCGAATCTCGGCTCGGGTGCCTTTCTGTGTGGAGTTTGCATGATCTTTCCCCGCGTTCGTGTGGGTTTTTGCCGGGCACTCCGGTTTCCTCCCAGTCCAAAAAAATGCTGCTGCATAGGTTTAATTGGCTTGCAGACAAAATTGCCTGTAGTACCCGGCGATGGACTGGCGTCCCATCGTGGGTGTATTCCTGCCTTGTGCCCTGTGTCTGCTGGGATAGGCTCTGGCTCACGGTGACTGTACAGGACTAAGCGCTTTCTGACAATGAGATGAGATGTAGCTACCGTCTTCCAAACTTCTTCTTGCCATTAAATGCTTTTGCTTTTTTTACAGAAACGTCAATATAGCCATTTACGCAGCTGGTTTTGGTGGTGACCGCGCATAGCGACTAACAATAGTTAATTGGTGGGGTGAACAGAGGGTTATTGTTGGGAGAGTTATTGTTGGGGTGAAGTCAGCCAGGAAACTCGAGGCACCAATTACTATTAATAAGTGTGTACCTCACCTTTCTCAACTGCATACAACGCAACACCGCCAGTGACTGAACATACACCTGTAACTCTCCACACAAGCAGACAAATAACAGGATATGTGCCAATTCCACTGAGATAATTTAATTTTAATCATACAACGGGCACATGGATTGTATTAAGAGGAACCATCACCCTAATCAATGAGTGCAAACATCACAGGACTATAACTTCATTAGTGTTTTTAATGTTTAAAAATCAGCGATCCTTCATAATTTTGTTTAGTTTAGAATTTATTATATTACTGACACTGCAACTGCACAGCTATACCATATCCATCCCATCATTTTAAATGTCATGCATTCCTTTCAAATAGACGATTACTATAATTAACCCCACATAATATACTTTTATATACCTTACATTGAATTTACAGATAGCAACTTCATTGTCAGGACCAACAATGCTATCATTTTACATGTTAAAAGATGCTTCAACTATTTTTAAAATTCGAGTATTACAATTGTAGAGCGACAGTTGGTATTTTAGTGAAAATGACTTGAGACAAAAGACTGTAACGGCACTTACCCTGTATAGGTCGAAATAACTGGCTTCAAAAATACTGCACTATTAGAAACTCTTTGTTCAGAAAGGGGTTTTCAATCATAAGAATACCTCCCCTTGATATACGGTACAGAGATCATATATCTTTCAAAAAAACACATCAATAGGAAAATAATGATATCTGTAGACATCAATATTAACTGCTAATCCATGCACTGGAGGTAAGAAAATAAAAGTGTCAAGGCTAAGGGAAAATAAACTGTTTAAAAAAATATAATGAAAACAATTGCATTTGCTGATTCATCAATAATGCTGAACAGTAACTGCAAACATAGACCAGTAAACATACCAACCCTACTTGTGAATGAACGAACAGACCCCCACGATGCCACAAACATTATGCCACCACGTTACAAGTATAAGGCAATGCGGTTGTCTTGATGCATGATTAGAGTAAGCACAATAGGCGCAACAATTTCAGGCATGTAAAATTATTTTCGATTAAAAGTAATGCTGGAATGATTCAGAGCATCCTACGAATCATGTAGTTGAGGATGCCTCCATTGCGGTAATACTCGAGCTCCACATCCGTGTCGAAACGCACCACAGCTTGGAAGCTCTTGCCAGAGTCGAGCTGTCAAAAACAAGCAAATTCGTAGGCTGCACATTGTATTCTCCAACACACACAACTAATGTAATGATGTACGTTTTCATGGCTCGATTCATTTATGACTGCTTCCAAAAGCTGCTCTTTCGGGATATCCGCGCCGATCGCTCCCCTCCTCTCCTTCGCGACGTTTCGCCTCAAACGTTGAAGGCCTCTTCAGTCGCACTATCCCGAAAGAGCAGCTTTTGGAAACAATGATCACACACAACTAATGGTACAAACATTTGAACTATTAACGATTGCTAAAATGAAAACGAAAACCACAATGATAAGTGAATTTAATTGGGGCAATATGAATAGACAGAGACAATGCCATTTTTAAGAAATAAGACTGGGTGATATCTCATGGATATATTTGTTAAGCATTCCAAGGAAAGCTACGATGTCGGTTTTCACAGCTGGGTGTACGAAAATTGCTTTAAAGAGCTGCCCTTTGAACTTTGTCGTGGTGAGCACGTGTTCCTTTATAATGTTTCGCATCTTTATTAGACATCTTGAGACTATCCCAGAGCCCAATGGTGCGATAATAGTAAGGGCAAACATTGCAGGTCAGATACTGTCTGTGAAGCAGTTGTGGTTTTTGGGAGAAGGAAGCGTTGCTGAGGTGTCATGGCATTTAAGGTATTAGCTCTAATTACTTTTCCCCTCTTTTCATGCCTGTCAATTCAAGGGACCTCTCTCCCGTAATCGATCACCTTATAGTTTGATATATTTTTTTATTCATATTAAAACCTATATCAATATATTCATGAGAAATATATATATATATACATTGCTTTTTTTAAAATTCACAAAATGCAAGCTATGTTTTGGCATAACGTAGTAACTGGTTTTATTCATGGGCAAAATTATCCTGTTAATACAAAATGTATTATGTGTGCAAAATATAAAATATTTTTTCCTTTAAAATGGAGAGAAAATTCTCTTAAAATGGTTAAAAGTCAATCTGGACACATTAGCTCTTTTCCAAATGTACAATGTAAACTGTTATAGAAACATGGATAAAATGCAAAATGGCAAAAAATGTACAGAGAAATCACCTGAAGCCTGCTGTGAGTTATGTGGCCACCCCAAATGTGAATACCTTCCTTCTCCCCACTCCCTGCAGCTTTGGAGAACCCTTTTATCAATATGCCCGATTTTTATAAAGGCAACACAACTTTGTACTCGAAATTTAACTTATATTGCATCTTAGTAAGTGTGACCATGACCTCATATTACAGCCAGTGCGAGACATACCGATAGAGACAGGTGCATCTATGCTTTCAAACTCATTATTTCAGTGCTTTATCTCAAGACGAAAACCTGACTCAAAGTGGGTTAATACTGTAATATCAAGGTATTTAAACACTGCAGTTCTTTACGTAAATATCAGTGGAAATAACGATCACTTGAATTACTGTTATTTATCTTTAAATGAAGGTGCAACGTGCGCACACGTCCATCAGAGTTCACCGTCCCACCTCCACAGCGACGGTCATTCTAGGCCGCAACTCCTCCGGTATGTGGATTGTGTAGCGCTCCCGTCCGGTTAAGCCGAGTGTCTCGGCACTTTGTCCTGGCAGGTACTCCATGGGCACGATGCCCATGCCAACCAGGTTGCTGCGATGGATGCGCTCAAAGCTCTCTGCCAAGACTGCATTTACGCCCTACAATACAAAGTGGCAAAAGTGTCAGTACAGTAGAAAGGCTTATCTACTGAGCTTGATAAGCCATGTACGGCTACATAGGGAGCAATGCAAGTTTTTTTTTCATGTTGAATTACTAGGAGAGGGAACAGACATCATCACACATGGGTCAAGGTGCTGTCTAAGCTGAGGAGATGATAAATCTGTTTACGGTTCAACAACCGCAATTTAATGCGCTGAAAAATAGCTGTTTACTTTAAAAGATTAAAATTGTAGTGGTTGCCTATTTTGTTTGAAGCATCAAAGCGGCATGACAGAATGTTGTTACACTAGTGTTTAACGTTAATTTGCATAGACTCACTGAGCAAAGCTGGAGCCCTCTGCTTGAGCATGAATGGGCAATTTATTGCATTTTGAACACTAGTATGCATTATTAACTCAGCAGTAACTTATAAAATAAATACATAGTCACTCAGGCATTCAGAACAAGCCCCATCTGTATTGTTTTAGTTGAAGCAATGCAGCAACTTAATAATACAAACTGCTCACAGCTTGTTATATGCCTCCAGCTGTTGTGATTAATATCAACTCAGAATTGTTTTTTTTATTATTATTGCATTTATAGATCCCTTTCACCTGAGGGTCACAAAGCGCTTAAACGTCAACAATCTGGTCAATAAAGTTACACTGGTGGAAATACATTTTAGAATTGCTAGAGTACAAGCCTAAAGGCCCAAAACATCAAGAGGCTATCAACAACACACTCAAAGTAATAATATATATTAGTTAACGCATTTAGAGACTTTAGCAAGGTTATCACGTGGGTTTGACTTTGATGAATAAAAATTCTCAGTAAAGGAACACATACAACGTTGCAACCATTGTTCGGTAACAATGCGCACAATAAAACAAAAATATAATCCCGTCATAATGCAATACCATCACGGGGCGGCAACAGTATTACAGCGAGTAATACTGAGGCAACAGTATTACTCGCTGTAATACTGTATTACTCGCTGTAATACTGTTGCCTCAGCGCAAGAAACCTTTAGTTCGATTCCCGCCTCAGGTGCCTTTCTGAATGGGGTTTGCGTGTTCTGCCTGTACCTGCGTGAGTTTGTGCTGGGTACTCCGGTTTCCTTCCACCATCCAAAGATACACTGCTGCCTAGGTTACTTATGCCGTTATTATCAGTTAATATGGTTTACAGTAGAAACTTGGAATTGGAATGTGTCCACTTTTAGAAAGTGATTGGTTAACGTAAAATAACAAAACACCCTGCAGGTATGCAATAGAATGTGGAGGTGCACTCACCTGGAGGAAGGGCCCCTTTGCTGCCCAGTCCCGCGAGCTGCCACAGCCATAGTCTTTTCCAGCCAAGATGATCAGCTGATGCCCCTCCAGCTTATACTTTTCTGCTGCATCATATACATCAATCTGTGAACACAATGACATTTTTTAATTCAAATCTCATAACAAAAAATTAATTACCATTATGTATTTTAAAAAGAACATGCCAATATAAATATTGCGCCGGACAACGTGTTGTTTAAGCATGAAGTGATTCCTTTTACTTTGTCTCCTGACGGAAAATGAATCGTCTTGGGCTCAGCCTTTCCAATGAACTTGTTGAAGAGGCGGATGTTGGCGAATGTTCCTCGGGCCATCACAGCATCGTTGCCTCGGCGAGAGCCGTACGAATTAAACTCCCGCGGGGTGATTCTAGGGAAAGACATGCACGCGTACGTTTGACAATGGAATCACAAAATTCCATTTCTACCCTGATGCAAAACCATAAGTAAAAATGAATCACTATCGAGCACGTGCCCATATTACTTGTCTCATCAACTTTTCAAATGTAGCTTTTAAGAAACATCAACAATCAAACAATGCACCCATTCCACAATACATGTTCAAAATGTAACACCGATAAACGAATTTTGCAGAGAACATAAAACGTGTAGCCTCACCCCCTTCCCTCAAGGTAGCGAGCAGCAGAGCTATTCCTGGCAATGTTTCCAGCTGGAGAGATGTGGTCTGTTGTGACGGAGTCCCCCAGGAATAACAAAACATATGCATTGGAGATGGGCTGGCGTGGAGGCAAGTCCCTCGTCTGAACGGCATACGTGAAACAAACATCATTCTGTGTCCTCAATGATATCAGAAACCCATTAACGTGGAACCACTAACAGAATAAAATACATAAATAAGCTTCTGTTAATATATCCCATTTGTTTAATTGTGATGGAGTATAACATAGAAAATAATTTAGGAACGTGATTGGCAGTGGTAAAAAAACACAAATCAAAACGTGCCAAATCCACCAATAAAACGCCTATAATAAAATGTATGATAATATAGTTATCCGTTACAATACTCACCATTACCAATGATATATAATAGCAAAATATATAGTTTTAGCTTCATGATATGAAGCATTGTTAATGATGAACGTGGTCAGAAGTTTTTGATAAAAGCCTCTCATCTCATCTCATTATCTGAAACCGCTTAATCCTATAGAGGGTCACGGTGAGCCGGAGCCTATCCCGGAAACACAGGGCGTAAGGCAGGAATACACCC
>JAZEWT010000001.1:7530476-7541417 GCA_036362905.1 Mordacia mordax
GCGAGGAGAGGAGAGAGAGCCATCGACGCGGCTGTCCCGAGAGAGCAGCTTTTCAAAGCAATCATCATGCATCGAGCCGTGAAAACCTACATCATTACATTCATATTGTGGGCTGTGTGAAACCTTCCAATAAATGTGGTGAGATGTAAAAATCGAAATCAATATATTAACGATAAAAATAGACTTTAGTTTTATCCGTAGGTTTTCATGACCGATATTTAGATTCCTAATTAGTTTTATCTGGGTTATGTCATGTAGGTGTAATGATAGTTTGTTAGCACCTTAAACATCATAGCAAAATGATTGCTTCGAAAAGCTGCTCTCTCAGGACAGCCGCGTCGATTGCTTCCTCTCTCCACCTCGCGACGTTTTGCCTCACGTTAGAGGCATCCTGTGGCGTAGTGTGCGTGTGTCGTGTGTGTGACTCCTGTATATATGTAGGTGCTATGTATGTGTTGAGTCACCTCCACAGAGTTGCTGCATTCCAGGATCAATGGACGACTGTCGGGGTCAGCTTGATTTGATTGACTCTGGGTGGTGGAGGGTTTATGGTTTTATGAATTACATTACACCTACACACTATCCCAAAAGAAAGCAATTTTGAATAAAAACGAAATCTTGTTTATGAATTACATTAGCATTACCATATATTACATAGTGAAACTGCAAATTGATACAGGCTCATGGTGATATTGTGAGGCTATGTAAACGTGTGTGCCTTGTTGATGGTTGGCGATGTCACGAAATGAATAACACTGTCAACTTGGCCTGTTGTGCAAAACCAAGACGATAGTTTATTTGAAAATTCTGAATAGGAATTCAGTTTTCTCGTCTTTTTTTGGTGCTATTTGCCACATATCCGGCTTTCAGGGGGATCCATGAACTTGTTTGCCAGGAAGCAAAACTTGTGAGATCTTGGATAAATAACTAAGGGCGGCGCGGTGGCCCAGTGGTTAGCGCTGACGCCTCACAGCAAGAAGGTCCCGGGTTCGAATCTCTCGGCTCGGGTGCCTTTCTGTGTGGAGTTTGCATGCTCTCCCCGTGTCCGCGTGGGTTTTCGCCGGGTACTCCGGTTTCCTCCCACAGTCCAAAAGCATGCTCCTGGATAGGTTGATTGGCTCGCAGACTAAAATTGTCCCGCAATGCCCGGCGATGGACCGGCGTCCCGTCGTCGGGTGTATTCCTGCCTTACGCCCTGTGTTTCCGGGATAGGCTCCGGCTCACCGTGACCCTATATAGGATTAAGCGGTTTCAGATAATGAGATGAGATGAGAGAGATAAATAACTAAACATATGCCATTCTGAGAAAAGTTGTGCAAAAAAAAAGAAATGCTTGCTATGAGAGAAAATGTCCCTTCATATCCTCTGTGGTTCAACAGTGGGAAACAAAACCAATTTCCGTTGGACAACAATCAAAAAGGTGGTGTCACCAGCACCTTTGGCTGCATATCGCCCAGAAGATATACAGGTTTCCAGTCCAGAAGGGCTGCAGCCAGCCCTCAGCAAACTCCGCCTGGGAAAATATGCCGATGCACATGGCACTGTCTCAGAACTACAGATGCGAGTAGTGTTCCAACAACAGGAACTCAAAGCTCAGCAGGTGGGATACTCACTTGAGTTTATTTGTTCCTGGCAATGTTTTATAGTGTAACGAGTGCAGTGATTGTCATTCCCTTTGACCCTTTCTGCCGTTAAACGGAAAAGGCCTGCATCTGTTCAAGTAGCTGACAGAGTATACATTGTTTGGCAGTCTATTCGAGGTGGTATATGGCAATAATAATCGTGGTGATAATATGCATTGTAAAATTGTTCATTGGGCAAAATATTTACATTGGCAAGTTGCACTTTGGCATTACTGAATAATAACTGTGCCTGGAAGAATTTTACACCGAACTGTATCTAATCCCTAGGATTAACATCAAAGGTAATATGTAAGATTTTGAGTTTGCTTTCATCTAGTAGTATAAATTATCATTAAGCATGTTTGTCTGCTCTCCATATGAGACTACGTTTTCCTTGTCTAAGCCGCGCATGTTTCCAATCCACTGTCCATACGTTACAAGAACTTCACAGTGGACAAATTTAAGTATTCATAGTGTCTTATCAATTTCACACTTGGTTTCAACATTTCTTGTGCAATTGCTCATTGCATTGATTTATAGGCATTTAGGTCTGTACTTATCAAATGCAATAACAAAAGAAATTCCAGAAAGGGTTAACTATTACTTTAGGACAAAGTAGTCTAAATCTTAAAAGTAGTTCTGTGGGATTGTTCCGTTGACAAATATCTGCTCCATTATCGACGGAAAAAACATAACTTATCCTCCGAACGGGTCGACTAACAGAGCTTGAGCTTTTGTCGCGTCAGACCATTTGACAAGCAGAAGTAAATCTATGCCATGTTTGAGGCACTCTTGTCGGGCAGCATCTTAACATTGGATTGTGCTGCACAGGAGTTAGTCCAGCTCCTTCATCACGCTCTGCATCAAGCCCAGCAGGAGAAGCGCGCATCCCTCACCTTCCAGATGGCCTCGACCGAGAATGAGAGGCTGGAGATGCTTCGGCATCGTGAGCGGCAGATCGCAGATCTCAGCAATCGGCTTCAGGCAAGCGACTGTAGGGGTCCACACATTTAAAGAGGGCCTGGAGTTGATCTAAATAACATCAGTTATGAACTCACATTCGTATGGCGTAAGTCAGTGGTGTCGGTTTAAATGTCGTTGTTTTGCATGCAGTTGCTCAGGGCATGACGTTAAACCACATCCAGTTGTACTGTCACCTAACGGAGATTGAGCTAAGTGAGTGGTACCCACCTCAACTCTCCCGTACTGTTTATGGTTCAAGGATCCTTATGATTAGGGTGATATTATGAGCTGCAGAGAGGCGATGGAAGGAAGATCAGATTGGAAGTAGAGATGTTTATCCATTTACCAGCCCATGTCTTAAAAACTTCTGAGGAAGGTTCCTGCAATTGCAGCCACACGTTACAAGTTCACCAGGTCAAACGGATGAGAATCACTAATAACTGTCGACATAAAGAGTTACAGGGCTTCTTAGTGTTGTAGCAATAAACAGTAGCTGAGCATGGCATACTGATGAGATCCAATTATGTGGAAAATGGCCATGTCTGTTATGCTGCATATTAACTGTAATAAATAGAAGAATTTTTTTATTGTTGATGATTTCCGTTCCAATGTTGTTGTTGTGGACGTGCCGTTCTCTCTGCAGCTCTGTGCAGCGCTTTGCGACCCTTGGGTGAAAAGCACTCCATAAATGCAGTTATTATTATTGTTAATGTTCTTCATTGTCAATGAACAATCACACACACAGTGGTGGTGCGTGCAGTCTCACACAATCTCAAAGAAGTAGAATTTGTGTATATTATTTATTGGTAGTGCATGTCTGGCTGGCGTTATGCTTTGAGCACTTGATTCACAATTTCAAGTCTACAAGTTAAAAGATCCTGGTCAGGAGTTAACTCGGCTTACCATCTCTCTAGTGCCTTTACAAAAACTAACTCTGTGTGGTGAGTCAATAGTGGTTGTTTTATGGAAAGAATGATTCCTGCAACAGAAATGTGGATAATACTTCTCTGGTTCGGGACAACCAACAGTTGTCAGCATAGACACACTGCTAATTTGAGTAAGAAGACACTTTTACTCCTTGTATTGGGTTTAATTGCTGCACAGCAGGGTGACACAAGTCTGCTCATTGGTGGCACCAAGCAAATTCAAACGTATTAGATCAATCTCATCTCATTATCTGAAACCGCTTAATCCTATATAGGGGTCACGGTGAGCCGGAGCCTATCCCGGAAACACAGGGCGTAAGGCAGGAATACACCCGACGACGGGACGCCAGTCCATCGCTGGGCATTGCGGGACAATTTTAGTCTGCGAGCCAATCAACCTATCCAGGAGCATGCTTTTGGACTGTGGGAGGAAACCGGAGTACCCGGCGAAAACCCACGCGGACACGGGGAGAGCATGCAAACTCCACAGAGAAAGGAACCCGAGCCGAGAGATTCGAACCCGGGACCTTCTTGCTGTGAGGCGTCAGCGCTAACCACTGGGCCACCGCGCCGCCCTAGATCAATCAAAGTTGCAGAATATATCGAGCGTGTGCAAAATGAATAACGAAATATCGAAGCAATTTGACATCTATTTGTATGACGGCGCGGATGACAGATATCACAGCAGCACAACAAGAAACTGGAAGTGGACGTATCATCGTTGCAAAGGAAGGTGTCAAACCTCAGCGAGCAGATGGGGGCCCTCACAGATATAACGCGGGACAAGAACGACCTGATCCACAGCCTGTCCAGCCGCTTGACCGAAATGGAGGTGCTGCAGATGACTGCCTCCGAGTCGAACCCAACCTCAACCACCTCCACCTTCTCCACCTCCACCAACTCCACCACGACAGTCGATGCTGCTTCAGGGGAAGC
Source organism: Mordacia mordax (assembly GCA_036362905.1). Lineage (NCBI taxonomy): Eukaryota > Metazoa > Chordata > Hyperoartia > Petromyzontiformes > Petromyzontidae > Mordacia > Mordacia mordax. The sequence continues at coordinate 7,534,924 of JAZEWT010000001.1, forward strand.
ACGGCAAAATGTGGAAAGGCTTAAGGTCATCAGCATATTTTCGCTCCGAAACATAATGAATTTGTTTCTTCTATAAAGCCCCTCAAATGTACTTCATTTCATTTTACTTTCATAATGTATTCTTGGGTTTCCTCCCACAGTCCAAAAGCATGCCCCTGGATAGGTTGATTGGCTCGCAGACTAAAATTGTCCCGCAATGCCCGGCGATTGACTGGCGTCCTGTCGTCGGGTGTATTCCTGCCTTACGCCCTGTGTTTCCGGGATAGGCTCCGGCTCACCGTGACCCTATATAGGATTAAGCGGTTTCAGATAATGAGATGAGACTTATTCTTGTTGTTGTGCAACTCGCATTGCCCATGAGTTTGCATAGTAACATGACTCAATGCTGTGGGATGCGGGTGATGTCATCATGTTCTTCTCTACCTATACGTCAGCCAGCAAGCAAAATTGATTTTTATGACGTAATATATGATATTAGTTATTCAAGTGAAATGGTTATTTACAGTTTTAATAAGCCCTGTTTCTGACATAGCCAAACATATCACTTTTGCATTTGTGATTAGTCTGTTTGAGGATTGTGCAAATGCATGCATCTGTGTTGTATGTTATTGAAACAGAAGGTTGTTAAGTAGATCTTATGTTTTAGGCAGAAATTGAGACTTGCAAAGCAAAAATCAAGTTTTTGGTGGAAGAAGTTGCAGCGCAGGAGAAAATGCGGATGTCAGCGACTAACCAGTTCATCTTGGTGCAAGAGAAGGTGAGATGTCAGTCAGATTTGTCAAAATGTAGGTTAGTCAGATTTCAATAAATGGCTTTAAAAATAAAATTTAAGCAAATATCTGGTTTATGTCCAGGCATACATTTGAATGAAAAAGTGTGCTATTTTCAAATCCGATGAATGCATTTTTGGACAATGATTGTGGGGTATAATAAGCAGAAGCATTTTGTCATTTCCTGACTCTAAAAAGAAAGAGTTTGTAAAAAAATATACAGATTTTGTACATTAGCATTTGTTAAAGTTTGACCGCGACATATTATCACACAGCCACTGACGCAGCAGTTTTTAATACTGTGTATGGATATGTATTCCTGGTAAACACGTATACACTTGGCCTGCTCATTATTTATTTATATGGTGGGGAAAACAACCATTTCCAGCAGCCTGGCTGGTTCTTTCCAATCTTAGATACGCTTAACTGATTGCTTCTCAGCCTTTGTCCAATTGCCTTTTGTGGTTTTTCTTTGTATATTGCATGTTTAGTACATGGGGCTGAAAGGCCTCTATGGGCAACTGGAGAGCAAGCTGCTGGTGCTGTTGCATCTGCTGCAGTCACCAAGCACATCTGATGGCATAGATGACGAACAGTTTTTGATAATGCTCAAGGAAGATGTTTTGAATGCCAGGTTGAAGATTCAAGATGAACCTATTTTTCCATCTCCATCTATTGAAGAGTGAGCTACACTTTGTACTCTTGTAAAATATGCATTATGCTCTTTTTTATTGGCAAGTTTTTTTTTTTCGCTTGATTTACATTGAAATTCAGGTTTATTGGGTTGATGGATTGAATTATATGCAGCTGGGTTAAGTGAGGTTGCTTACATATGCATTGTGTAATGTATTGAGATGGTATTTTACATGGCGTCACTCATGCAAATTACATCTCGTAGTACTGTACAAATTGGAATGTGTGCTACTTTTAGGGTGAGGTATGAAAAACCACAAGCGACAAAGCAGCAATAACTGGTGCGAGCAATAGTACAACCTCATAATTACTTGTGTCAGAAAGAAGATTATACCGAGGCCACATTTCCTTGTACAGTCCTTTTCTGAAGGGTTTTCCCAGGTTTTGAAGTCGAGAATAATGTAATGATGTAGGTTTTCACGGCTCGATGCATGATGATTGCTTCGAAAAGCTGCTCTCTCGGGACAGAGAATAATGCTGTTATGTGCAATCTCAATTGCATAATTTGCAGGCAGTTTTTCATCATTGGGACGTTTGACCAAGATGAGTGACATTGTATACTTTATTAGTCATGGGAGGAAACCAGACAAGTTGAAGGAAAACCCTGCCGAATCGGGGGAGAACATACAGATTCCATACATAAAGGTGGTTCAGTCAAACGGGGGCCTATTCTTTCTGTGAGACACAAGCATTAAAGCTGTTACAGCTGTGGAACCTTAAAAGCTGTACTCTCACACACAGGACAAATATGTGAGCAATATGTCACATCGCTGACATTTTGCAAAAATGTGAGCCGCAGGTGAACTGCTTGGAGGGTGGGAGATGATGTGTTAAATGTCACCAATGTGGATGTGACCAATGCATTTGTTTTGTTTTTTCGCCCAGGAGTGTCGACATGTATGGATTTAAGCTGGAACAAGAAAGCGAGAATCCAATGACTATTCTGGAACGAGCTCAGTTGCTGCAGGAGATGTCTGCTGAAGTTGTCCTGAGCACCTCAACCAATCGAGTCATCCTGGACAGGTAGGAGGGCACGAAACTTGTTAGAATTGTTAACAATCCTGAAATTGCTGAAAATTGGATGCTGAGCCACACTATATACAGAAAGACAACACCACCCAAATCAGAAACAATACACGCATTATTTCCTTACTCAATTTCACGATGATTCATTGGCAACTGGAATATTTGGTCGGTGCTGACCTCAACTCTGTAGTGCAGCCACCTGGGAATTATTTAGCATATTACTAGGATGCAGTGTTTTTAATGCAGTAACGTGCATTAATTCTTCGAGATATATATGTGTGCTAGTATCTTAATGCAGTTACTGAATTAGCATTCAGTTCACACATTCTCTTTATTTTATTCCTTAACCACTCACAATTGTACCAATATTGTTCTCTGTCAGGCACATGCTTCCCCATACCTCGTTCTTTTATTGTCTCAATGGGCGATCGTTGGCTTTTCACTTGAAAATCCTTACCTCACTGGAGACTAGAGATTATCAAGCAGCTCCCACTTCTTACACGGTTACCATCTTACATTGCAACCCTTTTTCAAAACCCAAGCAATCACCTGCCAGTTTTAAACTGGGCGCTCAGGTGTAGCCAGTGTATGGCCTCAGTCCAGCTTATGAACTCTATAAACATACTTTGAGTACAATTCATCACTGCCAAGCCCACCTAGGATTGCATTTTGAAGGTATCCATGTGTTTGGCACGGAGAGTAATACAAACATCTAAGTTTGGTTTCAAGTTCCAGGGCCTTCTCTGATCCCTGATCGGAAGACTTCTCATCTCATCTCATTATCTGAAACTGCTTAATCCTATATAGGGTCATGGTGAGCCAGAGCCTATCCCGGAAACACAGGGCGTAAGGCAGGAATACACCCGACGACGGGACGCCAGTCCATCGCCGGGCATTGCGGGACAATTTTAGTCTGCGAGCCAATCAACCTATTCAGGAGCATGCTTTTGGACTGTGGGAGGAAACCGGAGTACCCGGCGAAAACCCACGCGGACACGGGGAGAGCATGCAAACTCCACACAGAAAGGCACCCGAGTCGAGAGATTCGAACCCAGGTCCTTCTTGCTGTGAGGCGTCAGCGCTAACCACTGGTCCACCGCGCCGCCCACTTTTAGTCTTCTGAATCTCAATTGCTTCACGAATTAATTTTTGACCTTTATGGCGGATAGCTGCTAGTAAATTTACATCGGACAAACAGGATATGCCACAGTCAATTGACAGGTCATATATGGTGGGGTAAAGTGTGAGTACTACCCAGGGGCTATAATACCTTTGATTTATTACTGGTACGCCACACCAGATTGTACCGGCTTACTTTTGCCTCAGGTGGTACTCCCACCTCTTCCGAGATATCTCGTCGACACAGCAGAATGGGCCACATTACCACATAGTGGGGCAATCTCGAGCTTTCTCTCATGGAGGTCAGAAACCACAAGGCTGCATCTTTACCATTTATTGTTATCGTCATTGATGAATGCTTACCAAAGTTGCTCCTCCGGGATCGCCGTGCCGAGCGCTCTTCCTCGCTCCTTCACGACGTTTCGCCTCTCACGTCGGAGTCCCAGCAATCTTCATGCATCGAGCCGTGAGAGCCTACGATGGTAATGCACTTGCGTGGGCCAGCGCATTGCCAGCGTTAGCACTGTGAGCGTTTCACGGAACGCATTGCGGAACGCAGGTGGGAGTCTTTGCTGTCGGGCCACGGCCTGTGCATGTCTCCGGAGCTGAAGCAGCTGGCGCGCGGCGGCGTGCCGCACGCGCTGCGGCCCCGCGTGTGGTCGTGGTGCGCGGGGCGGCGGGTGGGCGACGAGCGTCGCCGCCGGCCGCCCGACTACTACCGCTCGCTCGTGAGCGGCGCGCGGCGCGAGCGCACCAACCCCGACGCGCGGCACATCGAGCTCGACCTGGCGCGCACCCTGCCCAACAATCGCCGCTTCGAGGCGTCGGGCCCCAAGGTCGGCGAGCTTCGGAACGTGCTGCTCGCGTTCGCGTGGCGAAATCCAGACATCGGCTACTGCCAAGGACTCAACAGGTGATGGCAGGGCACTCTCTGCGACCCCGCTCGATCACGTCAAAGAGCTGTAGAGATTTTGAATGCGTGAGTACCCGACTCGATCACGTGAGTTAGCCACGGAGACTCGGAATTAATGAGTGAATACCTGTCGTGTGCTTGCTTGGGTAAAGTCTACGAGCAGTTACGTGTGCGCCCTGTGATGACTGAATCAACTCGGTTGGAATTTCAGATTCTGCGCATTTGCTCTGTACTACATAGCACGTGTTTTCCCACTTTATGGCACCACTGCACAGACCCCTATAATAAAAGCAGCCTGATCTTGTACGTTGAGGAGTTAATTGTTGTTTTCATCCCTGACACCAGGCCACATAGCCACTGGAACAGATAACAGTGTGACTTGACTTGAAAAGCATTTTACAAGAGTAAATCAAAAATTATAATAGCTGCCCTTCCAGAGCGCCTTTCACCCGAAGGTCACGATGCGCTGCACAAAGCTGCGAAGAGAACGGCATGTCGGCAACAATAACCACATAAGAACAGCAAAGCAGCAACGATAACGGTTTTTTTTATTTACAAATCTAATCTGTGGAGAGCACGGCATGTCAACAGCAACATCGGGAAATTTCAACTTGAGAGTCACATAGCGGCAATAAATTCTATAAGGACATAAAACAAGGAATAAATGTCCCCGAGCAGGCGCAGGTCGGCGAGCCATCATCCCGGCACAACGACAGTTAGCCACGTTAACGGTCCTAGCCAGAGGGCCTTTCGGAACAAGTGAGTCTCCAGGTCCTTACGGAACAAGTGAGTCTCCAGACTCACAAGTGAGTCTCCAGACTCACAAGTGAGTCTCCAGACTCACTTGGTCCGTAAGTCTCTAGACTCACTTGTTCCGTAAGTAAAAAACGTTCTTTCCCCTGGCTATGAAGAAACTGTCATGCATCATTGACACTTGACAAAGATATGAGTCCTGTTGTTTATACTTACTAGCCGCTGTGATGCATTTTTTTTAAAATCGGTGGATGAGTTTCTTGACGCCGCTGGAACAAACATCATATTCTTATCTCCGAAACCAATATATTGCTGCAGTAATTATCTAAACACGCTACGTCTGTGCTTCACATCATCGTATGAATGGTGTCATCGCCATGAACTGCACGCATATTTTGCATCGATTTCTAATGCTTTCTAATGTTTTCTTTTTTTTCTGGAAAAGCAGAACCGTTTAATCCCACGTGAATACTTTGGGGGGAAAAAAACTACACCAAACAGGTTACAGGTTTTCGTATCATAGATCATTGCTTCGAGGTCAGGGGGAATCTGTTTAACTCCTCTTCATAGTGACATCTACAGGACCGCTTGTCTCCTGGTCAGTTTCATGATCTGCTGAGGTATAATCCATGTGTTGACAAGGTCCCACGAATACAAATTTTATCCAGGGCCTCTTAGAAGAGACGCGCATTACTTTGTTGGATATTTTGCCTATTCGTCACTTGAGCAATTGATTCGCTTATTAATCTTCATCATAATCAACACCCGCTTAATCCTGTACAGGGTCGTGGGGCCGGAGACTATCTCGGCAGACAGGCGGCACAAGACGGGGGTGTACCCAGGATGTGATGCCAGAACATCGCAGGGCACTGGGGGCAATTTACTCAGCAGGCTAATTAACCTAGGCAGCAGCGTGTCTCTGGACGGTGGGAGGAAACCTGAGTAACAGGCAAAAACCCACGCAGACATGGGGAGAACACGTAAACACCACGTGGATAGGCATCACTTATTAATGTCACCCTGTATGTAAATTCGTTGTTGAGAGGAACTTAAGAGCTCGGGCTGTCGATTGTTGTCTTCCCTGTGCCTACAATGGCAAGACAAAGACAAATGTATCCTGTAGAGCAGGGGTGGGCAATTATTTTTTCCATGGGGCCACATGAGAAATAGAAAATATTCTGGAGGGCCGGGCCAAAAGGCTGAACTCAATTCTGCATAAT
>JAZEWT010000001.1:7607092-7635186 GCA_036362905.1 Mordacia mordax
GGCAGGCGGAGCCTGCCTCGATGTCTGGGGGTCAGCCAGATCTGTCTTGCAACGACAACAATAGCAGGCTGATTGGTCATTGCTTGACGCAAAGGCGCATCCCCGCAATTTCCAGCTCACGCTACTGCTGGTGGACTGGCGGAAGGGCTTTCAATAGAGGGGGCTCTGGCGAGTCCCCGTAGAGGGTATTTTCGTCGACTCTTTGCTGCAAATTATTTAATTTTAGTTTACGTCTCATGCTGTTGGTGCGGGTGTAATTTTACGAGTGACCTTAGGTTTTGTCTTCGAATGTGTATACAAAAGCTCTAAATGCCAACTGGAGTTCTGCTTTCAGGGTGGTGTGGTGGCCCAGTGGTTAGCGCTGTCGCCTCACAGCAAGAAGGACCCGGGTTCGAATCTCTCGGCTCGGGTGCCGTTCTGTGTGGAGTTTGCATGCTCTCCCCGTGTCCGCGTGGGTTTTCGCCGGGCACTCTGGTTTCCTCCCACAGTCCAAAAAGCATGCTGCTACATAGGTTAATTAGCTCGCAGGCTAAATTGCCCCGCAGTGCCCGGCGATGGACTGGCTTCCCATCGTCGGTATATCCTTGCCTTGCGCCCTGTGTCTGCCGGGATAGGCTCTGGCTTCACCGTGACCCTGTATAGGACTAAGCGGTTTCAGATAATGAGATGAGATGAGTTCTGCTTTCAGGAGCTCATAGCAGACATTTTCTGGCATAGTTATTGTCGTGTACATTAACACATTGCTTAATTACAGACGAATTGTTTACACATTTGAAAGCTCTGCGAGCAAAGCTCATCAGCTGAATTAGAAACAGTATTGCGTCATGCTTTTAGACTGGCACCAATGAAATGTGTCTTCTCATAGTCCACTTAAACTTGGTTTTGCAGCAGTGTCAATAGTTTTATGTCAAAATCATATAAACAGGACAGCACGGTGGTGCAATGAGTAATAATAATATTAATAATTGCCTTTATGGAGCGCTTTTCACCCGAGGGTAACAAAGCGCTGCACAGAGCTGTGAAGAGAACGGCACGTCAACAACAATGACAGAGAATGGAAAATCAGCAACAATAACGTTTTTTTTCAGTAGCACTGCTGCCTCACAGCAAGAAGCTCCCGGGGTTCGCTTTCCAGCTCGGGTACCTTTCTGTGTGGAGTTTGCATGTTCTCCCCGTGTCGCTGAGTTCTCCGGTTTACTCCCACCGTCCAAAGACATGCTGCTGTATAGATTAATTGGCCTGCTGAGTAACTGTCCCCTGCGATGTACTGATACTGAACTGATCGTATGAACACATTTTGCATCATGTGGCTGGAGTCTAGCATTCGTCACACATGACCGGAAGGTAATTTGATGTTTCCTTCCCAAAGCGGTTTTTCGAGTCAGCCATGTCGCGCGATCCTCCTCTCTCCTTCGCAACGTTTTGCCTCCCACGTTGGAAGTGATTTCTTGTTTCGTGTCAGTTAATTGATTCTCAGTACCCATAGTTACCCCAAATAAACATAAAATATCTTTCTCGTGCTTTCATATGTTACTGATGACATTAGTTATTAACCTCGATAACATGCATCGAGCCTCATTGGCTTTGGGAATTTTAATTACATGGGTAAATGAACAAAATGCTTTTCTTGGCATTCAAATGACAGTGTTGGAGGGCATTTAGACCTGGCTTTAATGTACCATATGAGACAACAAGGAGCTCCGGCTAATATCCAGAGCTTCATGCTCTGCTTAGAAGGTGATGCCCAGACAGCACGACGTGCAGAATACAACCTAAATATTGATTATACGCAGGGTCGCAGGGTCGCAGTGTCTGGGGGGGGGGAGGAGGAGGCTGCCGCCTCCTCCCCCCCCCAATCTCTGTTTCCTGCAGCACTTTGGGGCCTCCTCTGGGTGAAAGATGCTGCGACGTAATTATAATTAATTGTCCTTAAATCATTATAATTCAAAGAAATTCGTAGAAGCTCGTAAATTACGTTTTGCCAATTGAAGCATTGGTGTGACCTTTGTGGATGAGGATCGCTGGTTTGGGTTCTTAATGTTACAGGGTTGTAATAGGTTTATAATAGGACTCAACCGTTGATCGAATACAACCAACTTTTTCAATTAAAATTTATTTCGGGAGGTATTCCTTAATCATTACATTTCCTTAAACATTTCAGTAAAAAAAAACTGCAGCCCTTGCATAATAATTTAAGGATTTATTTAATTTCAACATTAACTTGTATAATAATTAAAAGTCATTTCTGAGTTCACTGATGGATGAAGGTGATCCCACATCTCTTGGAACGTGTGGGTTTTTATGGCCATATGTCGTCATGCCGAACAGTACCAGTTGGTAAAATTTGGTGGGTGGTGGTGGCTGGCCAAGTTTAAATATCACCGCTGATGGAATCAGTAGCCTGGTTTTATAGCAAGGTGAACCGCTGCTCCCCCGTGCATCAGCAATGACAACACTGATAAAGTGTTATTCATCTCATCTCACTGTCAGAAACCACTTAGTCCTGTACAAAATCGCGGTGAGCCAGAGCCTATCCCTGCAGATACAGGGCGCAAGGCAGGGATATACCCACGATAGGACGCAAGTCCATCACCGGGCGCTGCGACCAATTTAGTCTGAAAGCCAATTAACCTATGCAGCAACATGTTTTTTGGACTGTCGGAGGAAACCGGAGTGCCGGCGAAAACCCACGCGGACACGGGGAGAACATGCAAACGCCGTACAGAAAGGTACCCGAGACGAGATTCGAACCCAGGACCTTCTTGTTGTGAGGAGACAGCGCTACCCACTGGGCCACTGTGCCACCCGTAAAGTGTTATGATTTGTGTTATTACGATATTCACGTCTTGCAGTCATCTGCCTATCTGACCATCATGTTTTCAGCATATCAGTGCTTGCCACCAGCACCTGCGTTTACTAGATCCACCGTCATCTCACTTATAGAACACACGAACGTAACACATTTTCAACATTGCTTTTAAAGCTATTCATTTTTAGATCTATTGTTTTGTTGAAAAAAAATCTAATTTATTTTCTGGCATGAATACTGCACATTTTTGTACGTGTGAGCCGTTTCCTCTAAATCTGTTGGTCATGTTCGGATGCTTTTGTACGTATGTATTTTTGCAGTAACTTTAACGTAAATTATTACAATTTGGTCATTCCAACTGTCAGGGGCCCCATTAATATGCTGTGGCTTTTTCATAAATACGTGAAATTCCAGGCACTCATAGATATGCAAGGCATACTGATGAGCCAGAATGAGGGTAACGTCACCTCCATGCACATACAAGTCTCACACAGGAAACTGTTCAATGTATTTACCAAAGGCCTGCTGGCAGAAAGATTGTGCAGTATATCTGCCAACCTTCATCTCACTTTGATCACTTCATTCACTCTGCAGTCTGAACAGAACCGGCGTGTCCTCTTACCTATTGCACACAATGGGTACATTACGAGCGACAGGTACAAAATCTCTAGTTGTCATGATCTCACGATAAATGTATCTGTTCAAGCGTCTTCATTTCATGTCCCACTGATACGTTCATCCACCCAGCAATTAGAAAAGCATTGGCATTCAGAAAACCACAAGCCTCTTTTATTACAGTGTCTCTTTTTTTTATCGCGTTTACGCTGGTCACTCAAACTGTTATGGCTCTTAAGGTAAATCCCCCAACATAATCCTAACATTATTTTTCCGACTTTATTTTTCCACGTGAAACCAAGGTTTGTATACACCGCACTGTAGGATGCTACTTCGTTTCAACCAATGGTGCTGTTGCACGCGTGTAAATTGGACGGCTGTGTTTGGATTGTCGTGTAAACATTTTGATAGACCGAGCCCTTTGTGCACACAAGCGCAGCGCAAAGGGTTGTGGCCATCTGGAGAGCGTGGATGTGACGGGTTAGAAAAGAAAAGAAACCACTGCGAATTAAACATTTCCCCATAGCTTTATTCGCATCTGTTGAAAATAGGTGCCTACGAAGCCGCACAACAACAGCTGCCCTTTGCGTGTGTGTCAAGACAAATACGCTTGGGGACCTTGTGAAGTGGCAAAGGTTTGTTGGTAGGTAGCAAAGGCGAATTCGCATTATATCACACGGCAAGGCGTACCTTTTGAAAGTAGGAAAATAAGTTGCATTAACTGGCGGATGCACTATCACTGACACCTGCTATTCCACCTTCCTAACCATTTCATCATCATGATCAGGCATGGTCGGACAAAGGCCTTTCCAAGCTGTTACTATATCTCAACAGTTCATCCAGCTCGTGCCACATGAGCTCATTCATCGCCGCCCCACCGCTAGGGTGGACGTTCTCTGAGACCTGGTACCTCCATTGGTGCCATTCCATCATTAGTCCGAACCACCAGCTATTGTCCCTTATAGCGATGTGTATTGCCCAGGCCAGTCAGTATCCTGTTTGTGATTTGCTCTCAGTTGTTCATGTTCTCAAATGCATCTTTTCCCAGTTTATGTGTTTCAGTGTAATCATTTGCATGAACCCAGCAAATGTTCATATTCATGATCCTTTTGTCATAGCAGATAATATAGACTGATTTCAAACTTTTTTTGGGCACATTGGGGAGTTGACTTTCGTTCGCTTCTTTTTTTTTTAAATGGCACTCTTACCAATTTTAAGCTGCTTCTGGACGTCACCGTTTCGATCCTGCGCTGCGCTCAATAACCACTCCAGGTTAGTTACACTGCTGTGTTTCCCAGTTGGGGCCTGCGAGCGAATTCGTTCAATCTCTGAGCGAACTTAAAAAAAAAACCTTTTTTAATGCTTGAACGCCCATCTGAGTACACATCGTATTACCTGTTGAGCATTAACTTGAGAGTGGTTTTGATTGTGAACTTTTATAAACGATTCCCTCCCATTTGAAACTATGCCGCCTTACTACAAGGGCACAATGCAGTTGGCACAACACTTAGCTTTCTCTGTTTTCCACTTGAAAATGCTTTCAACCACACCAAGCATTCTTTATTTTCTTCCCCGTGAGTAAATCTAGCAAAGATCAACTCCAGGTTCATGGCCAATTTCCAATTGTGCAATCGGCCAGGATTTGGAAGCTGGCAACTGCTAGAGTTAATGTGCACTAACTACAAAAACCTACGCACTCAAATATTACACTGCATATCGTAGTGTAAACATACTCATCCACTATATTAAGACATTAATCTCTTCATGTAGGTTTTCGCAGCACAATGTATGAGAATTTCTCTTAATAACTGCTCTTTCGGGATAGCTATGTCCCGTGTTACAAGCACAAGATTTGATAATATAAGAGAGAGGGGGGAAGGCTCGACCCTGCTATCCTTAAAGAGCAGCTCTTAAGGGTGGTTCTCAAATGAAAAACCTTCTTTGTAATGATGTAGGTTTTCACGGCTCGATGCATGATGATTGCTTCGAAAAGCTGCACTCTCGGGACAGACGCGTCGATGGCTCTCTCTCCTCTCAATCATCAAAAACCTTCTTTATCAATTGTAGTTACACCTATATATTATAAACTCTCAGGCTTCAGTCCTCTGGTGCCTGATGACAACATACAGCGTTGTGTGCTTGGTATTTCAGTGTCCTCTGTGCCATTTGACGCCTTTCCAAGTGTTATCGACCTTGATGGTGAAGAGCTATATTTACAGCACTCGCTCTCCACGTCAGTCTCTTTCGACCTCCTTTTATCCTTCACTTTAGCAATGATCACCAGTTTTCTCCAGGTTGTATCCATCACACATGGTGATGTGTCTCAAAGACTGCCCTTGCGATATCGTTTGTTGTGGTTGCCTCGTGTGCGTTACACTCGTGCCTTGCAGCAACACAATCGGCTCTTCTGGCCGTCCACCGAGTGTGCAGCGGCCTTCTCTCCAGCACCTTGGTTCAAAGGCGGCTACTTGTAATCGAAAAAGCGTATTGTCAACGTCTTAGATCTCTCATCTCATCTCATTGTCTGAAACCGCTTAGTCCTATACAGGGTCACGGTGAGCCGGAGCCTATGCCGGTAGACACAGGGCGCAAGGCAAGGATATACCGACGATGGGACGCCAGTCCATCGCCAGGCACTGCGGGACAATTTTAGTCTGCGAGCCAATCAACCTATGCAGCAGCATGCTTTTGTACTGTGGGAGGAAACCGGAGTGCCCGGCGAAAACCCACGCGGACACGGGGAGAGCATGCAAACTCCACGCAGAAATGCACCCGAGCCGAGAGATTCGAACCCGGGACCTTCTTGCTGCGAGGCGACAGCGCTAACCACTGGGCCACCATGCCGCCCACGTCTTAGATGTGAAGGTTAAATAGTCTCTCGAGTTTGAACGTTCTGCACATGCTTGCTGTTTGATGGAGCAACAGCTGGAGTCATCATTTGGGACCCTGGCCATGGCTTCAATAATAAAGTTCAAGGAAAACAGCAGCTGAAAGCCAGCTTCACATACGCCACATGCGCCATCCTTCCGCCCCTGACTTCTGGCCAGTAGCTAGTCCTGTCACACAACAGAGGACAATATATTTAAGCTGTGGTCACAACAGATCTGTTACAAACTGAAATGATCTTAACCTTACTCAGTATTGTTACAATACCTAAAGTATATCCCTGCCCACACACACACACACAAAGCCAACTTATGGGACAAGTACTGTTGCGAGTGCCTATTACAAAAGCTTTGTGGCCACCAACGTTGAAACATTCTGTGTTAGCACATACACCGTTTATGTAAGACTTAGCCAGAAAATATGTTTTCGTTTTAAAAAACGTAATGGTCACCATTCAGTCCACCAAATACCCATTGTGGTATGAGATTACATGACACTCCTTAAACGTTTAAAGTATTACTAAAAATGACATTTGAATTGCATTTCAATGTTCAATGACCACATTACTAACACACAATTACATCACTGAACATTCCTGGAAATGTTGGGGTCCCACCCTTAATAAATCCCTCGTTGCTAGCCTGTAAGACTGCTCACGATTACATCTGCTATATAATACCATATCCAAAGCTTTTTTGAGCAAGTGAAAACGTGTCCCAGGATTGCCTGAGCGTAATAACCTTTCTTAAATTTCATACTTAAATTGCCAATCTCTTCGAGCAGACCATCAAATACTCGACTGTACCTCACTCTATCATCTCATCTCATTGTCAGAAACCGCTCAGTGCTGTACAAGGTCGCGGTGAGCCGGAGCCTATCCCGGCAGACACAGGGTGCAAGGCAGGGATACATGCACGATGGGACGCCAGTCCATCGCCAGCCTGCAAGCCAATTAACCTATGCAGCCGAATGTTTTTTAGACTGTGGGAGGAAACCGGAGTGACCGGCGAAAACCCACGCGGACACGGGGAGAGAACTCGCAAACTCCGCACAGAAAGGCACCCTAGCCGAGACTCAAACCCGAGACCTTCTTGCTGTGAGGCGACACTCACTGGGCCACCGTGCCGCCCTTCACTCTACTCTATGTAGTCTATATCGTTTGCGTGTTTTGCCCTGCCCTGTTCAATGTGTATTTTGCCTGGTTTAGTTTTTGCACCGGGGACCATGAGAAACGTAATTGCGTTCCTCCGTATACTGTAATTGTATACGGATGGGATGGCATTACATTGTCTATGAAATAGCAGCATTGTTTGTGGGAAAAAGGGCCTCACTGCTGGGACACTCTGAGCAATGGTTGTGTGGTACATTATAGTGTTGTAACAATTCTGTTTTACATTACCACGGGGTCATTCCACTGCACAAGCATTGTAAGCAAAGCATCATCGTCATCAGTCCTGATCGAAATTCGATATCGACCAACCGTGTGAGTAAGCGGAATACAGAAAACGTGTTCCCATCGTTGACCACGTAATTTCAAACAATCAGATTAAATCACATAAATATTGACTTCGAAAAATGCTGCTCTCTCGGGACAGCCTCGTCGATCGCTTCCTCTCTCCTCCTCGCGAAGTTTCGCCTCACACGTCGGAGGAAGCAATCGACGCGGCTGTCCCGAGGGAGCAGCTTTTCGAAGCAATCATCATGCATCGAGCCGTGAAAACCGACATCATTACAAAAAATATTAACATTAAATACCACTCCACCGATCTTTGGTAGACTCTAATGAGGCTTATGTTTGTTACAGTGCTTTAATGGTTATTAATTTGCAAGGGTCCATGGGGAAGGGCACTTGGCTGTGGACCAGAAACAAAGTAATGAATAACATCGTTGGTTTAAAATAAAAGTGAGGGACATGGTCTGAGCTGCCCTATTTTAATGGCATGATTGACTCCTTTGGGCGGCACGGTAGCGCTGTCACCTCACAGCAAGAAGGTCCCGGGTTCGAATCTCTCGGCTCGGGTGCCTTTCTGTGTGGAGTTTGCATGCTCTCCCCGTGTCCGCGTGGGTTTTCGCCGGGTGCTCCGGTTTCCTCCCACAGTCCAAAAGCATGCTCCTGGATAGGTTGATTGGCTCGCAGACTAAAATTGTCCCGCAATGCCCGGCGATGGACTGGCGTCCCGTCGTCGGGTGTATTCCTGCCTTACGCCCTGTGTTTCCGGGATAGGCTCCGGCTCACCGTGACCCTGTATAGGATTAAGCGGTTTCAGATAATGAGATGAGCTGAACTGCTCCTGGCCAGCAATGGCCTGAGATTACTACGCGGATCATGAGACTATGTTGTTGTGGTATATGTGAGATCAGACTAGTGATGTGTGTTGCATCCATAGCAAAAGTAAAAAAGCTGACATAACTTTGTGTAAAGGAGTGTCGCAATTTATTTGCATGAAGTTTGTGTCTGAGAGGGTTTCTATGATTACATTTCGGCATTTCATTATATACGTATTTTGTATCTTGTTAACTATAATTATTGTATGGTTACATTATTCTGCATATTTTGTATCTTGTTAACTATAATTATTGTATGGTTACATTATTCTGCACGACATTTATGTTTCTCATCTCATTGCTAGAAACCGCTTAGTCCTGTACAGGGTCGCGGCAAGCCGGAGCCTATCCCGGCAGACACAGGGCACAAGGCAGGGTTATACCCACGATGGGACGCCAGTCCATCACCGGGCACTGCGGGCAGTTTAGCCTGCAAGCTAATTAACCGATGCAACAGCATGTTTTTTTTTTTGGACTCTGGGAGGAAACCGGAGTGCGTGGCAAAAACCCATGCGGACACGGGGAAAGAACATGCAAACTCCACACAGAAAGGCACCCGAGCCGAGATTCGAACTCGGGTCCTTCTTGCTGTGAGGCGACAGCGCTGCCCACTGGGCCACTGGGCCCATTTCTAAAGTTGGGTGTGTCAACAATTAACACCAAATAACTCTTGTTCACAGCATCTGCAATAAAGTTGCAGATTTCATTTTGGGCCCAACTTACCGGACATGTCTCAAGTGACACGGAGTGATCTGAGCATCAAAACACAGACACCATTTCATGCGCAACCCTCTCCCCCTTAAAGAATGTTACCTCTCTTGACCAAGATAAAAAAATAATTCAACTACATTGTGCTTTTCAAGATGAATTATGCAAACGAAAGACAATCTTACATAACTGGTAAGATGGCTGTGGTTTTAGCATTCCTTGGGAAGTAAAAAAAGCAGCAGTTTAAGGAAATAGTTTACAACAAGTTGTCTCTATGGCTTCTGAAGCCTCTGGCCAGAGAGGAGATTTTGGCTGTGCATTGCTTTTCTTTAGTGAAGGACTTGCTTGCACTACGTCGCAATGTTATGCTTGGCTTGTGATTGCAGTTCAGCATGAGATTCTTCTCTCAATAGTAAAAAAAATGTTTAATATACATTTGGCAGAGAATCACTGTTTGTTAGACCATGTTAACTCTAAAAGCTATTGCACAGTCAAGGATTATTCTGTTAATATTGGTGTGAGGGCATTATTATCAATCCATATGCATTCTGGAGGTATACGGCCCACATTGTCAACATTATATTAACGGACTGGAACCACTTATGAAATTTCCAAGTCTTTTGGGTGCAATCATCCCCCCACCCGCACCAGTGGCTCTGCTCGTGCCGCAGCAGAGTCTTTGAGGGTGATTTATGGGCCTAGGCTTGCCAGACTTGTTTGGATAAACAGGGGCCAAAACGGCTGGAAGAAAGCGCTCAAACCCGCTCCATTTGCCAGAGAAAAGCCCAATTAAAACATATTTTCGTGAAATGTGTTTTTTTTTTCTAAATCTGCTGTGCTTGTGCACAAACTGCCCGATCTGGCAGCCCGTGTTGTACTGACCTTACCGTCATTGCAAATTAATCTCATGCAGTTGGCCCAATACCAGGCCACCTACCCCGCTGTCCGCCCCGGCCGCATGGAAAAACAAACCAAGCCCATAGAGCTCATTCTGGTCAGGCACTGCCTATTGTATGGGTGTCACTCTGTAGCCCCGTCGGTGGTTCGGAAAACTGTCGTCATTTGATTGAGGATTGCGTTTTTGAACATTGTGGAGGTTATCGCAGCCTCTCTCGGCCACATGGGTCACACGAACCCATAATATGCACACACGATTGTTACGCACGTGATTTCACGTGTGCATTGTGAGCTTAAACATCATTGATGCGTTATTGCACCTCTCCTATAGCTGCGACAAAGTCACGTAAAATATGACGATCTCTTATTTGGGAGAACGCACAGTTATCGTTTGCAACATCAGTCACCATTACCAAGCAGAATTTTTACGTGCGTGTGACTGACATGAGGGCGTGTGGATTTGGCCAGTATGATATCATGTCAATCTCTCACACAGCTGATGCACGTGTGCTCAGTAATAATAATAACGATGGCAATTATTAACCCGATAAAATCCTCCACGAGTCTCAAGACGATGAGGACGAGTCCTGTAAGGGGATCATTGGCCAATGCCAAGTGAGTGTTACAATCATGAATATTTGACTCCATGTGGGGGGGGGAGGACCAGATTACTTGGAGAAAACCCGTGCAATGAGGGTGGTAACAATCAGCACTGCCGTCTCCTGCTGACCTTGTAGTCCCATACCTAGAACACCCGACAAAATCTGGTGGTCAATTACACAAGTGCTGAGAAGGCTCAATTTCTTTTAGTTTCTGACATCTACTGAGGGGGCGGCATGGTGGCCCAGTGGTTAGCACTGTCGCCTCACAGCAAGAAGGTCCCGGGTTCGAATCTCTCGGCTCGGGTGCCTTTCTGTGTGAAGTTTGCATGCTCTCCCCGTGTCCGCGTGGGTTTTCGCCGGGCACTCCGGTTTCCTCCCACAGTCCAAAAAGCATGCTTGCTGCATAGGTTGATTGGCTCGCAGGCTAAATTGCCCCGCAGTTCCCGGCGATGGACTGGCGTCCCACCGTCGGTATATCCTTACCTTGCGCCCTGTGTCTGCCGGGATAGGCTCCGGGTTCACCGTGACCCTGTATAGGACTAAGCGGTTTCAGACAATGAGATAAGATGATGAGAAGTCCCTCAGGAAGAAGCCCGCGGTTCGCTTCCCGGCTCGCTTACCTTTCTGTGTAGAGTTTGCACGTAACCCCCGTGTTCGCATGAGTTTTCGTAAGCCACGACTAAATTGTCCTCAATGTCTCGCGATGGACTGGTGTCCCATCCTGCGAATACTGGGTCAAGCAGTGTGTATGCTCACAGCAACCACTGCACCTAGTCATGTGTACTGTTATAAGGATTAAGGCAAAGAGAGACACAGGTTGCAATGGTTGTGGGTCATATCAACGGAGAGCTTTGTTTTTCTCATGCTGAGCGACGCGTTTCCCTAAATGTCTTGCAGGGTCTCCGGAGGGGAGCTCTTCGATTTCCTTGCCCATAAGGAGTCACTGTCAGAGGATGAAGCCACGGAGTTCCTGAAGCAGATTCTGGATGGTGTGAGCTACCTTCACTGCAGGCACATAGCCCACTTTGATCTCAAGGTGAGAGCGAAGCACAGGAAACAAATCTCAGCCAGGTGTATTTTCACTGTTTTGTGGGTCATAACCAGGCATGTAAAGATGGCTCTTGGAGAAAACACACCTGCACGACAATGTGAATTTATACTTGTTAATATTTTTTTAACCAAGATTGTGATTAAACGTCTGGGGGGATGAGAGGTGTGGTGATAATATTTACATTTCTGCCGTCACCACACCTCTTTGTGAAGTGAAGGGATATGGATAAAAAAAGAAGGCTGCTGCAGCGACCACAGAATTATATCTGAAATCATCTCCCAGGTCTTTGAAGAGTGGATGATTCACCGCAAGCTATAAAATTACAAAGGGGAAGTGTCTCCGTCTTACGATGTCATGACGACAGTACAATTAGTCTGTAATTTGGAAAAATTTGAAGAAAATAGTGGTTCGAAAGACGTGAGGAATATGGAAAAAATAGTGTACAGGTTTAAGATGCATTTTACGTCAAATTACAGGGGGAAAATACGCAGATTTTTTTCCCAGCAAATGTCATAAAATAACCAAATTTTCTTGGCTCGACTTATTTTCAAAATGTCTGATATTACAAACTCACATGTTCAGTGTAAAATAAAAACAGCGCCACGAATTTACTCATTGGAATTTTTATCTGCTTTAAAGAATAGCAAAAAATGCACTGCATTGCAGTTTGTCGGAGGATACAGCTTTCTAGTTTTAATGATTCCATGTGGATACCTTACCTTGAGAGCCTTCTGAGTACTATGCATTAGCTTTAAATAATATATGTGCAATACTTTCATGGACATAAAGCTCGTATACACCTTCACTGTATATTCCACTGTTATGTGGATGTGCAGTATAAACAGCTGTGCTTTGAAAGTGTGTGGGCTACACGACCGCATGCTCCGTGTGTGCTGCGTTAAGCCTGAGAATATCATGCTGCTGGAGAACCGTGCACCCAAGTCCCACGTGAAGATCATTGACTTTGGACTGGCGCAGAGCATTGCGGATGGCGTGGAGCTCAGACATATATTTGGGACACCCGAATTTGTAGGTAAGCGTTTAAGAATAAAGATTTACATGGCTCTGAAATACCACAGCTTTTCAAAGTGCCAAAATGAAACGCAAACGTGTCATGCATGCCTTACCCTTTGGCAATGTTCAAAGGTCCAGAGATGATAAAGATTATACTTTTGCCAGTGAAATAATGACAACTAATGGCACAAAGTCATCTTACAAGAGTTTGTATTCAAATTATTTACGTATAATACCCATTTATTCTCTAGAGCAATGTCATAACAAAATAAGCCTGTGAATATATATATATATCTTTATTATTAAAGCAGAAAGTACATAGTGAACTTGCAAGCTCTAGATGCAGGATTCCTACAACACACCACTGGCTTCTATCTCTAACACTACATAGGTATATATATTTACTATTATAGCAGAAATTACCCAGTGAGCTTGCCAACTCTAGATGTGAGATTCCTACAATGCAACAAATGTTCAAACTGAATATGAATAAGTAGTATGAATCACAAATTGGTATATTTGCAGTCAAATAAACAATAACGTCATTTTATATATATATAGTTCACATCTCAAATCAACATTTGGGGCTTTGCAATTCCCAGTATAAGCACAACATAACTACAACACATAATACAAAGATATTCATAATAACCCAGACAGATATTAGATATTCTTGTTGTTGGACAAGGCAATGCTACTCTAGTATTGCTGTAAACTCATCTCCTTATTGCAAGATTGCAAGGTCACGTCTCTTGTCAGAGCTTCACTCATCCAACAATCCCTTACAGAATCGATTAAATGAGTACCATTTAGTGGAAAGTCAACACTGTCCATTAGATGGACTGGCTCTTGTCAGGATAATGTTGAATCTCCACTGCAGACAGAGGGCTATTGATAAACATTAGCATAGCCTGTGCCTGTTTTATAAAGGAGACACAAAACTGCTGGAATATGTGACGCGTTCCAAATATTCGTGCCTTGCACATAATTCACCAACTCTCAGATGTGTGGTACTGGAATAGCAGAGACATTTGCTTGTACTTAACGCACTGCACTGTACATATTCTTGAGCTTCGTTAACAGTTGGTATTCCGTTATTTATAATTGTTAAAAGCAAGTTCACACGCGGTTTAGTTTTTGAAGAATTCTGACACGGGTTTTGTGTAGTTTGTGTTTGGTCGAGAAGCATTCGGGCTTAGAGAGGCACATGTGATGAGCGTTCGATGTGTGCGTTGTGTCACAGCACCGGAGATTGTCAACTACGAGCCTCTCGGAGTACAAGCTGACATGTGGTGGGTTAAACCAGTAGTTCATAACATTTTGCACCTCAAGACGCACTTGGGTCTGGTCTCCACAGGCCATTAGGCGGCACTCGCGGTCCACTGGTGGGTCACGAGCCATCGGTTGAGAATGGCTGGGTTAAACCGTGCAGAATTCTGCTCGTTAATGAAAACAAAACAAGCAGAAAAACGCATACAGGGCAACATCGCAATATCCGAATATATATAAAATAATTCCAGTAAACTACTCCGCAGGGATTGCGCACAGTAACATTGCCTTCTACTGCGAAAACTTGGCATCATCCTCCTGAACGTAATCGTGAGTTTCTGTGAAGCTTTTGTGGGTAAGCGAGTGTAATGACATGGTAATAATAAACAATGAGGCTTAAATGTTGAATAGGAATCCAAATAGGTTTGTACCGTATCATGTTCCACAGTATTTGTCAGCTGCATAACCAAGTCAATGTATTGTTTCTTTCAGGAGCATTGGAGTAATCACATACATTCTGTAAGTATGCATGTTCAACTGTGACTCTTTGCAGCATAAAACAAAAAATTGTTCAATCACTTGTTTACGCTTGCCTTTTAATATACTATCATTTGATGTGTGTTTATTGTATATCAGTCGGGTTCCTTGTCCCGGTCTGCAAGCATTGCAGCTATGCGTATTAGGCCTAAACGTGATGGTGGCTTACAGAACAGGCCTAAACCGTCCAGAAGTTCCCGATCAGGACTAAACTGGCGCTTCATTTCCATATTACGTTACCAGAAACAAAATGAAACTTACACTGGCAGCAATCCCAGAATATAAAGCCAGTTTCTGTACACATGTACACTCCATTTGTCAACCCCTTGTTGGATCGAGGTCTTTCCGTGCTGTGCAGGGCATAAGGGTTATTGTACCACACTTTACCACGCTGGTCAATGCGGGTTGGTAAAGGTAGCGTGAGTGTAGAATTACAGTGGCATTTGCTGCAATGCCCTCTGCTGCGCTTATGATGTATGATGGGAATTATACAATTCTGGATGTTTTAATGTTTATTGTCAGGGCTGTCTTCGCAGTGATGGATTTTTTTCCAACATGCGGCAGAGTGGATCTGGTTTAGCGCAGACGTGTACTTTTCAACTGTGGTTGTGCTATGGAAGATGGATCCGTGCCATCAGAATGTAGATTTTTCTAGAGTGACTAAGCACTCCCTATTAGAAAATGCCACCACTGGATGCTCGCTAATGGTAGCAAGTTTGAGTTGACGCATGTACTTTTACAAACTACGTTTCTGTAAAATTCCATTTGATTACATTATACTGATAGATTTACATTCATTAATGAGATCCATTACACTTGGTGAATAAACAGTTGCACTGAAGCATGAATGTGAATTCAGGGCGGCACGGTGGTCAAGTGAGTTGCACTGTCGCCTCACAGCAATATGGTCCCGGATTCAGTTCCTGGCTCGGGTGCCTTTTTTGTGGCGTTTGCATGCTCTCACCATGTCTGCGTGGGTTTTTGCTGGGTACTCCAGTTTACTCACACTGTCGAAAGACACGCTGCTGCCTTGGTTAATTGGCCTGCTGAGTGACTTGCCCACAAAAAAGCGTGCCCTGCGATATACCGGCGTCACATCCTGGGTATAGCCTTTCCTTGATGATAATGATTAATGTGAATTCGTGACTTTTTACCTTTCGTTTTTGAATTGAGTGACGCTGAAGAGTCTGGATGGAGCTGCAACAGAGAGGCTTGCAGAAATGTGCTTGACGTTAACTCTAAGAATTCACACGAAACATGAAACGTTGCCAGCAAAAGGTCCAGCGGATTTGTTAAGTCACTGTACATCAAAGAGACTTCTAGATCACACTAAGATTGCAGACGCTAGATAGCATAAACCTTATGTCAGCATGGTTCATCGCACGCTGGTTACAGACACCCTCCGGTGGCCTCGTGTGACTTATCCCTCGTGACCCAACCGCTCCTTATATGACCCTGTCCTCTAACTCTTACATCCTGATGCCCCCCCATCGCTTCCCCCATTCATCCCTGCAGACTGAGCGGGGCCTCCCCATTCCTGGGTGACTCCAAGGAGGAGACCCTGAGCAACATCTCAGCCGTGGAATACCAGTTTGACGAGGAGTATTTCAAGCAGACGAGCGCCCTGGCGAAAAATTTCATTCAAAGGCTGCTTTTAAAAAACCCCAAGTAAGGACTGAAAATCATGGTTGTTCCAGTACATTTTGTCCACACCTTACGATGCTGGTTAGTGGGAAGCTAAGATGTAGACTTTGGAGCACAGTACAGGGAAATGGTATCCTTACCAAATATAATGTATTTAAAACGCAAAGTGAAATGTGATAACAAGAGAATAATGCCTACAATCACATTTGAATTTCATGCGATGATTGAGCTATAAATAGTTTATTACACTTTGATAGCAGCATCGCTCAATTTAAGTTTCTGTATACGTAATTTGCTGAAAACTTAATTTCTAACGCATAACATCACATTGTTGTACACACCAATAAAAGTTAAGGGAACGCTAATTATATAATAATAATAATCACATGCACAAAAATAGCAAAAAAAATGTTGTTTTGCCGTTCAAGTGTTTTTGTTGTTGACATGCCATTCTCTCCACAGCTTTTCACCCGAGGGTTACAAAGCGCTGCACAGTTCATGATCTTAATGTCAGTGTATAATATGGCTTGGAAGACACGTACAATATTGTAAACAGTGCCATCGGCCAAGTAACTTCTAATGTTATGCATCAGCTCGCGGGGGGCCGAACGGTGGGACTGCCTTACATACTGGCTGCCAAACTAAGAGAAGCTCAATTAATGTCTGGATCGTCACTTAGTGTAGCATTTAAGAGTGGCTGACAATTGGTAGATGCAAGCCTTACAAAAATTGGTTACAATTATCAGGACCAGCTGCACAAATTTGGCGCACATTTTGGAACATCTCATTATAAGAATTGTAGTGTATCGGTTAAGTGCAGATGGTAATGTTTGCTTTTCTTCAACAGACACAGAATGAATGTTGAAGAAGCCCTTTGCCACCCGTGGATCAAGGTATGCTTTTACTTCGTGTCTCAAATTTTGGACGTTTTTTTTAATTTTGCAGGAATCTCGCATCCAGAGCTTGCAAGCTCACTGGGTACTTTCTGCTCTAGTAATAAACGTCTAACATCTATCCGTTAGCAAACTGAGTGATAAAACAACCATGCCTTGGCTTTGTTAATCGGTGCTGTAATGATGTACACTGTACTGATACAACACTTAACAATTATAGGTGCCTGTCACATTGTAAAAAAAACACGTGGATCAACTCATTGAACATCTACACATCATATTAAAGTCCGTGCAAATCTGCATCATAAATTCACCGTACACTGCTGTTTAAAAAAAAATTATCATTATCAATGCCCGCTTACTCCTGCACTGGGTCGCAGGGGGGAACGGAGCCTATCCCGGCAGACAGAGGGTGCAAAGTGGGGCTATACCCATGATGTGACGCCAGTACATCGCAGGGCACCGGGAACATTTTACTCAACAGGCCAATGAACCTCGGCAGCAGCGTGTATTTGAAGGGTGGCAGGAAAAAAGGAGTATCTGGCAAAAACCTATGCGGACAGGGGGAGTGCATACAGCCTCAACATATAAAAGCACCCGAGCCGGGAACTGAACCTCGGAACTGCACCATCCCTCCGACAACTTTCATGTTGGCGCAGTGGTAGAATGTTTCGAGGACTCAGCTATGACCCCGATGGCCTCTGACATTACTTTACAACGTTACACCGTGCCAAGTCACACCGACCACCATAGTGAAATATAACTAAACAACCACAATATCCGGGATGGCTTGCGGAGATTTATGGCCACCAGCGGATTGAAAAAGGGGCTTTAAGTGATCCTTGTCACGTTGAAACTATTTGAATTTGTCATCATCGCCATTAGCCCTAATGTAGCCACTGCTGGATGAAGGCCTCGGCATGACATCGGCATACTTCATGCCACAATAGACTGAGGTCCTGCACGTAAACGTATGCCATCATCTCCTCGGTAGTGGTTTTCCAGTGGGGCATATTCTCTTTGGACATTCACCATCTCAAAAATGTTGCCGATGTTCATGATATTGGAATACTGTAATAAATCGACGGACAAATCGACGAGTGGCGCGATGGTGCAGTGAGTAGTGCTGCTGCCTCACAGCAAAGAAGTCCCGGGTTCAGTCCCTGCCTTTCTGTGTGGAGTTTGCGTGTTCTCTCTCTCCCCCCGTGTCCGCGTGGGTTTTCGCCGGGTACTCCGGTTTCCTCTCACCGTCCAAAGACACGCTGCTGCCTCGGTTAGTTGGCCTGCTGAGTAAATTGCCCCCAAAAAGTGCCCTGCGATGCACTGGCGTCACATCCTAGGTGTAGCTCCGACTTGCGCTCTCTGTCTGCCGGTATAGGCTCCGGCCCCCCGCGACCCTTTACAGGATCAAGCGGGTATTGAGAATGAATGAATGAACACTGCAGTAATTTAATTTGGCCGCGCAGATATTAATTCAATGTCGAAAGTGTTCGTTCGAATCTCGGAGGGAGGAAACCACCGAGAGGGGGGGGGGAGTCAACCACATGGTTTAGCCAGTGCCTACCCACCCCGACACTCTACCCTATACATTATAATATTAATATTTGCATTCCTTGAGCACTTTTCGTCCGAGGGTCACAAAGCGCTGCACAGGGCGGTGGATAGAACGACATGTCAAAATAGCAACAACAACATCTGAACAGCATATCGTGATCTTATTGGCCAATTCACTAAGTGTTTTCAGTTGTGGAAGGAACCTGGAGAAAGGATATGTTGTACAGGAGCAGAGCACACAAACGTCACACAGAAAGGCACCCGAGGCAGGAATCGAACCTCCTCCTGCAGGACTCTCTCTCTGTGTGAGGCGCAGACATTACCCCTGTACCAGTCAGTATTAATAAATTATTGTTTAGCAAAAAGAACATTGTTGATCTGGCGATGGACCGGCGTCCCGTCGTCGGGTGTATTCCTGCCTTGCGCCCTGTGTTTCTGGGATAGGCTCCGGCTTCACCGTGACCCTATATAGGATTAAGCGGTTTCAGATAATGAGATGAGATGAACATTATTGATTGAAACAGGAGAAATTACACTCAGGGTGTTTGTCATAGCTTTAGGATATTGATTCATACACGTGGCTTTTCTTCCATGAAGCCTATTTTTGTTTGTCTTGAAGCCTGTTACAAATTATGGCTTTGGCTGATGCCAGCTCTATTGGCTTCTGCTAATCCAAGTGTGCTTTATATTTTCTGGCTATTTCTCTTTAAACATCTTCTTCCACTAAAAATCCTGTCATTACTCCGGCCCACAGCTCTGCAACTCGGTCTCATCAGAACATGTTGCAGACTCTATGTGCTGTACTTAATGTTCTCGGGGTTATTTAATTATCTAAATGAAAGGATCACCCAAGATAATACAATTCTGAGATTGATGTACATATATATATCAATGTCTACTGGTAGAAGTTGTCGTTTACTTAAATCGAATCGTTACAGGGTGGTGCGGTGGCCCAGTGGTTAGCGCTGTTGCCTCACAGCAAGAAGGTCCCGGGTTCGAATCTCTCGGCTCGGGTGCCTTTCTGTGTGGAGTTTGCATGCTCTCCCCGTGTCCGCGTGGGTTTTCGCCGGGTACTCCGGTTTCCTCCCACAGTCCAAAAGCATGGTCCTGGATAGGTTGATTGGCTCGCAGGCTAAAATTGTCCCGCAATGCCCGGCGATGGACTGGCGTCCCGTCGTCGGGTGTATTCCTGCCTTGCGCCCTGTGTTTCTGGGATAGGCTCCGGCTTACCGTGACCCTGTAAGGACTTAGTGGTTTCAGATAATGAGATGAGATGATTGTTACATTCGTTGTTGAAGTGGTACATGATGTGTAATTCTTTCAAAACTCAGCACTTTTAAAACAAACGCATGAAGATTAATGTTGTATAATCAACAGCATAGCTAGGGCGGCACGGTGGCCCAGTGGGTAGCGCTGTCGCCTCACAGCAAGAAGGTCCCGAGTTCAAATCTCGGCTCGGGTGCCTTTCTGTGTGGAGTTTGCATGCTCTCTCCCCGTGTCCGCGTGGGTTTTCGCCGGGCGCGCTGGTTTCCTCCCACAGTCCAATAAAACATGCTACTGCATAGGTTAATCGGCTTGCAGACTAAATCACCCTCAACGCCTGGTGATGGACTGGCGTCCCATCGAGGGTATATCCCTGCCTTGCGCCCTGTATCTGCCGGGAGAGGCTCCGGCTCACCGCGACCCTTTACAGGACTACGCGGTTTCTGAGAATGAGATGAGATGAGAACAGCATAGCTCTACAAATAAGAACGCTGATACAATTAGGGGTTTTACTGTTGTACATACAATTTGGTAAAGCATCTCAATTTACCCAACAAGTCTATTAATATTTTTTGCAGAATTAGATGTGAAGGTGTTTGAGATGCAAACTTTGTTAAATTTTGCATCACAGAAAATACTATTTAATAACGGAAGTCTATGCAAGGCACATCAATTGTAAAGATTAGATACCATTGTACATGTAGGTATACTTAATCGTAAGTACAGTATATATGCAGTAACAATTGCACTGTATTACACTGCTGTTCATCAAAATGATGTACAAAATCAAAGTGTGAATCCAAATTCAGTCGTAGGAAATGAATGGGACATTGTGATCATTTATTAGCAATAGCAGACAAGTAAAAATAAGAAACTCAACACATCTGTCAACAGCAGTGCCATAAAATGGGTGAAAAACTTTTAATATTCAGACAATAGCCCTTCTGATGTATAACGAAAGGGTGGCGCGGTGGCCCAGTGGTTAGCGCTGACGCCTCACAGCAAGAAGGTCCCGGGTTCGAATCTCTCGGCTCGGGTGCCTTTCTGTGTGGAGTTTGTATGCTCTCCCCGTGTCCGCGTGGGTTTTCGCCGGGTACTCCGGTTTCCTCCCACAGTCCAAAAGCATGCTCCTGGATAGGTTGATTGGCACGGCGATGGACTGGCGTGCCTGTGTTTCCGGGATAGGCTCCGGCTCACCGTGACCCTATATAGGATTAAGCGGTTTCAGATAATGAGATGAGATGTATAACGAAGGGCCACAGCCTGAAAACATATTTTCCTCTTTGTGGCAGGGTTATAGATGAATGTGATGTTTTTTGCTATTTAGACAGGAATCGATAGATTATGGCCCTATCATATTTATCAATGTTTTGTTAGATGGATAACTACAACATACTATTAGGTTGCTAATAAATAAATAGATTGTGATGTGTGCGTGTTTTGTAAATCTTCAACATGATAATAGTGGCCACCATTATTGTAAAACAAAGCCCACGGCACCGATATTAAAATGTTCAGAGCTGACCTCGGCAATTAGTCGATTATAGGTCAGGAGAGGGCTATCGTGAGGGCCCTCTCGTACAGAGTATGTGAAGCCGCATCAGCTGGTGATGTAAACAGTGATTGCAAAGCTCTTGTCGTCATCAAACCTGTCACTGTGGTATTCCGTGCAGCAGGTGGGCACAACCTGTGATTTTCATAGCTCTACATATGTACTTGATGGTATGTGCACCTGCATTTTTAAATCTTAAAATGTCCATATGCCTCCAACTTTATCCGTCTTTGTCTATGTAAGTCTACAGGTTAAGAATGCAACTTTGCTCATCGGTGAACTGTAGCATTTAAACTTGAGTATGCAGCAACTTTGTTTGTGCCTTGCAACCGTAGTAATAGAAATACAATGTTTAAGAAGCCATCTATGCCTTATGTGAAATCTTAACGTCATTATCCAGACCAATGTCATTCATTCATTTTTAGTACCTGCTTAATTCTGTGGAAGGTCACGGTGAGTCGGAGCCTATCCCAATAGGATCAGGGCACAAGGCAAGGCTGTACCCATAAAAGGATGCCAGTCTATCTCAGAACACCTGGGGCAATATATTCAGCATTTCGAATAACCTAGGAAGCAGAATATCTTTGGGCTGTTTGAGGACACTGGAATACCAAAAAATAAACTCACATGGAGATGTGGAGAACATGCCAATGCCACACAGAAAGGCACCACGGTCAGAAAACAACCCCATGGTCCTCTTGCTGTGAGGCAGCAGTGCTACTCACTGTACCACTATGCTACCCAGAGCGGTGTCAGTTTCCTGCATACTTCAGGGGTAGATAATAATAATATTTGCATTTCTAGATGGTAAATGATAGGTACATTCCATGGGAATGCTGCATATTGCATTGGACTATGTCGAGCTTAACTAAGAATTCTGTAAAAATATGCTCAACCTGATAGAAATAGCACAATACGATGACCAAGCCTGCGATTCTGAGAAATGCATTAAAACAGTGGTTTGAAATTTAAATTAGACTCATTGTTTTTAACATTAGAAACTTACATTGAACCTTGCACAATATGATTTATATCTGCGTGCAAAAAAATCACGGAAACTCTGCATTTGTCTTGACAGTGCGGTGGATATTTCACAACCATAAAATGTGGCCTGTGTTTTTGTTAGTCTGTGTTAGCCAAGTCCACACTTGATCGAATCTTGTGTCCTGGCACCATAGTACATGTTCCTGCAAATAGTCACGAGGTCAAAGAACAGAATGTTATAAAATCAATTGCTCTCGTTACTACAGATGCTATTTTAAGTGATTCAGAAAACATATTTTGAAAATATCCTTTTTGTGTATCAGTGGAATCAGGTATGTGGCATAACAAAAAAAAAATGTTTAATTGCTGAAACAGAATATTTTGTCAATCTTTAAAAGTCGTGTTACAATTTATGAAGTAGTCCAAAATGTTACATTGGACAAGTGTTTGATAACTGTTTGCGCTGATTGGCCATGTAATTATATCATAGCCAGATTATTGTTGCTTGCTACATTACTAATAGTGGCCATTTTTGTGACACCAAATGAAACACAAAATAACATTAATTAAATACACGAAACCAAACAATGTGGCTTAATGTCAACAAGTCTGCTATTGTCAATACAAATATTCAATTTCTTGTAATTTTAAGCAATATTTAAAAACAATTTTTGCTGTATGTGAAGTTCTGACATGGCTTCATAACAAATGAAACCAGTTGAAAATAGAATAGAGTACATTTCACTAGCTTACACTCAGTGTGCTCCATGCTTAACAGAGTAATAATGGCGAAAAGAGAGCATAGTTAAAATGATGAATAATGCGCGTGCCGTTGCTTGCCCACCTATGTTCTAAAGAGCTTTGTGCAAAGGAATCTATGATATGACAATTCTTGGGTGAAGGACAGAAAACAGAGATGGATTTCAAGCAATTCTTGAACAAGTTTCCTTTGTGCGATTCAAGTATATTTTCAAATATTGCATAAACGAGAGAATGTATGGTCACATTGGGACTGGCGCAAACGTCATTGCTCCAACAAGTTCATGACCTAATTGTCTGTATCTTTGGAACCCGCTCATGGGAGAGAGGGAGCCAGACAAGAATAAAAGGCAGTACGAACCGCCAGAGATGTGCTATGGTCAGTGAAAGTTGGATTGCTGCACAGTGGAATGCCCTGAAGGAACTGGAGAGCACAACATGATGCCTTGTGCAGAATGTATGAGCGTAATTTTGTGCTGGGTTCAAAGTTCAGCTCCCCGACGGAGCAGATAGCTCTGCAGCTGGTTAGAGAGGCGTGTGCATCCAAGCAGATAATGTTCTCAAGTAACGCGAAGCCATTGGGTCAAGAGGGCATTTATTATTCTAAGCATCTGCTGCTTTCCACTAACAACTTTCAAATCATTAGCGACTGTGCTTAAAAGCTACACTTGGCAGCTTATGTGTGAGAGTTAAATACTTTTGGTTCAATGTCAATTGCTCATCAAAGCATTTGTCCAACGCCGCTTTAATAAGAAAAGAAGCTGATCAAAAGTATAGCTTGCCAGCCACAGACATTAGTTGTGGCAGTCCATCATGTTTTAGCTGTAAGTTGCTCCGTATATTGGGGATATGATGGGAGTGCTTCTTGGGTTCGTGCGCTGCACAGAATGAGGTGAGCAACAGAGATAAGTGGACATGCAATGATTCAAAATCCTGATTTCAAAAATTGCCATCATTTTATGTCACGGTGCGATTTAATCGGTCTTCGCTCTAATTTGTAAGTGTAGTTTTTATTATTTGCTGCGTACGTTCTGTCTGATTGAATGAGGTTAAGGCAACCTTAAGTCATAATTGTTCCAAAATAAAATAACATATATAGAGTACTGCGTTAGCAATGCAGGTGCATGACTCATCGTTCATATAGCATTATCACTGAGCATAGACCTCGATTATAGACAGCAAAGTCTGCTCATTTATGATAACGTGCAGTGCCAACATACTCAATGTAAACACATATTATCAGCTCTTCATCATTATCCTGATGGTCGAAAGCCACATTTCACAATGCTATTTGGTATGCATCAGGACCAATCGAGATATCACTCATTCATTATCCTGTACAGGGTCGCAGGAAGGGCGGAGCCTATCTCGGCCGACAGAGGGCGCAAAGAGGCTGGATACCCAGGATGTGATGCCAGTATATCGAAGGGCGCACTTTTAGGGCAATTTGCTCACTCATCACTCATGTTCACCGTTGCCAGGAATCAACTCAATGGGCTTGTAGAGCTGTCTGTCGATCTGTCTCAAACGTACTGATTGTGGTTTTGTTTTCCAGCCAAAGGACAAACATCAACTGCTGCACAGAAAATTGTCCTTCATCAATCTGGAGAATCTCAAGAGCTTCAATGCACGCAGAAAGTGGAGGGTAAACCAATTCAACTTATTTCTTCCCTGTACTATGAAAACTGTTTCATAATTCACCTTATTCCCTAGTAAACTACTGTACAAAGTCATTTATCAGTCACTTACAAAGGTTATATACCATTTTAGCTAGCGGTCAGTTATTTTTAATAATGCTTGTACAATGTCACCTTAAATTATATATATACACGAATTGAATTTTGGTACTATATTGTTATTGTTGTGGTTTGTATCAGTTTATGTGACAGTAAATCCTCATTATATGCAATGTTTTGGCAACAAAATATTAACACTTGGAATAAAAATTGGTTAAAGTGTTAAAATAACGTTATTCATAGAGAAGCTCATCATCTTCATTATCAATATTTTCTTAATCCTCTACGGGGTTGAGGAGGGCCAGAACCTATCCCGGCAAACAGAGGGCGCAAAGCAGCGCTATAACCAGGATGTAATGCTAGTACATCACATGGTACGGGGGCAATTTATTCAGCAAGCCAATTAACCTAGGCAACAATGTGTCTTTGGATGGTGGGAGGAAACCGGAGTACCCGGCGAAAACCCATGCGGCCACGGAGAGAACACGCAAACTCCACACAGAAAGGCACCCGAACTGGGAACCGAACCCGGGCCCTATTTGCTGTGAGGCGATAGTGCTACTGACTGTGCCACCACGCCACCCTCATAGAGAGGTTGTCTTGATTAAAGACATTATGAGAAGTGAGTGTTCCATTTTTTTACAAATAAGAGAAAGGTATTTATCACATTAATATGTTGTAACACGATTCCTTGTATGTATAGCTTTTCTAGGTAGACAGCGCTTCCTTTGCTAATTTACAAGTGGGGATGATCGATCTTATATTTGTTTGCCAAAAAATACTCACGCATAGCACTCGAAGCTAACCGAATGAGTTCAATTGTCAATTCGTGCAGCCAAGAGACCTGTCCTGTCTCCTATCATGGCGTGTAATCCCTTCAGAATTGCAAAACGTGCAGTTTCCCCTTTTTGTCTTGCAGCTCTCCTTGCGAGTGGTTCGGTTGTGCAACCAGCTCTCGCGTGCACACATGCCCAAAGCGGGAACCGAGCAGAGCCACGTTTCCTGCGCTACCCACGTTTCCTGCGCTACCCACGTTTCCTGCACTACACACGTGGTGAGAACACCGCACGCGCACTGCGGTCACTCCCGGTGCAAGGGGGAGCGCTGATTCACTACGCGGAGTGAATGTATGAGTCTCATCTCATTATCTGAAACCGCTTAATCCTATATAGGGTCACGGTGAGCCGGAGCCTATCCCGGAAACACAGGGCGTAAGGCAGGAATACACCCGACGACGGGACGCCAGTCCATCGCCGGGCATTGCGGGACAATTTTAGTCTGCGAGCCAATCAACCTATCCAGGAGTATGCTTTTGGACTGTGGGAGGAAACCGGAGTACCCGGCGAAAACCCACGCGGACACGGGGAGAGCATGCAAACTCCACACAGAAAGGCACCCGAGCCGAGAGATTCGAACCCGGGACCTTCTTGCTGTGAGGCGTCAGCGCTAACCACTGGGCCACCGCGCCGCCCAATGTATGAGTACAGCACTGATAATCGCTCTCAAGAGCTGTTCTTTCAGGATAGCCTTGCCCAATGCTCCTCCTCTCTCCTTCATGATGTTTCATCTCCCAGGTTCGAGGAATCATCAGACTCCAGAGAGTAATTCTCATACATGAAGCCGTAAAAACCTACATCAATAAAAATACAACACTTCCAATAATAATAAAATACTCTGTCAATCCACTTCTGGATGAATGCAATGGCATGGCATCAATTCTTGATTTGTACTATGGGTACTTTTTGCCAGTATACATATATAAGATTACAACAGGTTTTACCGTATTTGGCGATTGTGCAGGTGTTAAGATCCCAAACACCACAATAGACACATTTTACAATGCGTCCAGTTTGCAAAAGCCACACATACTAGTGGCAAAGTATGCAAACAGGTAGCTTTGATAACCTATGCATTGTCCTTTAGCTGACCGACCTTCACCTGGCAGTGGCTTTCTTTTGAGCCTATTTGCCGGTGTCAGCCGTTGCCAAAAGGCAGTCAGCTCAGGACAATGCGGCCTCAATGCTTTATAGCTTAGGTGAAGCTGTTAACGCTATGGGTACTTTTTGCCAGTATACATATATAATCTTGATTTGTAGTTCGTTTTTGCATCCGGATGCATTTGTCATATACGTGCGATGTCTCACTTCGTTCAAATTAATAAACTGTACTTTCTTTTTGTTTTCATCGTTTTCACATCTTTGTTTTGCAGATGGACTCAGACTGTGCGAGTGGGGATGAGGACGGTTTGACGATGGTCATAGACAGGATACCCAGGGAGGCACGTCCCATCCGCATAGCTGCGAGTGATGAAGCTGTGGCCCAGTCCAGCCTGAACGGAGCTCACTAGGCCTCGTGGCTCACGCGGCCTGGACTCGTTCGTTCATTGTCAGTACCGACTTAATCGTGTACAGGGTCTTGGTGAAGCTGAGCGTAAGGCAGGGTTTATATCCTGTATGGGACACCAGTCCATGGCAGGGCTATACCAGTGGAAATTTAGTCAGCAGGCCAATTATCCAAGGCAGCAGCATGTCTTTGCAGTGTGGGGGGAAGTTGGAGTGCCCGGCAAAAAACTCACGCGGACATGGGGAGAACCATAGAAACTCCACACGGGAAGGTAGCTGAGGTGGGAGTCGAACCTGGACCTGCTTGTGAGAGATGGCAGTGCTGCCTGCTGTGCCACCATGCCGGATTCGTGACTGTGTCTGAATTTTATTGTGCCTTGTTTTCCAGTGTCAGTTAGGAATAATTTAATAGGTGTATTATTTTTGTAACATTGTCGATGAAAAACACGTTACTATTTTCTAAACGAACATATTAACGCATGTATCTTTAAGTGTGTCTTATAAATGTAGACACTGTCATGTTTTAGCAATACCTAAAAAACCTTTTCATTAAATGCAACAAAACGTCAAATTCGTTATACAGTTCACAAACATAATCTCATTATCTGAAACCGCTTAATCCTATATAGGGTCACGGTGAGCCGGAGCCTATCC
>JAZEWT010000001.1:7635265-7653428 GCA_036362905.1 Mordacia mordax
TCTTGCTGTGAGGCGTCAGCGCTAACCACTGGGCCACCGCGCCGCCCACAAACATAATTATTAGAGTAATTCAAATCTGACCTCAATCGATTCCACATGAATATTACCGTATGACTGGCCACCACATGGCTCACTTTGACCAGGACAGAAGGTATATGAATTGGCCATCACACATGCGCGAAAGTAATGCTGATAATTTGAAATGTGCGAAAATTAATATCACTCATTAAGCTGTCGACATCTACATCACAGCAGCATTTTAAACATCGCACAACACCCACGTGTACTGCATAAACACCACACACCATTCAACTCAACCATCCGTTGGCCTGATGATGCCTGCAACGTGGAAGGTGGAACATCATGAATTAAATAGAGAATGAATGCTGGCCATGGCTATCCTGAAAGAGCAGCTCTTGAGAACTATGAAAACCTACATCAATACGTGAATGATGCCTGAACACCACCTATCTTGTCCCTTGTTTATCTGGCACTCTGTTTACCCCATGCAATGCATCCAGTTGCACCCATTCACCCCGAGATGGCAAACCAAATTTAATGGTATTCAAACATATACGCATTTGTTGTTTGGAAAGATATTCGTTGTTGTACAGTCCTTCGATGTCTGTGCTGCACGCCGATGCACCTCAATGTGATGTATGATCAAATTACCTTCCACCACTACCCGTAGGCACTCATACAGCAATAGAGTGAATTTAGGTGTAGAGACCAGGTTATTTTCTCAATTGGAATCGGTCGAACATCCCAATTGGGCAGTAAACAAAAAAAGTTATTGTTGTTAAATTTGCCATTCATATGTCGTTGTCGTTGCTGACACGCCGTTCTCCCCACAACTTTGTGCAGCGCTTTGTGACCCTCGGGTGAAACGCGCTCTAAAAGTGCAATGATTATTATTACTATTACTTTGAATCAAAGCCTAAGGCAATAGATGGTTTTGTTTGACTTGGTTATAATTGTGCCACAGTGAGTATGCAGCCCCTGACAGGATTGTCTTTGCCAGCAAATAAAATTTGCATTTAAGAAAGTCATCTCATCTCATTGTTAGAAATCGCTTAGTCATGTACAGAGTCACGATGAGCCAGAGCCTATCCCGGCAGACACAGGGCGCGAGGCAGGCATATACCCACGATGGGACGCAAGTCCATCCCGGGCACTGTGGGCGATTTAGTCTGCAAGCCAATTAACCCATGCAGCAATATGTTTTTTTGGACTGTGGGAGGAAAACGGAGTGCCCGGCGAAAACCCACGTGGACACGGGGAGAGAACATGCAAACTCCATATAGAAAGGCACCTGAGCCGAGATTCGAACCCGGCGCCTCCTTGCTGTGAGGCTACAGCGCTATCCACTGGACCACCGTGTCACCCGCATTTAATAAAGTTTTATTTTTAATTGGAACAATGTTTTCCCATAGAATTATTAACAGGACTGTGTCCGGGTACACAATACCTGCATAAAGCTATTCTCTTTGGCTTGATATAGCATGGTGTTTACATCCTGCCCTCATGGAACTCGCTTAGAAAGTATTTAAATATTTTATTATGTCACAACATTTGGTCATGTCGAATTACCAAATTGCATTCACACGCAATTGGAATGTGCACTTTCACGTGTGTATTTTATATATCAACACTGAATATGCATGTGTTGCCAGAGCAACACACACAAGATATATACACCAGGGATGAAATTATGTTTAAAAGGTCTTACCTTTTAGCATTTACCAATTTTGCTCGAGCAAACCATAATTAGCATTATGTTACATTTTAAACAGCAGCTAACATTTGTTCCTATAATATAGCGACCAAAAGGTAGCATTTGTGAAACATAAACAAGTATTTACAAGATATCTCCTTTCATGTTTTACCCACACTTTCTTAAAATCCTTAATTGTATACAATTTTTTTTGAATATATTTAAGAATTATATTTAATTCCATCCGTTAATACTTTACCCATCAAGCAGAATTTCTAATGATTACTTTCCAAAGCAGGTTTTTCAGGCTAGCCGTGCCAAGCGCTTCAACTATCTCTTGAACTGCGTTTTGCCTTCCATGCTGTCAGACTCAGAAGGCCTGAGAATAGGCACTCGACACGAATATCCCAAGATAACAGTTTGGACAGCAGTCATCATGCATCGACCATGAAAGCCAACATTGGTATAGAAAGAATTTTCATTTTATAATGGTAGGAAATTTATTTGGTCACCTGCCAAAACACATGATTTACGTCCACATTCACAGCTGAGTGGTGGAAGTAGCCTTCAGTTCTTGAAATGAAATATACCCCAAATTGTACTGTATCTCTCATCTCATCTCATTATCTGAAACCGCTTAATCCTATACAGGGTCACGGTGAGCCGGAGCCTATCCCGGAAACACAGGGCGTAAGGCAGGAATACACCCGACGACGGGACGCCAGTCCATCGCCGGGCATTGCGGGACAATTTTAGTCTGCGAGCCAATCAACCTATCCAGGAGCATGATTTTGGACTGTGGGAGGAAATCGGAGTACCCGGCGAAAACCCACGCGGACACGGGGAGAGCATGCAAACTCCACACGGAAAGGCACCGAGCCGAGAGATTCGAACCCGGGACCTTCTTGCTGTGAGGCGTCAGCGCTAACCACTGGGCCACCGCGCCGCCCTGTACTGTATATAGAGCCTTCAAAAGGTCTGTTGGCGGTAGCAAAAACCCGTAACAAATATGAAGTCTTTACGTTTTGTACATAATGAAAGTGCAAATATGCAATGCACGCGTGCCTTTTATTAATCCACTCCTGGACGAAGTCCTTGCCACTTTCCAGGGCGACTTGCAGAATTATAGAGGTGTTAGGAAAGCACAGAGCAGCGAGGGGAAGGCAGCCATGCGTTCAGCCGGCGCCAAGATTTGCCATCCACTGCGTTATATTATGATGTTATTGGCCAATTAATTAATATTTTTTGTAGATGTTGGAGGAAACCCACGCAGAACAGGGAGAAAACATACAAACTCCACACAGAAAGGAGCCCTTGGCAAGAATTGACCGCCTAGGGCAGGACTTTCTGTCTATGAGATTCATATGCTACCACAATGCCACCCTCCCACCATAACATTATTACCTTTTTAACGAGGAGACAAAGGCAGCTGTCTCATTGGTATAATTGTTAACACGCTGACCTTGCAATGTAGAGGTCTTCGGTTGAAATCCGTCTGTTTAAAAAAGTGGGATAAGTTTATCAACTTGTCACCTCTAACCACCAAACGATGTTCATTGATTCGCCAGAGTAGATCGGAAGATCGTGTGTGGTGAGGTGATTCCACGTCTTCTCAGACGTCTGGCCACAATGGGAAAGTGGTCCAAAAATGGCATCTGTATACAATCTCTAGCGCTCCCCTAGTGGAAGCCCTTTCACCAGCAGTCGCGCCAGAAGGCAATTGCAGAGCTCCACCTTTATATTTTCACCTGAGAAACGAGCACAAGCTTTAGAAGACGGTAAATGAGAGCGCCATGTCATTTGAACGCTCGCGCATTCCAGGCAGCCCATTCGTTTCCAGTGTCCCACTGGGATCGGTATCCAGTGATTGACTTTCGGAACTGATGATTTCGTTGAAAAGCGTCACCAGATTACCTATCGCTGAACAACCCTGGTTCGGTTAAGAAACTAAATATTTGGTGGTACTGCTGTCTCGGCAGTGATGCAAAAGCGCGTTTGCCAAATAAACTCAACATTCATCAATCACACTGCCTTTACAGAAAACAAATACATATATACACGTGTTAAAAGCGAAGTTTTGGAAATTGTAATAATTGCATCTTATAGCGCTTTTTTCACCCGAGCACTGCACAGAGCTGCAGATAACTCGTCTTCATGTTTGTATTAAGGGCCAATGAAATGTCCCAGATTACATATACATATTTAACACGTACATTGTTTATTATTCAAGGCAGTGCTATTGACGAATGTACTGCGTTTTCTCGTTTAGATAGCCTTCAGATAATGTTAGCCGTGCAACAATTCTAAGGGCCGTTTCAGTACAATCTTATATACTTGAATGGGTGTTAATGGCGTTAATTGTGTTTATAGCCACTCGCCATTGTAAATGCTCACTTTCCTTCGTCCACTGCTTTATAATGCCTTGTGTATATAAATAGTAAGTAAATAATTGCGTGCAAATGATGTTTATTTTTCTGTTTATAAGTCTATAATGCTTACGGTTTAAAAAAAATGCACGAACAAATGTATTTTACGGCCATACATTGTGCTTGCATTGTATTATGTCCGGCTTACTTGTTGTTTTGCAGGCATCGTATCGCTTTAAAGGCTTCCATGATGCTGCAACACATTCTTTGGGTTGTTTCGACTGAGTGCCTTTAATCCTGACTGGCCCTACTGGAATACTTGTTCATGATAGAGCACGTGCCTACGTCAAGGTTATTCCACTGTGCCTGATGCCTGCGCATCAGTAAATAAGAGAAACATCCTTTAAAAGATGTGGCGGCCGATGTTTACCGCACCCGATTGTATTTTTATGTACATGCATGTAACGGACCATTCGCGACACTCTCAAGCATGTTTAAGGGCTGACTTATTTGCTAATGTGTATGTCTGTGCCTAATCTGTCTCGTGTAATGCACACTAACGCATAATAAAACTTCCACGTGTTAAAGAAGGCGTTTGACGTGTCTTAGTGATATACAACTTTCCATGACACCAAAAAAAACGTAAAATATTGTACTGTTTGATTACATTCATTAAAAAAAACCCCGTCATTGTTGCTGATTTGCTCTTCTTATGTGAGGCGACAGCGCTACCCACTGGGTCACCGTGCCGCCCTACAACAGAATAGTGATTATAATAAATAAACATACAAGTATACTAATAGCAGGTGAAATAGTTATCAAGAAACTTCAGCAAGCAAAATTCTGAAAAGGCTATCAGGAGGAAATCCTGGTCAAAGCAGTCATGCGAGCAGACAACGTAATCAACAAGAGACGTCAGAAGAACGTGTTACATGCTTGGAAGATGATCGTACTGCGGGTATGAGCTAATGGCACGCTTATTCATAATTCATTTACTTTGGGCTAGATCGTGTAGATAGAATGCCAATGTATTTAACAATAAGCCTACAATACCGCACCGACAATCAAATAAAGTTGTCACTTGGGCAAATACGTCAATGGAGTCGGTTTTAGAAACTGGAACGTTGAGAAGAAACATACATTTTGACAATTGTGTACGACGTTTCACTGAAGATTAGAGCCAGCATAAACACAAGCTTCGGTCAGCTCTTGGCGGACCTTCCCCACTCTCAAATTTTTATTGTCATTCTCATCTACTTCATATAATTGATTTACGTAACCGCATTCTGATGTGTGTTACGGTTTTATTCCTCCAACATTAATTTATTTGAATAACAATGTTGATTTTAAAAGCACCCTTTTCATCCGTGGATCGTTGCATGCTGAACAATGATCATAAAATAAGAAAAGAACCAAAATATTGTTTGGAACACTTTAACATGATTTTTATTTTGCTCAAAATCACCTTGAACTCAACTGATTGTTTCCTCAGCAAATCTCTTGCTGTAGCGGAATATTCTGTTTTTGTTCCCTTAATAGACCCATGAGTATTTGTCTTTGTTACCTGTGGCGTAAACAGGAAAAGCAGTTTGCAATGCGTGTGAGAGGGCAGCACGGTGGCGCAGTGAGTAGCGCTGCTGCCTCACAGTTAAAAAGGTCCCAGCTCGGGTGCCTTTCTGCGGAGAGGTTTGCATGTTCTCCTAATGTCCGCGTGGGTTTATTTTCTGTTTCTTCCCACTGTCCAAAGACACGCTACTGCTGAGGTTAATTGTCCTGCTGAGTAAATTGCCCCAAAATTGCCACCCCCCCCCCAAAAAAAAAGTGCCCTGCGATGTACTGGCGTTACATCCTGGGTACAGCCCCGCCTTCCGCCCTATGTCTGCCCGGATATGCTCCGGCTCCCCGCGTCCCTGTGCCGAATTAAGCCGATATTCAACTGAATGCTTGTGATGATAACATTGTTGTTTCCGATTTAAACGGTCAGTGTACAGGCTGACCCGGCTTGTCCGGTTACTTCCCACTGGCGGGGATGTTGGAGCAATGTGTTTTGGCTGGGTGCCCTTCCTGTTATCAAACTCCTTAGTCAAAGAGTCTTCGAATAATCGTTTCTGTGGAATGTTCCTCCCAGACCCGTTCAGACCTGCTTACTGCGGGAGACATTAGCAGGAGTGTTGGACTCCAGGTGACATAGCTCTCGGATTCATTAAAACACTCAAACCCCTCCACAACGACAATAATAGCAATAAAATTGTTTTCGACATTCCATACCATATTAAAAATAAACGTTTTCGTTGTTCGGTGTATGTTATATTATTATTACTGTATTTTGTCAATAATAACTTATTAAATTGGGATAGTCCCGTCTTGTGCCCTTTGCCTCTTGGGATAGGCATCGGCCCCCCGTGACTGCACAAGATTAAGCAGGTTTTGATAATGATGATTATGTAATGATGTAGGTTTTCACGGCTCGATGCATGATGATTGCTTCGAAAAGCTGCTCTCTCCGGACAGCCGCGTCGATGGCTCTCTCTCCTCTCCTCGCGACGTTTCGCCTCACACGTTAGAGGCATCCTCAGGCGCAGTGTGTGTGTGCAGTGCCTCTCGCTCCTTTATATATGTGGGTACTATGTATGTGTCCAGTCATCTTTTGTTGTGTGAGGTCTACATCTGAACCACATATATATAGGAGCGACAGGCACTACACACACATGCTGCGCCTAAGGATGCCTCTAACGTGAGGCGAAACGTCGCGAGGTGGAGAGAGGGAGCGATCGACGCGACTGTCCCGAGAGAGCAGCTTTTCGAAGCAATCATCAATGACGATTATGCTTGCACAGTTTCATTATATTTGAGAGCGCAGTACGTTAAGCTCAGAATTATATCATCATGCAAACACAAGGTACATAGAATCAAATGCAGGCATTTGGCTGCTTGATATGCTTAATAATTTGTCAAGGTTGTTATGCCAGGAAAAAACAAGTATTTTTGAATATGAAGTCATTGCAACGCTTGCTTAATAAGGGCATATCTTATATCAACAAAACAACCTTACAATATTTATATGCATAAGTGCTCCTAGTACTTTCGATGGTTTTAAATTTCTAAATGTGACGCTTTTATTGGCAATGATCTGAAAAGAATTTGAAATTGTCCTTCAGGAGCCAGAGCCTGTCTTCCAGTCTGTCGATAGGCTTAAACCAAACACTGTTGAGTTCTTTATTTTACCCGTTTATTAATAATAATTACAAGAATTTTAACCCTCATCTCCGGGTCTCTTCACTGTAACAACTAACTTTATTGCTTGTCACCACGTTTGTATATGCATGCTATGTATGGACATTGTATTTTCCCTGAAGCGGTGAAGCCTGAGGATGTTATTTTTTAGCCTTACTTGGTTATAGATCAGTTAAAAACACATAGGTGTATTATAAACGAATTAGCTTTGTAACAAAAGAAGTCTGGCGGCACAGTGGCCCAGTGGGTAGCGCTGTCGCCTCACAGCAAGAAGGTCCCGGGTTCGAATCTCTCGGCTCGGGTGCCTTTCTGTGTGGAGTTTGCATGTTCTCTCCCCGTGTCCGCGTGGCTTTTCGCCGGGCACTCCGGTTTCCTCCCACAGTCCAAAAACATGCTGCTGCATATTTTAATTGGCTTGCAGATGAAATTTCCCGCAATGCCCGGTGATGGACTGGCGTCCCATCGTGGGTATATCCCTGCCTTGCGCCCTG
Source organism: Mordacia mordax (assembly GCA_036362905.1). NCBI lineage: Eukaryota > Metazoa > Chordata > Hyperoartia > Petromyzontiformes > Petromyzontidae > Mordacia > Mordacia mordax. Next base: position 7,643,071 of record JAZEWT010000001.1, read on the forward strand.
TGTCTGCCAGGATAGGCTCTGGCTCACCGCGACCCTGTACAGAACCAAGCGGTTTCTGATAATGAGATGAGATGAGAACAAAAACATTCTTCAAATGTGTTATTATCATGTAGATGGAGACTTTCTTTGTAACCAGAAATCATGTTCAAATTGTTATGTTGCAGGAATCCCACAGTGGAGCCTGCAAGCTCACTCGTTACTTTCCACTGTAATAATAAACATCTCTCTAATTACACTTGTGTCAAAAAGACTGTATGTAATAATCTGTTAACTCTCAAAATGAAAATAATAATTGTGTAAACGAAACTATAATAGATATTGGCCACAATCCCAAAAGACAACATCGAATAAACCATATTATAAGCTTTAAAAGGTTTATTTTTTGGGATTTCTAAATTGTACACTTGTCTCATCTTCAGATAAACAATACAATTGAACAATTGAACACTGTTTTAGATAAGCAAACATTACCCACCACATAAATTGGATGAAACGTTAGTACTACCTACAAGTGCGCAGAACACGATTATTACAATAAGAGTGTATGGTCCATTCCACTGCTGGATGAAGACCTCCCCACTCCATATTATTATTAATTATTATTTATAAGACGCCCTTATCCAGGGCGACTTACATAATTTGCAGATGTGAGGACGGCGGCACGGTGGCCCAGTGGGTAGCGTTGTCGCCTCACAGCAAGAATGTCCCGGGTTCGAATCTCTCGGCTCGGGTGCCTTTCTGTGTGGCGTTTGCATGTTCTCCCCCGTGTCCACGTGGGTTTTCGCCGGGCACTCCGGTTTCCTCCCACGGTTCAAAAAACATGCTGCTGCATAGGTTAATTGGCTTGCAGACTAAATTGCCCGCAGTGCCCCGGTGATGGACTGGCGTCCCATCGTGGGCATATCCCTGCCTTGCACCCTTTGTCTGCCGGTATGGGCTCTGGCTCACCGCGACCATGTACAGGACCAAGCGGTTTCTGACAATGATAGAAAACCACAGTCAGAGGTGTTATTGACGAAAGTTCACCATGCTGGTCAGTATGTGTTTAGGAAGCTGGTTATAGGTATCGACGGCCGGATTCGATTTTCCCCACTGTGGCCAGGAATCTGTGCTTCGTACCTGCGTTATTCTTGCCGCGCATCAGTCACCGTCAGTGTTCGCTCGCCCACTCACGTATTGTTATTACCGTTACATCACACATCCATGACTACAGAACACGAACATCGTCGTACTACCAAACAAAAACGTAATTGAAACCCATCAGCAGATCAGAATTTGCTTTGCTCCTCACCATCGCATTTGCAAACATTTAGAAATCTATAGAGAGGATATGAACACTTTGCCAGTATAGATATGTAAAAAAAAGATTTTTTTTCCATTTCTGGCAATTATACAGGTGTTAAGATCTTCAAACATCAAAATAGACACCTTTCTCAAAGTGTCTTGTTTGCAAATGCCACACATTTGTGGAAAAACTATGCCAACAAAAATCTTTGATAGTATATGCATTGTTCTTAAAATTGATTGACCTACACACTGGACTTTGTGAAAGGTGTCTATTTTAACATTTTAAGATCTTCACACCTGTATAATTGCTGGCAATGGTTAAAAAAATCTTTTCTTGTTTAAGTCTATAGAGAGGATATTTTTGAAGAAGCAGGCTTGCTATATTAAAGCTTTCTGGTCAGGTCTCATTGGCAGTGCACTATCACCCCCTAGTGTTTCTGGAAGGAGCTCCGTGTATGAGGCGAATGAGTATTTTGCGGCATCCAGATGGATCTATTAATATTCTCATCTCTCATCTCATTGTCTGAAACCACTTAGTCCTATACAGGGTCACGGTGAGCCGGAGCCTATCCCGGCAGACACAGGGCGCAAGGCAGGGATACACCCACGATAGGACGCCAGTCCATCGCCGGGCACTGCGGGGCAATTTAGCCTGCGAGCCAATTAACCTATGCAGGAGTATGCTTTTGGACTGTGGGAGGAAAACGGAGTACCCGGCGAAAACCCACGCGGACACGGGGAGAGCATGCAAACTCCACACAGAAAGGCACCCGAGCCGAGAGATTCGAACCCGGGACCTTCTTGCTGTGAGGCGTCAGCGCTAACCACTGGGCCACCGTGCCGCCTCTATTAATATTGTGTAGAGTATATCAGTAAAATTTACACGTGAGTTCATGTGTCAGTTGGACATGTATGCTGAAGAGTGAATTTCACGGGGCAGTTAAACCGTGTTTATTTTCGGAGCAGCAACGAATTAAAAGGAAACAAATAGTAAAATGTAATGTGGCGGATGTTTTTTCTTGCAGTCATTATTGAAATGTGTGAGACCATAAAGTATGTGTGACAGCTCAATTTAATCCCAGCTGACTCCTTCTAAACCCGTAATCTTTACTCTGCCAGCTCAGCGCTCTTAAGTCCCCAGCCACCTCAAAAAACAACGTTATTAATTAAAATCATAATCATGCCCCAGTGAATCCATCAACACTTTATTTGCATGGAAGTTCACATTGTATTTCTATCATTAAGAACTATTAATATGAAGAACTATTAATATTCAAGAAGGGCGGCGCGGTGGCCCAGTGGTTAGCGCTGACGCCTCACAGCAAGAAGGTCCCGGGTTCGAATCTCTCGGCTCGGGTGCCTTTCTGTGTGGAGTTTGCATGCTCTCCCCGTGTCCGCGTGGGTTTTCGCCGGGTACTCCGGTTTCCTCCCAAAGTCCAAAAGCATGCTCCTGGATAGGTTGATTGGCACGCAGACTAAAATTGTCCCGCAATGCCCGGCGATGGACTGGCGTCCCGTCGTCGGGTGTATTCCTGCCTTACGCCCTGTGTTTCCGGGATAGGCTCCGGCTCACCGTGACCCTATATAGGATTTAAGCGGTTTCAGATAATGAGATGAGATGAGAATTTTCAAGAAAATTTGCCAAATTTTGTGAACGGTTTATGATGCAAAACGTGTCCTCTCCTTAATAATTTTCTGTAAGGGACGATAAGAGTCGAAAAGGTGATTGGAATGAAATTCAAGTGAAGGAATGTGTACCGGGAACCAATATAAGAGAGTAATAGCTCCATCGCTGGAGACGCGAGCATTCAAAAGATGTCGAATGACAGCGATAATGACAGGGGCGGCACGGTGGTGCAGTGGGCAGCGTTGCCCTCTCACATTTAAAACTGAAATACCTTTATTTGTGGACTTTGCATATTCCCCTGTGTCCGCGTGGGTTTTCTCCGCGTACACTAGTTTCCTGCCACAACACAAAGAAACGCTGCCTTGGTTAATTGGCTTGACCAAATCGCCCCTAATGATCTGTGATTAACTGGTGTCCCAGCCTGGGGTATAGCCCGGCCTTGTCCCCTGTTTCAGCCAAGATAGACTCTTGTCCACCGCGATTGTCAACATGATTTAGAGGGTACTTGAACTGATACAGGTTAAGAGGGCACTGATAGTGAATTAACTCATGAAAACTGATTGTTAAACGAGAATAATACGCAAATCATGTATATATTTGATACTAGCAGCGCATACATCCTTTTCACGTGGACGTAACCGTTTTTCCATCTATCCAGACAGCAAGCGAGTGTTGAGGGGGGCAGAGACGCGAGACGTCAGCACACGGGGGCTCGGCTCTGCGCCGTGGAATACGAGTGATGGTCAGGAGCACGCATCCAGCCAGCAAAACTGTGTTCAAATATAGTATGATTGCTGGGCATACAGTACATGTGTCGCATTTTCGAATGCATAATTTTGTAATCCGTGATTTAAAAACTTGGTTTGAGGTGGCTGCTGGGTTGTTCAGGGATCAGAGCTTAGGGCATTGAGCTATCAGAGCTGAGATTACAGGTTCAATCGCACTCAGCTGTTATTAAGCTGAGCTGTCACGCATAGCGTGCATTTCATTAATGCCTGCACAAAACGGTATATTATGAGCTTTGAAAAGCAACAAACTGCCCTGCGACATTTTAAGCTACAGTAACAGGGTTTTGGTTAAATGCGGTCTCCTAGTGTGGCGGATATAAAAAATGACAAAAAGAGGACAGTTCAGTAATTATATGAAATATTTTACAGTTCTTTTTATAAAAGAGGGGGATACACACGCTGCTCTAAACATTTTGAACATGTTTGTTTTCCTATGAAACCGATGGAATAATATTGGGAAAATATACAAAAACTGCAAGCAATTATTTACTAATTCATGGGTTTTTTGGGTTACATCGTGGAGGCGTCAGTATTAAAAAAAACGATAACGATCCACCACCCTATCGAGACAATCAAATTAAATTGGTACGTGGACAAATATGGCAGTTGATTTAGCTTTTCAGAAAAAATCAGACCAGATGATTTTGGAAGCATGTGAAACTTGAGAGCGATAGTACAGTAAAGCAATACTGCGCAACTAAGTGGCAGGGATGTGGTTACACTAAGCCATACGTTGTAATATAAAACGTCCTATATCTGCCAGTGAATCTTTACTCACAGCATTACTGTTTGTACTGACCCACAATTATTCATGGGACTGTACAAATAATACTCGAGTAACAGCTTTCAAAAAATACCGTCCAGGGTTTAGTGTTAAGCTCCAGTGGAATGTGATACAGTCATGTATTTAAAACGTGCGCTTCCATCAACGCAACATGTCAACACGAATAGTTGACAAGCGCCTGTTGCAACCTGAGCCCTGCTGACCCGCAATCCCCACACACCCATATCTCAATGTCCCCGGGTAAATACTGTTCTCCGTTCAACGCTTTAGTTTGCCCAATAAGCCGCAGACTTGCACACACAAGCACACTGCGCGGATTTCTATCCAGTGACATGTTGAGGTCCGAGAATTACTCCCAAGAACTGCTCCTTCGGGATAGCCGTGTCGAGAGTTCCTCCTCTAATTCGCGACGTTTCACTTGCCACGTAGGAGGCGTCATCACGCTCATGTAACCACGCTACAACGGTATATTTAGGTCAGAAAAAGATGTGTTTATTTATTTTGGGGCGGCGCGGTGGCCCAGTGGCTCGCGCTGACGCCTCACAGCAAGAAGGTCCCGGGTTCCAATCTCTCGGCTCGGGTGCCTTTCTGTGTGGAGTTTGCATGCTCTCCCCGTGTCCGCGTGGGTTTTCGCCGGGTACTCCGGTTTCCTCCCACAGTCCAAAAGCATGCTCCTGGATAGGTTGATTGGCTCGCAGACTAAAATTGTCCCGCAATGCCTGGCGATGGACTGGCGTCCCGTCGTCGGGTGTATTCCTGCCTCATGCCCTATGTTTCCGGGATAGGCTCCGGCTCACCGTGACCCTATATAGGATTAAGCGGTTTCAGATAATGAGATGAGATTTATTTTGTAAAGTGTTAACTGGTCAAGGTAAAGGTTGCGAAAACAAGGTCTCTTTTTATTTCAACGGCGCAGCACGTCTGATTTTAAAATAACCAACAATCTTCGGGATTTTATCCCTATGACTCCTCTTAATGATATTTTGGTACGTTACATACGCAGCGCCAAATGTAGGTTCTATACATAACAACTGGACGTCTGTGAGAAACGCTACAAGCACTAACTCTGATCGCGAGGATTACGAATGAAGACATCAGAATTTACCAAAGGCTCATAGGCTATCTCTACACAGCTGACCAAAGCACCACCGCTCGGGATAGTATCCCACTACCCGTCGTTGCTTAGCCCGCAGCAAATGCCATGTGCTTCAGAGTTATTATAATCTACACGGCCACGTTATTCAAGCTCGAGCTTGTGATCGGGCTGCCTTAGTGCCTGCTGTGCCGAAGGCACCAAGGCACAGCAGACATCGAGTCATTTTCCAGCTAGCCCCGGCACCAACATGCAGGCTGCACCTTCTGTACCTGTGGGGTGGGGAGCCTGCCGGGGGAGGGTGCCCCCTTCTCCAGACCTAACCTCTATCCATGCCCGCTCAATAGGTGGAATAAATCACATCCCTCCCGCGTGCTCCCTGCTGTTATGTCTCGTCTTAGTAACGCCTTAGCAATCCAGCCTGCGGTAAAGCACCGTGCTCTGAGAACAATCATTTTACGCCGCATATGCCACACCGCGTTTCAAGAATAATCGCAAATTGCAGTCCATAGTCTCATAAGTTCAATCAGCCAGGTGCCACCTCTGTATAAGTAAACGTGGGACAGTCGTGGGCCAGCTCATTACGCTGACTGGAGACCTACCCCCGAGGTCTGCTTTCTTAGACGGCAATGTTTCAGTGGCCGTCGCACTTCGCGGACACTTCCATGTACTGGGCCCTGACAGAAAGGGCACAAGATGTATCTCGCTGTCTGAACGCATGGCTCCCATCTACGGAGCCCTGGTACACGGTACGCCAACGGCTGATCCTGTTTCCCCTGGAGGCCAGCGTCCTAACAGGACGGGTTGAATTGCAATGTGTGGACTGCACACACACTGCTCCACACACTGCTTATCCTCGAGTAGAGAGCCCTGCGTATTCAATCATTAACCTGTGTGTACAAGTCTGTCACGCGTGCGTCCGTGCTGGAGACAGTCCGCTATTTTATAAAGCAACTGCTGACATTTTGTCAGCACAAATTTTCCGTGTATACACCTGTGGAACAAAACAGGATACGGTTAATTATTCGGTTAGACGAATGTGACACTTTGAACAACATTTGCTATCATTTTATTTATGCATCACAGGGAGTCTTTGACATGTTTATAGATACTTTGTATTTGATCTTTTATAAATTATCTTTATTTTTTTCAATTTCTTTGTCCAAGTGCCTCATCCACAGGTGGTATTTTATGCCGTCGGCACCGCCATCATCAAAATGGGCATCCAACAAATCTGTGTGGAGACAGCGATGATCAACATCGACCACACTTTCAATAACGTGTTTGGATGTCTTGCGCTTATCGTTTCATTGTCAAAAACCGCTTCGTCCTGTACAGGGTCGCGGTGAGAGCGGCACGGTGGCCCAGTGGGTAGCGCTGTTGCCTCACTGCAAGAAGGTCCCAGGTTCGAATCTCGGCTCGGGTGCCTTTCCGTGTGGAGTTTGCATGCTGTCCCCGTGTCCGCGTGGGTTTTCGCCGGGCACTCCGGTTTCCTCCCGCAGAACAAAAAATATGCTACTGTATCGGTTGATTGGCTTCCAGACTAAATTGTCCTCAGTGACCGGTGATGGACTGGCGTCCCAACGTGGGTATATCCCTGCCTTGCGGCCTGTGTCTGCCGGGATAGGCTCTGGCTCACCGCGACCTTGTACAGGACGAAGCGGTTTCTGACAATGAGATGAGATGGGACTGTGGGAGGAAACCGGAGTGCCCGGCGAAAACCCACGTGGACACAGGGAGAGAACTCGCAAACTCCACACAGAAAGACACCAGAGCCGAGATTCGAACCCGGGAACTGCTTGCTGTGAGGCGACAACGCTACCCACTGGGCCATTGTGTCGCCCATGTATAGATGTATAACAGCAATAAGACATTAAGTCCACAAAAGCACATTAAGTCAACAAAATTATCAACCAATGACGGAAGGCCACTAACTTTGCAAATAGCGTCATATATTGCCACAGGTGCCTAGTGCTCCCCCCTCCTTTCCTTAATGCAAAGTGCGTGACTGATTAATTGGAAGCTGTTCATAAATTACTCTTGAGAAAATTTGACAGAATGTTGGAATAGTCGATAATTGGAGTTTTCATTGACCTTAGCTCTGAGGGATGCCTTCAACGTGGGAGGTGAAACATCGCGAAGGAGAGAGCAGCTTTTAGAAGTAATCAACACGGTGGGTTTTTTTTCAAAAGCGTACCCAACTAAATTGAAACAAAGTTAATTGGGTATACTGTCCTTTTAAAATACACTCCAGTAATCTTGGGCTATCCAATATGTATAGATGTATATATATTTGATTTATCAACTAATCGGATGATGATTTCTTAATTGAAAAGTTGGAAAAAGGTGTTATCTCCGTGTTTACATGTGTGCTGCTGGATAAGGCTTAATGGGTGCTAGTGTAATCATCCCTGCATGTGATTTGTAGAGGTTTCCTGCCTTTTGGAAGCAGGATGTAGGGGTACCTGCTAATTTTAAGGGACTTAAGTATTTGATCATTGAGAATATTTTTGGAGACAAAATGCCACTTTAATAAACTAATCTCCCCAGCTCTGTGTAATAGTTTAGAGACACTCATTGGATCAAATTGGAATTTAGCCATACTTTCTAACTTGCTACTTTCACACAATTACAGTGATTCTGGAATTTTCTACCGAACAATTTTTGTTACATGAATATAATTTTACACACCATGCCAATTTCTTTAAAGTGCTATGATTACAGTGAAAAAAGGTTTTACTTCATCACATTTAACCAACAATGCCATACGTAATTGTTTAAGTTTAAGCTCTAATCCAAGAAGCCAATTACTGTCAGATTTATTAAAGTGTACAGATCTTTCTTGTCTGCTACTGTATGTTGAGCCATTGCTCAAACGGAATGTCCATTGCCCTTGGAAACCCTTTTGCTGATGTGTGCACGGAACCGTAAGTGCATGTTGCCAAGATTAGCCCGGCTTACTGTCCAGCTAAATTTAAAATTCACCATGGTTGAATCAGAAATGTACTTTGTATACTGTATAAAGAGATCCAACTCGAGTGACCGTAGATACAAAAGGTACAATGCGGTATTTTATATAGTTCCAAATAATTGTCAGCGTTGTTGTATTGCAAATAGGACTGAAATTTGTTATACAATCATTGTATAAACCATGCTTGTACGAGTATACTTGAATTTAAAACATCTTTAAGGTAGCAAGTTTTTTTTTTCAAAACCGTCATTCTTCAAATCATCTCTAAAATACTTAGCATGTTCGTTTGGATGTATATTGTCTGAAATCCAAAATTAGATTTTCAAAATGTTACTTTTACTTAACTCATTTGTGCAGCGCTTTATGACCCTCGGGTGAAAAGCGCTCCAGAGGTGCAATTGTTATTATTTGAAAACATTATCTTGAGAACGATATTCATTCATTTATTTTGCTCCGTAATGCTCTCATCATCATCATCTTTTGTCACCCAAGTAGTCATCGGCTGAGGTAATTGTTAAACATTTTCATGCCTGGCAGTGCAACTTCTGCCTCCAACTCTCTGATTGTCTATCTTCTCCTCTTTATGATCTATACGATATTTGTTCACCTTTTCGTTGCTCCGCCTTATGGTTTTATTCTTCCCATCCACAACTCAATGGAAATATTCGAGTTCAATTATTGTCCATCTGCTCACGTGACCATACCACTTCAATACTGCGAATTCTCTCGGTTTAACCAGATCACTTAAGTATCAATAGCCGCTTAATCTTTCCATGGTCGCGGGGGGCTGGAGCCTATCCCAGTAGACATAGGGCGCAAGGCGGGGCTATGCCCGTTTGACCAGATCACCTATGATATATGATCTGTCCCACACCCTGTACGTTTAGTCCCGTGTCAACTTATCATAAGGGTGCGAACAACGCGGCTGTCCCGAGAGAGCAGCTTTTCGAAGAAATCGTTATCATAACATAACCAACAATACTGCGTATCCATTAATTTAGAAGGTATAGCACATGTATAGAGATATAGTAAGAATCCTGTACTGATTTTAAATAACTTCTGAACACATGTATTGCATACATGTAAGATATAAGTACTGTATTGTGAAATGTAGAGCCACATTTGTACATTATTTACTGATCGTATAACTCATCCCGAATAGTAGAATACTGTACTGTTAGAATGTTATATAGTCGTGGTGCATGTGACTGAATATAGTTGAAAACATGAATGAAAATGACACTACTGTGTGTATATCAAAAGCATATCTCGAATTAACCATACTTTATAGTGCCCCGTGTTCTTAACGTGCCAAACGCAATGCAGTGCTGTACTGTATTGATTTTTGAAGGACAGCTAGCTTAGTTTTGTGTGTCATCTTAAAACATAGTACAGGGTACGTTTAACCAATCATACTGCACTACTCTGGAAAGAATGGCAATGAGTCACTGCCATTAGAGCCCTAAGTGAAAGCGGTGGGTGCATTTACAAGGTTTTAAAACAATGTTTGGCCATCCCATTAAAAACTTTTAAAGGCTAAGCCTGTTTGGTATTTGTAACCCACACATTACGTAAATACACTGTCAAGCAAATGCACGGCTTTAACTAATATAGTTATTGAACTTAAAATGCTTGAGCCAGCATCTTTGCTGGGTAGTGCCAAGTTGGAAATACTTTATATAAAAGACAAATGCAGTGTGTGAGCGTGAAACGCTTTTTAAATGGCTTGGCCGATCGTCAAAATTTTGGCTCACTTCATTGCAGAGAAAATTTGGATTTCAAAAAATTGATTTCAACATTTTGGGTCC
>JAZEWT010000001.1:7653491-7665466 GCA_036362905.1 Mordacia mordax
TCGCCAGGCACTGCGGGACAATTTTAGTCTGCGAGCCAATCAACCTATATATATCGTGTTTCTTAGAATTGTTAAGCAACAAAACACCATCCTGCACCCTGTCATATTTGACAGGGAAATACACTATTCTATGATACTCTATACCGTGCTCAATATTATTATTTATTAGCAAAGTGTCCACCCTACCAGTTAAATACTGTCAATGTTTCAGACGAGTAATGGATAAATGGTAAAAAAAAAACTGAAAGGAGACATACAAATTTCATTGCGAACATACATACCCTTTCCCCATTATATGTTTATTATTACCAACTGTGTTTAACCCCCGCAAATGAAAGTCGTGTGGGCGAGCCCTACCGGATGGCAATCCCCTTTTTGACTTGCACATGCTTCCCCTGGGCGGTTTTTGCTGACTTCATTCCACGAAAGAAGTGCAGAAGTAGGAATGTAAAGGCAAAATAGGGTTCAGGTTTTATACTAGTAACCATCTCATTATCTGAAACCGCTTAATCCTATATAGGGTCACGGTGAAGCCGGAGCCTATCCCGGAAACATAGGGCGTAAGGCAGGAATACACCCGACGACGGGACGCCGGTCCATCGCCGGGCATTGCGGGACAATTTTAGTCTGCGAGCCAATCAACCTATCCAGGAGCATGCTTTTGGACTGTGGGAGGAAACCGGAGTACCCGGCGAAAACCCACGCGGACACGGGGAGAGCATGCAAACTCCACACAGAAAGGCACCGAAGCCGAGAGACTCGAACCCGGGACCTTCTTGCTGTGAGGCGTCAGCGCAAACCACTGCGCCACCGCGCCGCCCTAGTAACCAATAAGTGGGAAATGAAGCTGAAAACATTAAAGCGTGGTGTTTTGCAGATAAAATGTATGCTTATAAAGTAGTTGATGCAAGTGCCCTCAGTGTGTACATACATGGAGCATGCAGAACCTGTTGCTTCATTCTACTGTATATAGGTTGTCGTGTGCTTGTCTTGCTGAGCCAGCCATGCCAACTGTGTTGGAGGCCCCCGATGAAACCTAGTTAGGCTGCACTCGTCGACAGAGTGCAACATTGTTTCTGACCATGTTCACGGAGTGGGTCGGTTACACAAGCCCCAGGTGTGGAGGTTGGCTGGACCCATTAAAAAGGACCCATGACCGGCACGGCATTTCGAAATCATGAAGACAAGCGGTCGTGGGGTTGGAGATGAGAACGTGGTTTTTCATAGTAATAATTGCATTTCCAAAGCGATTTTCACCCAAGGGTCACAAAGCGCTGCACAGAGCTGTGGAGAGAATGGCATGTCAACAACATCAGAATAGATCAATTAATTAAAATAATGAATATAATTCAATGAAGCTCATGACGTAACAAAACAAAAATAGAATACGTGCTCTCATGGAGGGTTGAATTTATTTAAAAGATCTGTTCTGTCATGTTATCATTCAGGACTTTTTCAATATCTGAATGTATATACCTTCATGCGGCAGAACATGTTATCGATATAGATTAACTTCCGTGAATGGGTCGGTGGGAAGTCCATCCATCCATCCATCTTCATCCGCTTTATCCGATGCCGGGTCGCGGGGGCAGCAGTCTAAGCAGCGATGCCCAGACTTCCTTCACCCCAGACACTTCCTCCAGCTTTTCCGGGGGGACCCCGAGGCGTTCCCAGGCCAGCTGAGAGACATAGTCTCTCCAGCGTGTCCTGGGTCTTCCCCGGGGCCTCCTCCCGGTGGGACATGCCTGGAACACCTCCCTAGGGAGGCGTCCAGGGGGCATCCGAATCAGATGCCCAAGCCACCTCAGCTGACTCCTCTCGATGTGAAGGAGCAGCGGCTCTACTCCGAGCTCCCGCCGAGTGACCGAGCTTCTCACCCTATCTCTAAGGGAGCGCCCAGCCACCCTGCGGAGGAAACTCATTTCGGCCGCTTGTATCCGCGATCTTGTCCTTTCGGTCATTTAACCACAGGATTTCATCTCTGTTTTTTGCAGATGATGTTGTCCTGTTGGCTTCATCAAGCCAGGACCTTCAACATGCACTGGAGCGGTTTGCAGCCGAGTGTGAAGCGGCTGGGATGAGAATCAGCATCTCCAAATCCGAGGCCATGGTTCTTGACCGGAAAAGGGTGGCGTGCCCTCTCCGGGTGGGTGGAGAGGTCCTGCCTCAAGTGGAGGAGTTTAAGTATCTCGGGGTCTTGTTCACGAGTGAGGGAAAGATGGAGCGTGAGATTGAGAGGCGGATCGGTGCAGCGTCCGCAGTTATGCGGTCGGTGTACCGGACCGTCGTGGTGAAGAAGGAGCTGAGTCGAAAGGCGAAGCTCTCGATTTACCGGTCAATCTACGCTCCTACCCTCACCTATGGTCGTGAATGGGTCGGTGGGAAGTCGTTGGTTTAAATGATAACCGCAGTCAATGCAAGCACCGCCCGAGGCTAGTGGTGTATGCTGACTTGCCGTTTCCCGGTGCTAACTCTAGTGGTGACACCAGCCCACCGTGGCAAGATGAGAAGCATTCAATCCTGATTGCCACTCCTCATCACTACTTGGACTTTTCTTGAGAAGCTTATGATCCAGGCTAGCTTTACTTCACAGTTACTTGCGAAATGATAACCCTTGCGAAGTATCACGACTTTCAAGCCATTAATTACGATGGTATTAGGAGTTTTTCAAATGAATCTCAAGGGATTGTTGGCTTCCAAACGCGGCCATAATTTTGGATGATGATATAATTCCATCGTCAATATGTTTTGTTTTATACCGCCCCTGCTCTTCACCTATGATGTCTGCTTGTTAAAACAGGATCTCATCTGTAATATCATCACCATAATGATGTTTTCTGAATGATCATGTCGGAAATAATCCCAATGCCGCCGTGGATTTTGTGCAAGTCATTCATTAACCCTGCGCACAACCCAGCCCGGAGCAGCTCCACCGTTCCCCAGTAGGGGGCCGCTGCCTCAATGGAAACCTCTCTGCACGCCTTACCGTCTCAACTATTGCATTTTAGAAACGCCTCTTGGGCAGAAACAGCCTGTCCTTGGGCTGTTGCCCCCGCATACAGCGTTGCCCCGGGGCTGTTCTTCGCTGCGAGAAGCCGGCGTCTGGCTGTGCGCTCTGTGACAGGCAGCTGCAAGGTAAAGGTTTAAGGCAAGGGAGTCCCCGCTCCGTCTCCCGTTAGGGGAGCCCCGCAGCCCGGTCGCTCGTCGAGGTGAGGAGACGGCGCACGGTTGCGGTGATAGTGGTGGTGGCAGCGGCGGTGGTTGTTGTTGCTGGACATCGAGGCTGTCTGAGCTATTCGTCAGTCGGATTTGTGGCGGCTGTGGTTTGAAGCAGGGGGTTGGTGCCGCTGGACGCGCGCCGCCGCCCGCAGGAGCCGCTAGGATAGCGGCGGGGGCCGAGTGCGGGCCTAGCTCGCGTCGTTATCGCAACGCCGTGCGTGTGCGCATTTGTGTGATTGTTAACGGCTATTAACGCGCACGATCGCGTAATCGGGATTTGCGAGGTATTAAACAACAATCCGGCCTGCTCGTGTCGTGCAGTTTTGCGGAAAAATATAAGTCGTTGGCACGACGGACGTTCGTACAGATGGCACGGGTGCGTACACCACGACAGTGCGCACACGGCATTGTAATTCGTCCCTTAACTTGTGCTGCTTTTAATTCACATTATACACTCGCGTGTGTATGTATGTGCGTGTGTTCGTGTGTGTACGTGTGCGGTGCGAGCGATTTACTCGGCGCGCTGATTGTTTACAATGTGTGCACCGCCGCGCCTCCGCGATCGTAAGGGCACAGCACACGAACGTAACACGACGACGCGCACAGCACACACGGTGCGCACAGCACACGGACTTGGACAGCGCGGAGAAGTCGGGCACTGCGAACGGGACCGTACAGGTCGGCAAATGCGCGCTACAAACGGAGCAAAATGGAATTATTATCCCAAACGAGAGCGCTACATGTGCAAGGAATACAATACGTAATATAATGGCTCATTGAACTGCGCCGTCGGCCCGAGGCATTCGCATCCAGAGACTGAATAGTTTCACGCCTCGAATAGTGGTGGCGGTGTGTAAGAGAGGGTCAAATATCAGGTCCGATTGCGCAATTAGAGATGTATTTGTGATCTGAAATGCTGCGCATGTTGTGGTTAATAAGATGTTCATCTTGGGGCTGGGGTCGCATCGGTCAATGGGTTCTGGGTGGCTTTTAGGAGTCGGCGATACTTCATAAGACCTCGCATCGGCGATGCGGGCACGGTTATCGCTCTGAAGGATTTTGGGGTTTGTTTTTTTAAACGATTACAGGATGCTATGCCGGTGGTGTTCGTTGTAATGTGAGGATACGCTTAATCAAGGCCACGGGACTCGATTTACAGGAGTGCTCTGTTCCGAGCACGCGTGCTGTTTTTAAGTGAAACGCGACCGTTATTTTAAGAGACCAGGCCATTTTGAGCGGGACTCCATTTAGTGCCCCCCTTTAAACGTTACGTGTGATGACATTGTATATATTTTTTTTCTTACCGATTTCTTTGCAATTTTCAGAGAAAGCGTGGACCGCACATTTGCGCGACTTGTAAATTATGACTTCGCCATCCGATAATTGAAACCTGGAACAAAAAGGCCACTGAAACGCATCACAATAACAGTGGGATTGTCTCTCGTTAATTTTTGTCTTGCGTTTAATGTTATGGTGTGCTTTTGAAATTGGAAGGTCACAATGTTAAAGGGCAATTTATATGTAATATCTAAATTCTGTTTGGTATTGTTGTTTTGAAGTCTGTTTTGATATTCGGGTGAGATCAACTGCTATAGAATTTTAGTATTGTAATCACTGTGGCCATGTGGATGAGAACTAAGGCAGCACGGTGGCCCAGTGGGAGGCGCTGTCGCCTCACAGCAAGAAGGTCCCGGGTTCGAATCTCGGCTCTGGTGCCTTTCTGTGTGGCGTTTGCATGTTCTCTCCCCGTGTCCGCGTGGGTTTTCGCCGGGCATTCCGGTTTCCTGCCACGGTCCAAAAAACATGCTGCTGCATAGGTTAATTGGCTTGCAGACTAAATTGCTCGCAGTGCCCGGTGATGGACTGGCGTCCCATCGTGGGTGTATCCATGCCTTGCGCCCTGTGTCTGCTGGGATAGGCTCCAGCTCACCGCGACCATGTACAGGACCAAGTGGTTTCTGACAATGAGATGAGGGATGAGAACTAGTTTAAACAATGTACTACTATTGAGCATTAATTTAAAGACACCTTACTGTAAATGGTGTGAAAAAAAAACCTCATCATACACCAGTGTACGCGCAGGTAAGCATAGATTTAACAACATAAAGGTGTTCTTTCAAACCACAATGCGGCACATTGCATGCCCAATGTTCTTGGTCATATCAAAGCCACCAACCTGAAATAACTAAATGGTCATTTTGTTATGTTAGCCTTTTCAACTCTTTGATTTAGTGGCTTAAATATTAATATGGCCCCAAGAAACTACTTGCTCACCTTTTAAAACCTAAAACAACCTGGTGCATAGTGACACCCTATTTAGTCGTGGACGTTCAACACATGTAGTGACTGTACATAAGTATTTTTACATTACGTAAGTAGTTTTCTGAGAACTTCTCAGTACAATACATCATGGACTGTCAGTCCTATGCTCATGTGGTCCGTGGCAAACACCAGTGTCATCTTACAGAGCTTGATTTAGGCAGCTTGACAGCTAGCTTGAAAACTAAAGGCCTCAAGAGAACCTTCACCTGGTAACTGGTTTGCTAAAGTGTGGCTAAATAGCGATAACATATTAAATCACTAAATTTTGTTTCTCCAATGCTATTTGAAGAAATTGGAAATTAAATCTAAAGAGAAACCAAAAGAGTTATGTAGTGTTCCTCTCTGACCAGAGAATATTGGGGTGCGTTGTAGTCTCATGTGTAAACAACTTGGTATGCAAAGAATTAAAAGTTTCTTCTATTTAACCATGTAATCTTATTGTAAAACGGGACTTTAGTTACAGATCGTTTTCGTTAATGCGAGTCAGCTTGTTAGAATACCTTAAATTGTGTAAATTATATTGCAGTTTATTTCTTTACGCTTATTAAACTACATAATATTCTTTGTTGTAGCTGCAGGATTTTGCAGAAGGTAGAAATCATGGGCGATGACTCGTGGCATCAACCTCCTTTAGCCCTAACGACCTCGTAAATTTGGTCTATTGGTGTGTTATGGAAGTGTTTTTCACATTTTTAATATTGGAAATAGCTTTAGAAGTAAATGTTAGAGACCTGTGTCGTGTGCACTTGATACTCAGTCACAATTGTATGGTGGCAACAACGGTGTTTAACTAGTCTTAATTACGTGACCTGTGTTTTATGAGCGTATGAATAATGTTGTGATCCATGTCAATGTTTCATTGCTAAATTATGCATAGGTAATGGTGTGTGATGCTGTTGGTATTGCTATCTTTCTTTTGAATGTTTTACTGATATCAGATGCTTCACATAATTATAATAATAATTGCATTTATAGAGCGCTTTTCACATGAGGGTCACCAAGCGCTGGAGGCACCCTTACATAATTGTACAGGAGAAGAGCAGTAAAAAATAAAGTAGAAATTTGGCAATTATATGCATTGTGGCATTGAGATGAACAAAAAACCTTGAGAAACATAGTTTTTTGTTAAATGTTTCTGTCAATGGACCTTGTGTTAAATGTATCACTTTCTGTTGATAATTGCTTAATGTATACAAGCAACATTGACTATTGAAAGCAATAATTGACTTCCGGATTTTTGCTGTCACAAACATGCCCATATCTTATGTCCAGTCATTCTACTACTTTGTAAACATTCCCGTTCAGTCATGTTGCACTTATATTCAATGAATTTCACTTCTATTTACAACCACGGAGGACAAAAACACCAACAGGTCATTGCTCTTCTGAAGAGCAGTTGTGCAGGGGCTACCATAGAGTCTCAACATCTGAAATCAAATTTATAAATAATTGTATTGCCATGGTCATGCAACGTTGGCTGTACACTTTCTAAATTGTACAAAGATTATATTAAGAAAGACATGCTTAACTTTTTGAAATGCCATTTTTACTGTAATATATTTCAAATATTTCACGCAAAATTAAATTTCCAGTCCATAATAAGCAAAGTAATAAAATCGACCAGTATTGTAGACTCACAATATTCATAGGCAAAATTAATATTTTAAAATTGCTCTCCTCTTGAAAAGTGACGAGAGAAATTGAGAGGAGTTGCCTTCACATCATATAGGAGAACAACTGGCTGGGCTGCCTGAGCCAAGGCAGCACGAGGTTACTCCACTCCATCTCCCAAGTATTACACTTTTTCCGTAACTATAATAATACCACTTAATAATTTGGAATTACTGTGAAAAATGAATGAGAACTTAACTCTTTTTCCATGACTACTAGCCATGATCTTTCTCGCAACTCCTGCAGTCTTAGTGTCATCTGTCTTGTCAAAAGCCTGGTCATCTTGGCCTCACTTCACAACACACCACATATCTTGCTGGTGAAAACATCGGCGTGAGCCGTGCCAATAAGATTATTTAAATTAAAGTGGCTTCCATCACAGCTGTTAAACAGCTTCATTTAAAATATTCACGAATCAAACCATTGAGAAAAATATGTATAACAGTTGGACTATCTCAAAACCTGTTTCATTTCTATTGCAGTTATTACGTGATAACACCATTTTAAAGTGTTCAAGAAGTAACAGGCTGCTAAAAGTTTGACAAAGTTTAGTATTGCAAAGCTCATATTTTGTAATGTGATGGTGAAATGACCATTCTCTGTCATTTGTTTAAACTGACAAAACTTCATCGTGATGGTATGGGAATTTTATTTCGCATGTTTTACTAATCTGAGTGTGCAATAGTTGAACAATACATTGCTTTAATGCCAGTGTATGTTTAGTGCACACTAAGCAAAGTATAAATAGATTTGTTTTTCTTCTACAAAAGTTTGTGTGGGCAGAGAGTAAAACAATGGCCTTTGTATTGCTTACTCCAATTTATATCGTCACATCCATTCAGAGAAATCACCTCTTGTTTGCAGGTTTTAGTGGCCATGCATAAAACATTTGGATTTCATGTACCGTCATTAAAAATATGCCAGTGTAACTGGTCAGGACATTGCTTATATAACTACACACGTTCCTTTAAAAATAGTCTCGTGAAGTGTGTTTTATTTCTTCTAGCATTGGTGCGCTGGTTAACATTGTGTTTTTCTGGTAGATGAGTAGATACGAAAATATGGGTCCCACTTGAAACCAAATGGTAAACATATTCTATACAGTACAGTATAACACTGCTACCGAGTGCACTGAAGCAGGCGCCTAATTCAGGCGTTGAAGCAATTTTCTCCAATACGATTCAACTTCCATACTGTAATCCACGCAGTTTATGCAGTCCTCAACAGAGATTCCTAAGATCTGAGTGCACTGCCTACCGTTTTAAAGGTACAGGTCACATTTCTGTTTCCATACACGGTATCTTTATGGTGCCAGTTCTCATAATAGCACATTTTTTTGGATTGATTAATACATTAAAATATTCTTTCATTCTTCCACTAGAATTTCATATAAGGACATTTAAACTGGGGTGCTTTAAGTAAAGGTCATGTACAATTTTGAACACAGGTCATGATATTGTTATTTTATTGTATCTTGCCACAAATAGCCAGGTTGATCCTTGCATTTTGTTTCTACGTGCTTGACAATTGTATTATGATCCTGTTGTACTCTTAATTTTCAGCATTTTTCAGTGGGGGTAAAATGGCAAGTGTAATTCCTCCCGTGAAGCTGAAGTGGCTGGAGCATCTTAATGGATCGTGGGTGCTTGAAGACAGCGAGTCCATCACCACGCGAGAAGGGGCATCTGCCCTTTATGACCGGCTTCTAGTAAATAAGGAAGTTGTTGCACTACCACAACAGGTATTGTACCTTGAACGTTTATCCTAAGGAAAATTTTACTTTTCAAACAGTATTGCAGTTTTGTTACACTGAGTTTTCTGTTGAAAACGTTCAGATTTTCTTGGTGATTAAACCAATGTAATTGTGCAAGTCAGTACATCTGTGTAGGTCATTTATGTTAGAGTTGAATGCCACGAATTTAAGTTTGCTTATTTTAATTTATAAGCATCCCATAATATGAACTGTCCAGAGAAAATGAAGGAGTGGTGGTGCAATTCTTAGCAAGTGGTAACGCTATCATCAATGTCGAGTGATTATGAACCAGTGATGGACACCATCCCCTAACCTGTGCTGTCCAGTTTGGTCAAACAATCTCTGAAGGACAAACGCTGCACGGGGAGGGGTGGGGAGTTGTTTCCTTAGTGGATTGATGCAAACCTGTACCATTTTTATTGCAAGAAAATCTCTGTTAGGTACTAGTCTTCAATTTTTTTTCAGACGTTTACATTTTGCATTTAAGGTACCCCCTTTTTGTCACCATATTGAATACATCTAACATTTAAACACCATTGCTTGGCTGGTGATGGCGCTGCAGGTGATGAGGCTGAAAGGGCCTCAGCTGCCAGACTTTGAGCGGGAGTCGCTGTCCAGCGAGGAGCAGGAGCACTACTTGGGAGCACTGCTCGCCAGCCAGCTGGCTCTCGCCAAGACTGTATGCTCCGACTCGCCCTTCGCCGCCACGCTGCGGCAGCGTCTCCTCGTGCTGCAACGCATCTTCTACGCGCTCGCCAGCAAGTACCACGACCGGGGGCGTGCCCGCCAACAGCAAGCGTCTGCCCCGGATGGTGGCTCTGGCCCTGGCGATGCAGGGAGCGCAAACGAGAGGCAGCGGTCAGGAACCGACGCGCTCATCGAGATGGGAGTGAAGACGGGCCTCAGTCTGCTGTTTGCCTTGCTGCGTCAGAGTTGGCACTTACCTTCGCAGGCACCAGGTTATTATTTTGTCCAATTTGTTAAATAGCAGAGTGAGCAAAGCATTACTTTTTCAGAGCCTTCTCGTGTGCTGCTCCCAGAATATGGACTGCCCTTCTAGCCAGGACAGTTGATGCAGCTCAATGTTGGTGTGCTGGGATGATGGCTTTCTGCCAATTTGCACCTGCTCGGGAACATTTATTCCTTCCTTGTTTGTTGAGTAACTATTATTTTTAAAAATACTTTATGTCCTGTAATTTATTGCCACTATTTGACTTTCAGTTAAACTGTCCTGATGTTGTTGTTGTTGACATGCCGTTCTCTTGGCAGAGGTGTGCAGCGCTTTGTGACCCTCGGGTGAAATTAAGTGTGTTTTTTTATAGTTTGGCTGAAACTAATGAAAATGTCAAACATGCGTTGCTGTACTGTAGAAAATTATGTGGCTGGCTTCACCGCTGATCCCAGATTTTAATTCTTTGAAACATCTTTGTTTTTTTGTTCTCCAGTAGGATTTTAGAAGGAACATTGAAATGCTACATTTTTCAATTACCAACAAGTACACTCACAACTAGACTGCATAGAAATCTTATTTAAAAAAGAGGGGCTCTTCAATCATCATGGAATATAGCTTGTGGATTTTTTGTGTGAAAAAAAAAAGTATTTTCCTGTACATTGTAACTGCAGTTAAGGTTAATGTTATGTATACTAACTAAACATCGACCATTCAGTGTATTAAAATATTTGTCTAATTTTCTTCCTTCTTCTTTTTCTCACCGTAGCACTGCCAGGTCCAAACCCAAGTTTGTGCAATGATGTGCTGCGCACAGCAGTGGAGGTACTGGGCTCTCTTCCACCCCTCTCGCTGGCCAATGAGAGCAAGCTACCACCTATGGGGCTTGATTGCCTGGCACAGGTGACTGCCTTTCTCAAAGGAGTTACAATGGCATCATCGGGCGCTGACGTGCTTGGCCGCCGCCTGGCCTGTGAACTGCTGTTGGGGCTGGCTGCTCAACGGGGCTCTCTGCGCTATCTCCTCGAGTGGATTGAGATGGCCTTGGCTGCCTCCGGAGGGAAAGTGCCTGATGCCGAGTCAACAGCGGCCGCTGTCACGGCAGCTGCCACCTCATCCACGGCCACAGCTTCCACGGTCTCCTTGGAGCTTGCACATCAATCTACGAGTCTGGAGGGGATGATTGGATACGACTGCTTCATGAGTGTGCTCACACAAATGAGGCGCTCAATGGTGAGATTTGACTGCACAGTTAACCAGATTTGACAACGCACTCGTAAAGGTTTATTTTCTGAAATGCAATGTTCATTCTGTCTGTTTAGGGTACTTCTTCTGAGCACAACCAGTGGCGAGAGCCCAAACGAACCCATGATGGCCTCTGTTGCCTCTACCAGGCTGCAATGTGTTTGTTTGAGGAGGTAAGAGACATCCTCATTAAGGACAATTTTAAAATTTAATTTAAAGATATCTGGTCTATTTTAGCAAATATTGCTAAAAAAAAAATGAAGGCGTGTGTTTTTTTCATAAGTTTTAAGTGTAGAAGTAAATGTATTGTATTTTAACAAGAAATGCAATAATTACATTATTTTCGAGAACCAGCCTGTATGGGTAAAGCAAGTTTTATGTTTTGTAAAACAAACGTCAGCTTGACACCTTTTTTTATTTAGCAATGACACAGTTGTAGATTAGCCAAGCTCAGCACTTCGAATTGCATCAACCAGTATTTGTAGTTGAAAAGCACAGATTTCATAATACCTGATGTCGTGCTTTTCACAAAAATGGTCTGTTTTCATGAAGTATAAAATGCTTTCCAAATTTATGCTGATCGCTTTTTCCATGACAAATACATTTGTTAGGTTAAGAGCTTATGTTAAACATGCCAAAGAACCAGTGGTACGAATTCAGTTATATTAGCTTAAACTATCATTAGTGATACTTTTACCTATGTATTTGAATGCCTCTTTGTTATTTTATTGCAGCTTATAATGCCTCTTTTGGTACTAAAATGCTATTATGAACTGAAATGAATTTCGGGAAAAACTATATGACATGAATAAATTC
>JAZEWT010000001.1:7677049-7696181 GCA_036362905.1 Mordacia mordax
CCGGCATAGGCTCCGGCTCCCCGTGACCCTGTACAGGATTAATCGGTTCTGACAATGAGATGAGATGAGTTTCTTCTACTGATCGTAGCTTTTAAACCGTCAGGCAAGTGGTGGCCTGGCACCGACCATTTTGCGTGGACCTGGAGGAAAGCACCTTCTCACACCTGCGCTCTTTCCTGGAGCATTACTATGACCGCATCAACAGCGATGTTCCACCCACTCCTTTTCCCACATCAAGGTGAATGCACTACATTCTCGTGAACCTTTTCTAAAACGCTAGAGCGTATTGAGTCAACTATTGCTGTATGGTTCTGTAATTGATGGAAAATACTCCTGGGGTTTTTCTGTAGTTGTGAAGCATTTAATTATTTATTTTTCAAAATAAGTATGCTGTAATCTATTTCAGAAAAAGTAGGTTTTTCTTTTATACAACTTAATATATAACTTAATATTTTCGCAGGTGAAACAAAATTGTTGCAAAATCTAAATTATCAGTGTTGTAGCAAGGTTTCTATTAAATTGTAAGGGAAAATAACTATTACATCCAAATTGCTTTTGCCTTAACAATTTATGTGATGCACGTTTTTTTCCAAAATGGAATTACTTTTCTCACTGATGATTATAGTATATGTTTACAACAGAAACCTCCAGGTCATATCTCCAATTGTATGGAAAATGTCACAAAGGGCTTATTTCGACTTGGCTTAGCGTTATCGTAATTAAATTTGTGCCAAAATATAATTATCCAATATAGATATTCGAAAAAAATTTTTGTAACGATACGAACATGTCTTGATTTTTTCAAATGACCTTTTGTTTAATAATTGGCACTAATTACAACAACAAAAATGAGTTGTAAAAATGACCTGTGAATCCCTTGTCATTAATTTAGTTTTGTAAAATGAGTGCAGCACATGGTTGTGTGTAAAAATGGATGAGACGCTGATTGGCTGTTTTTCTCAGAGAGCACCACCACTTCGTCCTGCTGTGCCTCAAGCTGCTGTCAACCCACCTGTCACTGGCCATGGCAGGCGGGGTGGCTACCAGTATCTTAGGCCGGCAGGCCAGGCCACTGCGTAACCTTCTCTTCCGACTCATGGACTCATCAGTCCCTGACTCCATCCAGGAGGTGATGTTGTTACAAACACGGATGTTTGATATGTGCATATTACCGATGTAGTTTGCATGGCTTGATGTGTCAGTATTGCTGTTAAGAATTGTGCTTTAGGGACTCCTGTCTAGCTGTGGTAAGCGTAACTCCAGGGAAGGAGACTTAGAGTAACACATGGTTCTCAAAAGAACAGCCTCTAAGAACAGTTTTCATTTGCATAATAGTCAAAGGTACCTTTGCAATGATTCGTTGCAACATTTCAGTGATTCTCATTTTAATGACTGTGCAATGCCCTGAACCCATGTGTATTCTGTTGATGGTGACATGCCAAGTTTATCTGGATGAAGTGTACGGATTTTTATATTCATAATACTCTGTCAGTAAGCCCTTTTTAAAATTTTGTTGTGAAGTAAAATCTTATACTTTAGGTAATTTAAAAATTATTTGAAAGTAATATTTTAACCCACTATTGTAAGTGCTCTATTGCCTTACATTGGGATTTTGTATTGAAATTTCTTAATTTGGTCATGTAAGTTATAATCGCCTTCATTGAAGTTGTCTATTGTGGTGTTGAATCTTATTTTCTCACATTTTAAGACGTTTGTTAACTTTATCATACAATTAGTCGACTTTTATATCTTCATTACATGTTATTTAAGCATTTTATTGCCATTAACTTGTAATGATTTGGGAGCCTAAATATTAACCGAGCCACAGATGACAGCTGAGTTATGCTCACTATCTTGAATGCTAAGAATCTGTCCTTTGACTCTAATGACAGAACAGGCTGCCACAATTTAAATTTATGGTATGCTTTCTTTATATTCTACTACATTGGAGTCTCAATTTTATCCAAATGTATTTCTTTCAGTTCTGTCAACAGATTAATTTCATGATTAAATAAATATATTAAGGGCGTCACAGTGGCCCAGCGAGTAGCGCTGTCGCCTCACAGCAAGAAGCCCCGGGTTCGAATCTTGGCTCAGGTGCATTTCTGTGTGGAGTTTGCACGTTCTTCCCGTGTCCACGTGGGTTTTCGCCGGGCACTCCGGTTTCCCCTCACAGTCCAAAAAACATGCTGCTGCATTTGGCTTGTAGACTAAAGAGCTCACAGTGCATGGTGATGGACTGGCGTCCCTGCCTTGTGCCCTGTGTTTGCCGGGATAGGCTCCAGCTCACCGCGACCCTGTACAGGACTGAGCGGTTTCTGACACTGAGTGCAGAAATAAACGTGGAGAACTGAATTCTGGGAATTACATTGAATGATAGATGACAAGAAAATTATAAACTTGTCACAAATCAAAATCTGAGAAACTGTAGACTTCAAAAGTTAGATGGGCTTGGGCAGGGCATATCGCTGGAGGAGTTGATGGCTAATGGATGAAAAAGTGTGGAGTGGCAGTCACAGGAGGGATCACAGCCGACAGGATAGTCGATATAGTAATGGAGCAATGGCATTAATGCCTATGTGGGATCGAGATGGATTGTGGTGGCATATTTAGCACGGTGTGTATTAAATACATGGGGAAGGCTTCATGCAGTAGTGGTGAGAGCATTTCTGAACAGATGGCTGATCAGCTAATACTGTGGCGTGTACAATTAATAGTGTTCTCCTGCAGTGGGTAGATCATGTCTTTACTCCTTAATTCGTCTGTTTCATTTGTCGTTGTCTTAAGTAATGACATGCTTTGATGGTGCATAGCAGGCAGTCATTGAGACGCTGTCCGTGGGTGCTTCCATGCTGCTGCCGCCACTGCGAGAGAGGATGGAGCTTCTCCACTCACTGCTGCCGCAGGGTCCTGACAGATGGGAGAGTCTATCCAAGGGACAGGTCGGTCTATTACTTAAGCTGGGTTGCATTTTGGAAATCACAAATTACTAGCGGGCGGCGCGGTGGCCCAGTGGTTAGCGCTGACGCCTCACAGCAAGAAGGTCCCGGGTTCGAATCTCTCGGCTCGGGTGCCTTTCTGTGTGGAGTTTGCATGCTCTCCCCGTGTCCGCGTGGGTTTTCGCCGGGTACTCCGGTTTCCTCCCACAGTCCAAAAGCATGCTGCTGGATAGTTTGATTGGCTCGCAGACTAAAATTGTCCCGCAATGCCCGGCGATGGACTGGCGTCCCGTCGTCGGGTGTATTCCTGCCTTACGCCCTGTGTTTCCGGGATAGGCTCCGGCTCACCGTGACCCTATATAGGATTAAGCGGTTTCAGATAATGAGATGAGATGAGACAAATTACTAGCTGTGCACCACCCACTATACTTTTTTGAAATAATGTTTTGTTGAATAAAATGTGTAGTTGCATGTTTAGAGTGCTTAAGTGTGTATTTTTCTCTGTCATTAAGATTGGCGGCATCTTAACAGTCCTATATTAGCTTCATCAGCTATGAATTAAGTAATCCAAATTCAGTTCTTGGTCATGGCTAATAGTCATAGCTGTACATGTGTACCTTATTGTGGCATTTCCACTATTGCCAATCCACTTGGGCTGGATGCGTGTGAATAAGAGCCTCATGGCTCATTTGGTTCTTCCAGCCTCAATGTGTTCGTACCGATTCTGGCTTCTTCCCCGTCCCCTTTGCCAGTCCTCACTGACCAGTGTGAGAGTGGTCATAGTCCATATGAGTCCATATGACCAACATCGGATAGGGGGGAAGCATTAATCAAGAAGTCGGTTCTACTTCAATGAATGGTATTAAGTTTTTTTATTACAAATAGTTTCTAAAATTTTCTTTTAGCAGGATCATGCGATGGTATGTTTGATAATTCCGTTTGTTTTGGGTATTTAGTAATAAATTTAATAGATATAGCACAAATGGAATGTGGCTTATTCATTTGCCTTGCTGATACCAATAGATTAGTGCACACTTTTAATTTTGTTTATCTTTGGCTATAGCCTGTCTGCTGCTGGTGGTGTCCAAAATGTCTCTTTGCAAGCATCCGTGTTAAGCTACATTGTCCTTAGGCCACCCCTATGCCTTTTCCCATATATGCATCCTGAGAAAAGGATTTTATAAAATCTGTCCATTTAGATTGCGTGCAGAAAGTGTGACTAATTGTACAAGGGGGTCTTGTCGCTCAGCAGGCTTCACTACCGAATAACCAGGGTTGTTTTGGCATAGCGCTATTTTTCCCAACCGCTCGAGGCATCTGAAATTCCATCCTCCTGCACATAATGAAGCAGGGTCTTGCGGGGGTAATACTTGGGCCTCGCAGTGAAAAAGTCCTGGATTCAGTTCGTCACTCAGGTGTTCTTCTCTACGGCGTTTATATTTTCTCCAATTAATGCATGGTTTTGTCACGTATTGGCCAAACATCCCAATGCTAACATTCACTGCAAATGTTCTCCTTCGAACGTTGCCAACATTGCCTCCTGCTGTGAAAACCTATCCGGACCCCTTCCTAAGTCATGAAACTCATTTTGTCTTTCCTTTGTAAACAATTAGAAAGAGCAAACATGCAGCATTCATTCCACTCCCACTTTAAAGACAGTTGACCTGTCATTTTGAAATAGATACGCATTGTAAATCATTATATTATTATGATATCCATATCTCTTGTATGCCCAAAATGTGTCTATGTCTAGCTTTTTAAGGTTTGACATTCCTCTTCCTGTCATGGCTGGTTATTTCTGGTTTTGTCTTGAATATAGCCATCGCAAATTCTTAGCTCTGACTTGTTTCATTCTTTAAAGTTATGTCACGCAGCATTATTGGAAGTTGTACAAGATTAATTCATTAATTTTATTCCACAGGAAAATATATAATTTCAACTTGCAACCAATGACAACGTTTTCATTTGGCCTTTTTTTTATAGGAAAACTCAATTCGTCTTCTTGCTTTTGTTTGGTAGAGAATGCAGCTGGATATAATCTTGACAAGCCTGCAGGACCACACTCATGTGGCCTCACTCCTGGGATACAGCGCTCCAGCAGACCCAATTGAAGGCCCGCCGCCTTGCCCCAGTCCCACAGACACCGACCTCGCCCACACAGGTCAACCGGACACTCATCTCGCTGAAGTGCTCATGAAGACCCTGCTTCGCAATATGGGCTTCTACACGGTGTGTTGGCCGTTTTGCATAAATATTTGTATGTAATTGATGTCATTTTTCACAGCTCGATGCATGAGAATTGCTCTCGAGAGCTGTTCTTTCTGGATTGCCATGTCAAGCGCGCCTTCTCTCTCCATAACGTTTCACTTCCCACATTGGAGGCTCATCAGGCGAAATGTTGCAAAAGAGGAAGAATGCTCGACATAGCTATCCCAAAATTGTAGCTCTTGAGAGCAATTCTAAACTGTGATCTTTAGTGGTTTCCTTTTGATGGAAATGGTGTGTTAAAAGGAAGATGTTTACATTTTTTCAGTGTGATCTATAGATATGCAAATTTGTGATGGAAACATGCCTTTAATCTTCAAAATGTCAAGTGAAAAAATACTCTCGTATTTTTGTTAATCTTTAACTCATCATTATGGCCAATGATCATGTTCTTGACTTCGCATTGACGAGGAGAGTGTGATAGATGATGGTCAAAAAGTCAAGTGTCACCCTGCTCAGAGGAATGTGGAGTGGTGTACGGCCCTGTTGACAACCCTGGGCCAGTAGTAGAAATTCTACATTCTTGTGGTTGCACTGTAACTGATAGGATAGTAATATAATGTTTTTTTTCAGGTGATAGCCCATTGAAATATATTTTATGATTTGTAAGTACAGCTACTTTCAAAAATATCTTTTTTGCTATAACACATTGGCAGCATACATAATTTTTACGAGGTCCATAAACCTTGTATTGAATATCACATGGTGTGCTTTGGTAATTGCATGCCGTAATTAAATAGTTGTCTGTTAGAGTTGACCAGCGCAAAAAAAATACCCATCTGTAAACACAGTATTCACAGGATCAGCCCGTTTGGATAGCTACATGAAGATTGTATTTCTTGCAAACGAGACATATTGCAAACACTTTCTATTTTTTTGATGGTTGGAATGTTGGTGAAATATTTCAAGCGTACTTTGACATTGTCTATGAATATGCATGAGAAATATGTTGGGAAAGTGCTGGCAATTCATTTAAATCGTTGAGACTTATTGCTGTTGTGCACTGCATATGATGTGACTCTGAACGGCTCGGGGCATTATCTTCATTCCGAAAGTACTGTGCATGTATCGTATATCGAGCAACGGTTATTGCATAGCGGTTAGCCCTCTGTGCTAAAAACACGGTGACCTCAGTTTTGTTCCTTCAGCATCGCCGATGTTGGTGGTGAACAACGTACGCTGCCCAGCATCATGAAATGTGGTCAAGCAACCCCCGTAATAAAAGTGTGGACGCAGTGCTGTACATTTTAATTTCGATCAAGCACGGCAAGTTCAAAAGAAAAACTGTTGAAGACAAAAAAAGTCGGTAAATGCTTTGATTGAACGTTGTTTTATACGCCCTGCAGGAGCAAGCATTTGGGGAACTGGAGAAGAACAGTGACAAGCAGAATGCTGAGATGTCTCCTTCCGATAGCAACCCTCCTGCCCATCTGCATGAGCTTCTGTCCTCTCTTCACAAGCAGTTGCTGGCCTATTGTCATGTCAACAATGTTGCTGAGGTTAGGGCTTAACCTCCCATATAATGTGGTCATTTCGTGTCATTTAATGAGACCATTTAATGCAAATAGTGTTTATTCTTCGAAAGCAGGCTAAACTAAGTTGATATACGTTATTTTTTTAAGGAAGACCAGAGAATCTTATTAACCAAAATGGATTCATTATTGTAGGGCGGTGCGGTGGCCCAGTGGTTAGCGCTGACGCCTCACAGCAAGAAGGTCCCGGGTTCGAATCTCTCGGCTCGGGTGCCTTTCTGTGTGGAGTTTGCATGCTCTCCCCGTGTCCGCGTGGGTTTTCGCCGGGTACTCCGGTTTCCTCCCACAGTCCAAAAGCATGCTCCTGGATAGGTTGATTGGCTCGTAGACTAAAAAATTATCCCGCAATGCCCGGCGATGGACTGGCGTCCCGTCGTCGGGTGTATTCCTGCCTTACGCCCTGTGTTTCCGGGATAAGCTCTGGCTCACCGTGACCCTATATAGGATTAAGCGGTTTCAGATAATGAGATGAGATGGGATTCATTATTGTATTTGCAGCCTTTACATTTTGGTATTATTTTGCTGGGCATAATGGAAATCAAATCATTGTTCAATGGAAGTAACGACTTGGAGTGTGCATGCTTACTCGCAGGCTATAAAGTCACGGATTCAACAGACTTGTGCTGAAGAAATCGTGTTTGAGCCAAAAACCTCAGTTGAGCAGGCTTTCATGCACAGTTTCAATAAGTTACTCCGGCAGTGTTTGTATTGGTACATGTGTAACCCTCAAGCATATCTATAATAGTGTGCATGTCGAAAGGGAACCATGGTGTTTTACAAGAACCACCATTAAATTCCACAGCATGTCCTCTTTATGCACGTTTGGATGATTAAGATTATGTTTTTCAGTGACCAATTGAGTCATTTGAACACAGCTATTCTCGGCAGTTTTTTTAATAAAAATCAATTAGCCACCCATGGTGAAGGTAATACATGAACACCAAGTAATACAGTCTACTAAAGTGCTACTGCTCCTGAGTGCTGCGTATACCATTGTTTTGTCTTGTGTGTGTGCGTGTGCCTCCTGCAGACGTCCAGCAGCGTGGCTCTACTGCACAAACACCTGCAGCTGCTGCTTCCCCATGCAGCAGAGATCTTCACTCGCTCGGTGTCCCTGCTGAGGGAGACTCCCCGCAATGGCAGTGTCAGGGACAAGTTAAGGGGTACGAATTTCAAATGGTACAGGTTCACGGACCGTTGTCATATCTCTGGTGTTTTCTAAGTTTTGTGTAATGCCGTTGACTGCATTTTTGGGAAAGTTTATGATTTTAATGTACGCAGGTTTGCTGTTTAGAAAATCATAAAATGCAATAATCGATTGCTTGCAAAAGCTGGCTGTTGTTACGGGTTGGCCGTGTTGAGCGTTCCTCTCTCTGCGACGTTTTGCCTCTCAAAACGCGAAGAGAGGAGGAACGCTCGACACAGCTCCCCCCAAACGAGCAGCTTTTGGAAACAATCGGAATACATCGAGCAATGATATCCTACATCAGCCCAAATGATTAACTATTAAAATGTGTATAGTTAAATTGGTACAGTTCCTTTTTTATTGTGGATAAATCATACTCTTTTTAGCAAGCAAAACAACTAGAACAAGACATGCCACACTTATTCACACCTTTCACAAGGAAGCTGTTCTCTAAGCTTTTCTTACTTTTGTCTGGCGGATTACTTTTAACCAAGTGGATGAAACATTTTACATATTTTCACCCATGCTGTATGGGTGAAAACATGTGGGTAAACAATACATTATGGTGTTATTGCCTAATGTGCATAGCTTTTGTTTTATCTTTCCTCATTACCCCAAAATAATCTGGAGTTGACTGGATTATTAGTATTCAGGGTTGTCTGGTTTGTGCAGATTCGGTACATACAGTTACACATATTTTCTTCTGGGAGACATCGAGTGACATCCATCACTTTTCTGTGCAGCCCTCACCTGAAGGGGAATTTTTCACATTTCTGTGTTTGAGTTTGAGCCACAAAAACAACCGCCGTTTATTTCTGACCGAGTGTCAGTAACTCATTTCACTCCATCGTTTGAGGGATGAATTTCGAACCCCCAGCCACGATTTACACTCGCAACTTTACGATGAAGGGCCTTTTGTTTCACCCATTGGTTTGTACACTGCGCTTATGCGAGCAAACGTTTTTTGCACAAACTCCAAACGTTTAGTCGATGAGTACAAAATTCCATTGTGCAAGCTCAACAAATGTATACGCACTGATAATAATAATAATAATTGCATTTATACAGCGCTTTTTACCCGAGGGTTACTAAGCACTTTGCAGAGTTGCGGAGAGAACGGCACGCCAACAACAACGACATTGGAATGGAAAATCGTCAACAATAACTGTTTATTAATTTATTTACACATCGTTGCAGAACAACATGTAAAATATGATCTCACTTTCGGCTATAATTTTAAAATGCAAAATTATCAGCGTCAATAATACATCTATTGGGATGGGTTAATGTAACATTGTATCATAATTGTGATTTCATTTCTAGGAGTGCTAATCACCCGAGGGTCACAAAGCGCTGATGTAGGTGTTCACAGCTAGATGCATGAGAATTGCTCACCATATCTGTTCTTTCGGGATCGCCATGTCGAGCGCGCTTTCTCTCTAGTTCATGACGTTCTGCCTCCCATGTTGGAGGCATCATCAGGCATTAGATGTGAACCGTCGCATGTATCGATTTTTGTACGTTGTGTTGGATTTGCACGTGGACATTTTCATCCTGCCCGGCGATGAACTGGCGTCCCGTCGTCGGGTGTATTCCTGCCTTACGCCCTGTGTTTCCGGGATAGGCTCCGGCTCACCGTGACCCTATACAGGATTAAGCGGTTTCAGATAATGAGATGAGATGAGACATTTTCATCCTGCTGTGCGTGCACTCCAAATCGGAAGATGATGTGTTTTTCAGCATGGTGTTTCATATTGTCTTGCCTCAGACGTGTTATACAGCTCCGCAGCAGGGAGCATGCTGTGCCAGATCGTGAACTCGCTGCTGTTGCTCGCGGTTCCTGTGGTGCGGCCGCTGCTGAGCCATCTGTTAGAGCTTCTGCCTCCATTGGATCGCCTCAATCGCCTTCTGCCAGCTGCGCATCTACTCGAGGAGCAAGAGCTGGAGTGGCCGATGCACGGTACTGGCGCATCAGTGCCGAGATGATATTTCTCCCCAGTCGTTGCGTGGTTATTGGGCAGCACAGGGTGGCTCAGTGGCAACATCCGAGGTCATTTGAATCCTTCCTCGGGTGCTTTTCTGTGTGGAGTTTCTGTCTTGTCTCCACTGTTCTGCGTGAGATACCTCGTGTGTGTTCGCCTCCTGTTCTCTGTCGGTTTCCTTTGGGTTCCCCGCTTTTCTCCCACAACTCAATCACAGTAGTTTGGCCGATATCGTCATAATACAGAGGGATGCAGTGTGTGGTGTGTTGGCGTCACGTGTCAGCTTGGCTGCCTCCTCCCCACCACCTCTGTTTCCTGCAGTTCTTTGGAGCCTCTGGGTGTAAGGCACTATAAGTATGTTAGAAATTATCATTAAATTATAAATAATTTCGTAGGTGTGATACTTTTCTACAAAGATGCACCCTGTATTGGGGCACTAAGATGCATGTAGGTTATTGCAATGTGTGATCCCACCCAAATCATGTTCTCCTTGGACTCCAAGTGCACATTTAATGAGGCCAAATTTTATTTTGATACATGCAAAAGGAGTGGAGCAGTTTGCAAATTGCACTTAACTTGGTTAACTTGTTTTGTTTCCTACCTGTAGCTGACCTGGTCCTGACCTCCACTTCTGTGTAGCCCAAACTGACTAGTGTGGCAAATTCTGTCAGATGACCTGCATAGTTTGAGCAGGCCATGGAACATTATTATAAATAGTTGGCTTGTGTTAGGCCATGACCACGAAGGCTACCTGTTTTACTTCGCACTGGGTAACCGTCCTCAGACCAAGGTTATGAACATATATATATATATTTAAAAAATGGTAATATTTATGTTTAGTGTTTGTTTTTTGTGTTCTTGTTTTGTTTAGCTTGATTTTAATCGCTGATGTATCATGAATTAAATACAGTTTTTCATTTTGGTATCTATATCCTGGCAATCCATTTTCCACTCGTGCTCTGTAGATATTGTCTCCCGCATACCATTTTAAGGGCTCTGTGGCAAGATAAAAAAAATCTGGTTCACGACCACCTTTCATATAGTTTTAGGGCTTCTTGGTATGTAAAGCCTAGTGTCACATGTTAGGCAGAGGGATATGTCCAAATTCTGCAATATATTTATATGCAAAGCACAGCATATGCTATAAGCACAATTGCCTCAACCCTTCAAGAACCATTCTTATTGTGTATGCACCGCTACAAAATGGCAAGGAATTGGGAAAGTAGCGTTTTTTTTCAGTGTTTAAGAGTATGTCATCATCTTAATGATGTGTGAAAGATGTATATATACGTTGAGTGCACAGCAATGCTTGTATGCGTATGATACATTAAACCACTGATGCTCTTTTAAGTTCTGCCATTCAGAACGCATTGTAAGCACATGTTATACTGGACCCTCCGGCCTGCTTTATTGCAGATCCTGTGGGCAGTGCAGAGAATATGGGAGATGAGGTGATAAGGGTGATAAAAGGTGATGTATATTTGGGAGAAAATAATTGATCTCCTCTCATTGTCAGAAACCGCTTAGTCCTGTACAGGGTTGCGGTGAGCCGAAGCCTATCCCAGCAGACACAGGGCGCAAGGCAGGGACATACCCACGATGGGACGGCAGTCCATCACCGGGCACTGCGGGCAATTTAGTCTGCAAGCCAATTAACCTATATAGCAGCATGTTTTTGGACTGTGGGAGGAAACTGGAGTGCCTGGCAAAAATCCACGCGGACACGGGGAGAGAACATGCAAACTCCGCACAGAAAGGCACCCGAGCCGCGATTCGAACCCGGGACCTTCTTGCTGTGAGGCGACAGCGCTAACCACTGTGCCACAGTGCCGCCCAAATATAATTGATCCAAAACATTAAATAATGATAGTATATTTTCATAACTTCATTGTGCATATCTGTGCTTCTTAGATGTTTGGTGTTATAAATATATAGCTGTAGAAATTAACATTTGTTACATTTTGTTTTTGTTTTGGGGCATTACTTCAGAGTACTGAGTTTTATAGCCGTTCTGCTTGTAAGGTTCATTCTATTAAATGGAATTTGTGATGCTGTTGGCATATTTTAAACAAAAGTTAAATACATACGGTTGTTTTGTCTCTCAAAATTTCAGCTCAATATTTTTGGGCTACACGGCTTACAAGGAGAGATTTTATGGGCAGTTATTAGTGGCCCATGAACTTGTTTAATCTTATATAAGAGCCCTGCTTTACCGACTGCAAACATCTCTGAATGTCCAGTGTGTAATACAAGAGATTGGCCATGGGGACCCCGTTAAGTTACAGAAAGTGATGGTAATTGGATATGATAATCTAGTTGGTTAGGTGCACACAAAGTGGTAGATTTTACTGCTTAACATAATTATCCTTTTTCTTAGTGATGAATTGAATACATTGCTCTTTGCATTGCACATGAAAGTGTATAGTGTACTAACTCAGTCTTCATAAGCTGACCATTGTCTTAATTTTACAACCAAGTAGTTTATTGGTATAGATACAAATTAGCCTCTGAATGCAAAGAATACGTTTGAAATATGTCAGTAGTTGGACTGGAGTGAACATGCTGACCCTGAAGTACCAATGTAGGTTTTCACGGCACGATGTATGACAATTGCCTGCCATAGCTGTTCTTTAGCGAT
The DNA here is from genome assembly GCA_036362905.1 of Mordacia mordax. Taxonomy (NCBI): domain Eukaryota; kingdom Metazoa; phylum Chordata; class Hyperoartia; order Petromyzontiformes; family Petromyzontidae; genus Mordacia; species Mordacia mordax. The sequence continues at coordinate 7,689,592 of JAZEWT010000001.1, forward strand.
ATATTGCCTATCACTTTGAATGCATCATCAGGTGTGTCTCTAAAAGCTGTCACTAGTCATTGTGTGTGTGTGTATATGTGTGTCTTTGGGGTAGGTTCGTGTGAGCGCGTGGAGTCTGCGGGACCATCTCTTGGTCAGACCGCACAGGTATGGGTGTGGCTCGTGGACCTGGAGAGGACCATCTCTCTGCTGGTGGGCCGCTGTCTTGGGGGCATGCTGCAGGGCCCACAAAACACCCCAGAAGAGCAAGACTGTGCACACTGGCTGTTCAGCCTGCTCTTCAGTAATGGCCTGGACATGAACATTGTACAGTTTGGTATGTGTGAGCACTGGATCTTAACAGTTTGATGAAAATAACATTTGTGTTCTAACTGTTATGCAGCAGATTTACTGTAAACTGAATACAAATGAAAAGCAAATGCGTTTTTTTCAAAGTAACTTTGGAGTTATTTGGCAGTGTGCATTTGATCATGTTGCCTGAAATGCATCTAATCTCTGGAAGCTGAACAAGTTTGATTGTATAGGTGACCACCATACACAGGTTGTCATTGCTTGCAAAGTTGTTATAGGGCAGCCAAGAGCAATGCAGGAAAAGCCATTGTACTGTGCTTCTCTACCCTACCTTCACCAACCCACATTAACCAGCATGATAAAGTATTGTCAAATAACTGCCAAATCCAGTGCGTGCTGAGGACGTCATCCAGCAGTGGATGTACGAAAGGGCCATTTAGGTGCAGATATTTTATATCTGTCGTTATCCATAAAATCACCGTTAAAGCGTTAAAGGTGCCTTCGCCCAGCTATACATCTTTCTGCGCTCTGCTGTGAATAAAGGCCATTTCCTAAATCTCAGCTTGATATAAACATTTCCGTTATAAGACAATGTTAATAACTAATGCAATAAGTATTTGTGTATCTGCAGTAAATTTGATCTGGAGCTGCTATATTATTGAAATGTTGCTTAAAACGATGGGAACCTGCAAACATTTTTGTTCACTTGATGTGAAGGTGGACAATTTGCCATAGACATGTGATACGCGCAGAGGTAGAAATAAAATTGTATTCTCTTGCATTTACATGACCGTGGTTCTGACCCTGCTTCAGACAAATGCATGACTTCTCTCACGGAGGCGGCACTTTCGGGCAATGAGGAGCACAAGCCGTTTGAGTACAGGCTGTCAGCTGATGTCTCTCTGCTCGTGGACCTGTCCCTTGGCTCCACCAAAGAGCCAGCGCGCAGCCTTTGGGTCAAAATGCAAGACTACGCAATGAGCAGGGGTCAGTATGTTATGCTCAAGCTGCTCGCATGTACATTCCCACACATCACCTATTTTTTTTCATGTTGGCATGCTCATGAATACCGTGGTAGGATTTAGCTTTTCTGGGGGGGGATACAATAAAGTACTGTGAATTGTGCAAGCTCCGGGGTACTTGATAGGGCAGAATTTAAGCATAATGCATATATTTTTCTCAATTTTGATTACTATTGATTCCAACCTGAATTTGTTGTTAAATGTTTCAATAACAGACGGCATCTTAATGTAAGTAAATATATAATTAAACAGCCATTGAATTGATAAAATGCTAATTATACAACCTATGAATGCATGTTGTGTTCTTGAGCATCAATTCAAAAATGGTATTTGTTGCTTGTACAGATTGGGATAGCTCCAACCTTAGCAGTGAGCCACTGCTAGACACAGTGTCGAGGTTTGCTCTCGCTGCCTTCCTCAAGCACACGGGGCAGCTGAAGACTGCGTGTCAAGACAGGTGCGTTCATGTTGTGATGTGGAATGTTAATGTTTACAAATGTACAGGTTGATCCATTTAAAGACACCCCACTGAGTAAATGACCTCGAGGTCAAGCATATAATGTGCTACACTGTGGTACACAAACAACAAAACACTCGACATTTGCCAATAACACTGACCTTAAAAGGGAAATTGCCCGGCGATGGACCGGCGTCCCGTCGTCGGGTGTATTCCTGCCTTACGCCCTGTGTTTCCGGGATAGGCTCCGGCTCACCGTGACCCTATATAGGATTAAGCGGTTTCAGATAATAAGATGAGATGTTCAATAGCAACGTGTTTTGGACTAAGTCTCCTTCATAGCACATACATGGGGAGACCATGGAGATAAGTGTTGGAGACTCATTTTGCACATTGGAACGTGATAATTATTGATTCCTAATTTTTAAATTTCCATAAATAGTTTTGATTACTGGCTTTTGAGTAACAAAACAGAACTTTCAATGATCATATCTTTATTCTTCTGAGTGGGTGAGTGAAAACTGCTAAACCAGTGGTTTAGAGGAGACCGCTGAAAGTTCATAAGTATATTGGAATAGGATGGGGAGGTGTAGTCTGTTTTGAAAATAAACTATGTTTTTGCTTTAAGTCTCCATTTAATCTTGGTAATCGTGATACTGATTTTATCAGTTGTAGAATGTGGAGGACAGGCTCTAACAAAATAGGTTGCATTTTATTTGTTGACAGAAAGTTTGCACTAATATTAATAAAATATCAAAATTGTTGCTCTTGACAATGTATAACCCAAACACTAGCGTGTGGTAGTTTGTGTTGACATACCAATTATGCTTCGAATCATATCTGTAGGCCACACTTGTCGACTGTAAGCAAGATCATAATTCGCACCGTTACGGACTGTTTGCAGCATGCGAATCCTCTCTCCGACACCTACGTCATGACGATTGTAGTTAATAAGTGTTGTATATGCTTAAATGTTACGTCATTAGAAACGGGAAATTTACGGTGCAACATCAAGTGTTACATTGCATAGAAAGGCCCTGTTTATCAAATACGAAAAGACGATTGCCTTTCGTGCAGAGTTTTGACTCGCCATTTTTAATTTTAGAAACGTTCTGTAAGTCATGACTACTGAATGGTGTTTCTCCAACAGGTTTCAGCCCAATCGGCTATTATCAGAAGTCTACTCCTGCGTTTACAAACTCCGCAATCGGCTCTTGGCTCAACGGAATATTGAGCTGATTAATCCTCGTTCCAGAGCGTCAGATAGATTGAAGCTGGTACGGCTATCAGTTTGTAAATTTCCGCGAATTTTCTTTCCTCTTGCAATGGCACTAACAGCAAGCTGTGTTCTCAGTGATACTGTGACTATGGTAAACAATTGAAGTTTAAGAAGTTGTGATTGGGTGTCCACACAGCCAATCATTGTTGTGGGTGCAACACAGTTACTGACCACATTGTAAAAAATAACCATTAGTTGGTCTATAAGAGAGACTTGCTTGTGCTTTATGACTATAGGAGTTTTACCAATGGTTTAGGGTCACCAATAGATCTGGGTGCTCTCTCCTGTCACCCTAGCTTCTTGAGTTTTCATCTGGTTAAATTAAATAAGCTTAACTTGAGAATTGCACTCCATAGCTGTTCTTTCAGATTAGCCTTGTTGTGTGTTGCTGCTCTCTCTTTTGCTACATCTCACCTCCCATGTTGGAGGTATCAGGCTTTTTGATGATGCATCATACACCGAGCGATGAAAACATACATCATGAAATTGACTTGAACTTGTTTGTTTTGACCAGGGAGACACTTCGGGCTCTTGATTATATGCCATGGGCCTTTAAACATTGGAAGATAAATTGCAATGGCCACGTGGCACTGGTCAGAGTGCTGAGCTAGCACCACTGAGATCCTGGGTGCAAATACAGGCAGTCACCTGTGTCTGTGATTAAATTGGGGGGATCTCATGCAGTGAATTGGCATTAGCCAGGTCTGCAAAAAATCCGTCTTGTTAAATTTCTTTCTGTGCTTAATTTGGCTTCGTTCTGTCTCCGAGCATTAAAAAGCTAATGTAATAGATATTCCCGTTATTAGGATCAGGTGAAACATGATGCATTGTACTCTGTAAACCTGATGTCCACTTTCATGGGCTTTTTTTACAAAAAGGGTTGCTTTGCTGTGCTATACATTTGCATAGATACTTTCTGTCATGCCATGACTACATAGATAATTAGCAATGTGTTTGTCATTTGGGTCCTTATTTTTCTGCACTGCTAGAGTAGTAATACTTAAAAAAAAATGCCACTGGAAGATACAATTATGTTAATGTGTTTAATGATGTGCAATATTACCAAAATATCAAATTTGTTATCTGATATTGATTTTGTATTCAAAGCAGTCGTGTTTAAAATACATTTAGGTAAATTAACTTTTTATTACTTGCACTCTGTGTTTTATGTTTTTTTTTCTGTCATGCGAGTGTGAACGTTTAATATTTTTGCAGCTTGCTCAGATTTTTTAGAAATATCGTTAGGGTACTATTTTATGGGAAAATGTAAAAAAAATCAGTTCTTAATTTGCGATCCGTTTTTATGTTTTTCAACCTCCATTATGGATGTGCCTCATGTTGCTACTTCAGCCTTAATAGCACACTTCAGATGCAGACTTTATTTCAGCTGATACGGTCCACTGAGCTAAGTAGCTCTTTTACAAGGATGAGCAACTTATTTATTGCAGTATACATGACTATGAAAATTGATGCATATTGTCTTTTTAAACAACACTGACTCGTAACCGTCTTGCTGATGTTACTTTTAATCAAAATATATGGTTTTAGACTAAGTGTGCCCTATTTGCCTAAGCATTTTCGGGAGATGAATGTTGCCTGAAACCCATTTGAGTGGGGAGATGCAAATTTTTGGTTTGCACACTGCACACCAAATATGTATGCAAAGATTTTAAAATGTGAGTAGAAGGGGTAAAGATGGCATTCATAAGTGGTATGTATAAACTCGGGAATTATTACATTCAGGTAGTGTGTCCATAGGAACTAGAGTGTACTTCAATTACGTGTTAATCCATTAAGCTCATACACTGTTGATTAGTTACTCGAGAGACCAGTGCATTTATAATTTCTGCCATTCTCTTGCGGTTTTGGTAAGCTCTCGTACAATTCCGACGGTGGGGACGAAGATGGTCAGGATGGGCCCCTTGCTCATACTCTGGATGAAGAAACGGAGCTGGAGGAACGGCTGGAGCGTGAGCGTGGGCATGAGCGTGGGCATGAGCAGCGGGAAGGACAGGAAGAAGAAGAGGAAGAAAGAGATGACACTCTGACACCTGGCAGTTAGTATCCGTTTATCCTACCTGTTCTTGCATGCGAAACCAATCAGTAAGCACTGCTAGACATATATTTGTTTGATTTTAAATACTTAAAACTGCATTGCCAATTTGCGTGACTGAAACGTAAGTTAAACGACAGTGCAATTGAATGTATATGTGATGTGCTTTTAAAGTAGTAATTGCAAACCGTTAATGTGATTCACTGTGCAGTATAATATATATTTTTTACGACAGCAGTATGATCATTTTTAGTTCTCCGAATAGTATAATTTTTATTGTTCTCTGCTTTGTATGAGCTGATGATGAACTTCCTAGCCTTATTAAAAAAAATGTACTTGCTTAATGAACATTATGGTAATCATATCCATCTGAAATAAAATCGGTCGGGGTTTCAGGCAGTGTTTCCTGATATGCTCAATATAGTCATTTTAGTTTTAGAGTCCCTTGATAAACCATAGTTTCATCTAATTACCCATTACCTAGTTGTTGGCCTCAAATGGGTAGGCTAAGAGAGATTTAAAATTATACTGGCACTATCACTTTACCAAAGTCAATTGCACACGATTATTGAATAAAGCAATGAGCAGCAGCATATGCATTTATTGCAGTAAATCTTAGAATGCCAATAATTTAATCTTCCGGTTGGCTTGTCATTTAATTGATTTGTAATTTGGTGGCGTTAGTTCATTACCATTTGCCTGGTCAAAATTGATCACTCCATTAGTTTGCTGTTTTTATATTTGTGAATGTGTGCAGTGCTCTCTATGAATCTACTTGCTTAATTTCTCCACACTCCAGGTGGTATATGTTATTTTGCCATACTTCACCACAACGGTTGATGGATATGGGGCTTATTTGTGGGAGTGTCTGCGTACAGCAGAGAGATTTGGATTTTGCAGTAATACCCGATAACTACTGTTTAATACATTGTGATTGCTCATGCAATTTCTAACCCTCAGTCCGGTTTAGCAATGGAGATCTGCTGACAATGGGCATAACTGGTGTGATCTGGTTATAGGAGTGCTTAAATACAAGCTCTCGTATGACCAGATACAGCAGCAACATAGACTCCGTATCCATTTCAAGTTTGCATGCAAGCCAACAACAAGTTGGCTCTGTAAACGCGATTTTGTGTCTTGTCTTTCTTTTTTTGCGCCTTACAGAAGTGTTTCAATGTTTCCTATCAGTACGGGACACGGCTCGAAGCCGAGAACGAGAGTGCGACAGGGAGAGGCTCGGCGGTGGAAGTTCAAATTCCCCAGCGCTAAACGAGCAGTCAGAGGACCACAACCAGCCACCAGCGGGACCACAGTCAAGCCAGGCAATCAAGAGAAAGAGCTCGGGCGTTGGGTTTGAGGAGTTTGATCTCTTCACACTGGCGTGCAACACGGCTATCCAGCGATGCGCCTTGTTAATTCTGGCAGTGAGCCCTGCTGTAAGGGACTGCCAGAGTAGAGAAGAAGACCTGCCCGGACACGGTGCTTACA
>JAZEWT010000001.1:7696435-7706802 GCA_036362905.1 Mordacia mordax
AACAACAAGTAAAATACGATCAGACTTTCAACTATAATTTTGAAATGCAAAATTATCAGTGTTTTTAATACATATATTGGGAAATAGTTTAATTTAACATTTATCCTATAATAATAGTAGCATTTCTAGAATGCTCATCAGCCAAGGGCCACAAATCGCTGCACAGAGCCGCTGAGAAAACAGCACATCAACAGCGAGATAAGGGTTGGAAGAGTTACATAGGTTACCAACATGACAAAAAATATATAGTAATGATGCATATAGGAATTAAAGGTTTAAACAACTGTCAAATGGGAAGTTGAAAATACTGTTATAATTTGCAAACGTGTAAAATATATGGCAAATATGAAGTCTGTTGTAATTATAATGGGATTTATGCTGTTCGAACGGTATATATCTCTTAGATATCTTTGACTGCTCCTTATGGAATTATAGTACAACGAGTAGGGGATGATTAAATCTAAAATCTGAGTTTGTTTCCTGCCCATGGCTAAGATCATTTGTGAGGTGCTATCTACACTGGTCTTGGGCCTTGCTGCACTAATTCGCATGTAAACTATCGTAAAGCATTCATGCAATAGTCGATTGACAAGAGACTGTACATTGTTAATTTAATTCATAATAAAGCCCTTTCTTGTTGGGTCATGGAGAAAATAAGTGTTGTAAATCTGCCTCCACCATTTATTAATGTGACCCAAAATGGCTTTGTTATGGATGAGATTGGTCACAAAAGCCTTTATGTATTTTTTTTTTTGGATAAGCAAGGTTTAAATTCGAGTTCTTTTGATGGTGAAACCTCTTCCTGTTCATTATTTCTTTGTTCCTATAACCAGGATTGGTCATGAATTTGGTTATTATATGCTTTTAACATATATTTTGTGTACGAATATTAAATGTTAACTTTTTGTTTGTCTCTCTCTCTCTCTCTTGTATTTATGTAGCAATATTGGAGGACTTTCATCAGAGGATGTTGATGCTCGTGGCAGAAGCAGTTCCCAGCCAGGCAGGGTGAGAAGAGAGTCAGACTCTGATGATGATGCATACACAAGGGTATGTGTGGTTTTTGATATTTTGTACTGAAATGTGATGTGTTGTTATCCTAAAAATGTAAGAATTATTCTTGTGTTTGTTTAACATACACTACACATGCTCTGGAAATGTTTAAATTTAGAGTACTAATTGTACTAATTTAATTAAAGTCATCAACAATCAGCAGTTATTTGGAGTCTTAATTTCTTAGTCATCATCAGTATGTGACTCAGGTTTGGGCTTCGAGTTTTTTGAACGTTTAGAAAAATCTGTTACTCTAGCTATTAATGTTTGTTCAGCATTTTATTCTGTGTGGCATTCCACACTAATTGCCAAGCTACCATCATTTGGAGTCTACCCTAATCTGCAAGCCTGGATTTCTAACTAATAGGTCCATGTGCCTAACCGATTATTGCCAGTCTCATGCTGAAACTGTTTATTGTGGTGCTCTGCAATGATCTGCTTTGTGTGCAAATTTCTTCTCTTTATTAAACGATTTATTGCCCCCATTCTAGATATCATTCACTCATTTACAACTGACAGTACATGTCATGCATTGTATTCACGTCAATCACCATATGAAAGTAATGGACATTTAGCTGCCCAAGGCCATAAAACAACACGCACGTGAGAAACTCTTGATTGGAAGTAACGAGCTTCACATGACAAACTAAAAATAACTCTGTCAATGATAATAGCACACGAGGCTGAAATTTTGGTAGTTAAACTCATCCCATATTTGACCATATTATTTTTGGCTGTAATAAATTCACAAACGATCTCATGACCTGTCATGGATCACTATATATTAAAAAGGTTGGTGTTTTTACTTGTGCCAAAGCTAATTTCAACATTTTTACTGTAATAGCAAATATATGGTAACATTTGGAATGCTGCACTTATATATTAGTTGTAGCACCAGTTTCTCCCTTGCTGTGCCAAGTATAATTTAACCCAAAGAAGCAATTTTAATTCGAAGGCAATTGAAATGGATTCCACCGAAGCAACAGTGTTTATTTTAATCCAACATTCAGACTTTCTCCAATCACTCGTTCATTGGTTGTCAGTCACCTGCTTATTACTCTTTTATTGCTACTACCATGGTTTCTGTTCCAGTGATGTATAAATTAATTATTTCTCTCATGTTGAGGGCTTAGTCTACCATACTCATTAGTCTAATGCATGCTCCATTTGATTGCCATTATTACAGGTCAAGACACTTTTTTTCTCCTTCTTCCGCCAGATGGCTCCACATTGCAATTCCCTCAAATTGTCTCTTTCTACGAGTTATTGAACATTTTTCTGAATTCAAGAAATCTATATTTAACTGTTATAATGTTGTAATGATGTACGTTTTCACGGCTCGATGCATGATGATTGCTCCGAAAAGCTGCTCTCTCGGGACAGCCGCGTCGATGTTAATGATGCTATTTTCTATCAACAACTTGGTATTTTTGCCCATTGTGCCTTGCGACCATTGCTGTGGTAAAACTTAATTGGTGAAAAATAACGAATCTACATCCCCCTTTTGTTCTTCCAGGATTCTGAGCGTGGTTTTAGAGAAGGTTCTGAAGCTACATCCAAAACGTCTCAACAGAGGCATGGTAATAAACTGACTTGTTTTTCATACTCAAGATTTAATATGCAATTTTTACTGGATTGAAAACGAATGATAGGCTGTTAAGTCTGTCTGGACAATTTAACCTATAATCTATACTATATTACAGTTTTAAAGGTAATTATTATTTTCTTGCCCATATACTCGTTTTGTTTTTGTGCAGATTCCGAGATTTCCTTGCAAGAGGCACGCAGGCAGCAGCAGCAGCGTCACCTGGGTAGAGACAAGGCAGCCGGTGCACGGGGCCGCCCCTCAGATGGACATATGCTGGTTGAGACCCTGTCTGGTTTTATTACGGGGGACCTGGCTCAGTCGCCTGGCCTTCGTGAGCCTGAAGAAGGTCGCTCCAGCAACCCGCACGTGCTGGCCATCGCGATGGAACAGCAACAAATGCGAGCCGAGGTGATGTGTGGCGCCAGTAAACTCTGTATTAATGCTAGGGTTTTTTGTTTGTTTTGTAAGTTTCAAGGTAATAAGGTGGAAAAAATGATGAATCAATTTAATATTTCGTTTCAACAGTGCGTTTTTTTATTACAATGCTAACTCCTGTAATGTTGACTAGCTATTTCTAGATTGTTTAAATGTGCTTGGCGTTGTTTTAAAATTACTATTCCATCATTGATTTTTTTTTTTAGTAATGCAACTTGTCGTATGGAATTGGTTGGTTTTGTTATTTGTGTAGCTGCGCGTGGAGGCATTGCACCAAATCCTGACCTTGATTGCTGGGATGGAGGACAAGGATTGCCAGCCGTCCGGCAGGAGTGATCACGGCACGCCCATGTCACCTGGTTTCCAGTCGGCCGCCCTGCTCACGTCTGTCCGCTTGCAGTTCCTTGCCGGCTGTTTCGGCCTGGGAGTGGTCACCTCGAACATCCTGGAGGGAGACAGCGTGCAGCTCCATCACTACCAGGCACGCACAGATATCCACATGCGTACTGCTGGAAGAGTGCGGTGCTTGCGTTGAATACTTATTTATATGTGGGGGATGATTTCAAAATCCATGGGTTGAGATATTTTTTTAATGCGACTTAAGTAATTTTGATGTCAAACGAAGAACGTACGTTTAAGGTACCAATGTCAAATGTTATTAAACATAGTAAAAATACATTATTTTTTTTATACTTTGTACTCCTGTATTTTATTTGACTCTCATAGGATGGAATTACAGCAGCGAAGAGACACACTCAAACATTAATTCAGTCTCTGGTGCACAAGATCTACCAGCATCTTGCGGCTGTGCTGGATCGTGGCTTGCAGACCAAAAGGCACCCGATTGGTAAATTGATTTAATGAGAGTGTTTGTGGTGTGCAGCGGTTGTGTTGTTTTGCATGCAGCGAACCTGGAAACCTAATGGCAATCATCTAAACCGGTTTTGAAAAAGAAAACCAACGTCACCCTTGCTCTCGAGCACCCCATTGTTTCGAACTGGTACATTGTTGCCAGTTTGAAACATTTTGTCTGAATTGTCTATCGTCCATTCTGGGCTGAAACCAGGTTGGATTGTGTGAAGAGGTCGCAGATCCCAGAAAGATCTGGACAAAGTCCCCGTGGTGATTTCCTGCAGCTGGGAAGGCTGTCTTGGCTGGGTCATGTAGCTTATGCCCAGCCACTGCGTGCCCAAGCAGCTTCAGTTTGCTGGATAGAGGGGGGGTGCATACAGCACGGTTTCCCAGAAAAAATGGGCTGATGTGATACCGGTGGGTGTGGAGCTTAGTTGACTTGCCTATGGCTAGTACCAGCAGCATCAAGATATGCCCCTGGAAGAGGTTCACAAACGATGCTGTTTGGGCAGCCGGTGACAGTTTTTCTCCAACAGCGGAGGGCAGTGGGGAGATGCTCACAACAACCAGCAAAGTGCTGGGCAGCTACAACTTTGCACAATAGGGAGTGCAAGTGATGCCTCTGTCAGTAATTACCATGATCCCATGGCATCGGAGTCTGTCTCATGAGCCTTCGACACTGCACGTATTTTCCAAGTGCACTTACTCAAGCACTAAATACTGGGGTGGGATCACAGCTACTTATCGATGAACCGTGACTGCTGTTGGATGAGAGGAATATAGAGGGAGGGGAAGACAGAAGAAGGTACCGGAATAGAAACATGGATAGGAAATGTGAGCAATTTAGATAAATTGTTATAAACAGTACAAAGAATGCAAGAGAACGGTGGATAGACATCACCGAACATTAAAAGTTTGGCTGGCTGGGAGAGGGACAGACTCACACCAAGATGATGTGTGGGTTGCTAGTTTATTGACAGACAAAAGCCCAAAGCTCGTCATCCTCAAAGTGGATGCCATTGTCTTTGATTTGCGGATTTTCTGCGAATATCAGCTTATTCTACTGCACCATCTTGCATGTCCACAACAAACACTAGGTGGAGCAGCAATAGCTGTATTCTGAGACCGATGTAGAGGCATTGCCTGTGCTTTTTTTTTTAAGCATTATCACGAATTTTTTGCTTTACACGCTTGTAACTAACTTAGGTCATTACCATCATTTTGTCCATCACCCACAAAAACTCTGAAGCAGTTCAAAGGGAAATGTATTCCAACCCCCTTAATCTTGGGCATTAATACCAAATCCTACGACTGGTAAACATGCCTTTGTCCACCTCTCTGAGCCCCTAAAAAATACTAATGGCATTAAAAATGTCCAGCTGGCCCAGTGTATATTTGAATGCCCTGTGCAGCAATTTTCTTGCATTTTTGTTTACTAATGTACAAATTGGTGTCATAAAAAAGATTAAAAGGCTTTTTTACCAATTTATCATGATATAACAGGAGCTGAGTGATGTCAATGCCCCATCTGCCATAATCACACATGGATGCTTTACGCAGCTGTTGATATTCTAATGACAGCAAAACCTAGTTATTATAAACATGGATGCTGTTTCAGGGCGGCGTGGTGGCCCAGTGGTTAGCGCTGTTGCCTCACAGCAAGAAGGTCCCGGGTTCGAATCTCGGCTCGGGTGCCTTTCTGTGTGGAGTTTGCATGCTCTCCCCGTGTCCGCGTGGGTTTTCGCCGGGCAATCCGGTTTCCTCCCACAGTCCAAAAAGCATGCTGCTACATAGGTTGATTGGCTCGCAGGATAAATTGCCCTGCAGTGCCCGGCGATGGACTGGACTCCCACCGTCGGTATATCCTTGCCCTGCGCCCTGTGTCTGCCGGGATAGGCTCCGGCTTCACCGTGACCCTGTATAGGACTAAGCGGTTTCAGACAATGAGATGAGATGCTGTTTCAAGGCTAGACCTGGGAAGAGGTCCCCTTGTCTCATTCCCCACCAATGTGCATTAGCAAGGCAATTAAATCTTCGGTCAGGAGTTGAACTCGTAACGTTATTGTGAGACTAGTTCTTGAGTCATGATTATACCCGACCAGATAATGTGGCATTTACTGCCATGTTAGTGAGCTAGGAAACAGTTACTGTGGGGCCTAAAGAGGCAGTTGTTATTCCCTTGTTTATTAAGAGGCTAACATAAACGAGTGCACTACCCAGTTGGAAAAAGGTAAATTGACCTTACCAAAAGCATGGGTTATTGATGACCAATGCAAGCCACTGCAGAAGCTTGTAGTAATGCTCAAATTCATTGTTGTTAGATGGGTACTCGAGGTAGGAATAATGTTTGTTACAATACAGGACCACGTTACTATCTGTTCATGTAGTGTGCTTGTTAATTCTGTTATGTTCCACAATTATAAACATGTTTTGCGTTTTATGAGTCAGATAGCTGGTCATTAATTGCACAACTATAGAACAGCTTCCAACCTATGACTATAGGTTCAGCATTGGAGACCTAATGATAAAATAAAGAAGAGGTTGGGTTGGGGTGATCAATTGTGCAGGGTTTTGATGAGGTTAATTACATGCATAGATTGATAATCAAGAGTAAGGTCTCAGGTCATATATATTTCAGTGACAGCAGGCTTTTGATGTTACGAACACCAGTATTTTTTGGAATCTAGTAGAAGGTAAGAAGTAATACCGATTTTTATAGCGGCATGAAAGTATGCAAATTTTGTTTCTAATATGGCTTATTTAATAATTGAGATCAGTATTTTCTTGTTGTGTAACTTTAATTGCATTAACGCTTTGGGTACATTTCATCAGGTGCACAGCAGCGTCTGCAGCTGGTCACGGTGTTCGCACTGAGCATGCGTTACCAGCCCGTGGACGTGTCGCTGGCTGTTTCAACTGGACTCCTGGGAATCCTCTCGGAGCTGTGCGGCACTGACATGTCTCTGGGCCAGCCGTGGCTCCTCATCCACAAGCCAGGCCTCTCTCAGATTAGCACAGCTCTCAAGGTGGCCAGCACCAGGCTGTTGCAGATCCTGGCAATCACCACAGGGTAAAGATGTTTTGACAAACAAACACATTGCTATGGGTACTTTTTTGCAAGTCGAGTTATAAAAAAGAGGCTTTACCCATTTTTCTGGCAATAATAGTGTTAAGTTCTTAAAAACACCAAATAGATACTTTTAATTTTGGCAACATCTGGCTAGCATTGAGAGAAGGCTAAAACGGTAGCCATCTCTGATGCAGGCCGATCAGTTTCAAGAACAATGCATATATTATCAAAGCATGTTGTTTGCAGTATTTACATCCAACGTGTGTGGTTTTTGCAAACTTGACACTTTATGAAAAGTGTCTATTTGGTGTTTTTTAAGAACTTAACAGTATTATTGCTGGAAAAATGGATAAAGCCTCTTTTTTACAAAAAAATAATTGTGTAGTTTGAAGACAAAATGTTCTCTCCTTCCACAGCTTCTTCAAACTCCAAAAGTTGGAGATATTCTTGAAACGCATTTTTATCAATGTTAACGTAAGCATATTTGGAGTACTTTTAAGAGCTGCTCCTTCAGGATAACACCGTCACACATTTTTCCTCTCCACACCATTTTGTCTCCCACGCTGAAGGCATCATCGCACCGGAAGTGAAATTATTATTATTATTATCATTACGGTAATGTGAGCGTGTCTGTGGGTTTGCTTATGTCGCTCACAGGACTTACGCAGACCGGCTGAATCCCAAGGTGGTGCAGATGCTGCTCGACCTGTTATGTAGTCAGTTGAAAAATCTCCTTACCCAGGCCGAGGGGGTGTTTGCTTCTGGTGGCGACAAGGGGCAAGAATGGGCAGCAGAAACCGTTCACAATGTGTCCGTAGAATGTAAGTATAATTTTTTTTCGTGAATGGCCCTCATAAAGAATCTTTCTTATTTGTTATGGTAGAGAACGAACCATTTAGTATGCGATGTAAAAACTTTGCAGGTGTAGTTTACGCACTGCGTTTTGAACCCGGATACTTGAGTTTGAGCCTTGGCTTTGGCGAGCATTGGTATTGCATAAAATAGGAACTGCTCTAGACCTTGCCATGATTTCTCCAACCTGCACTTATCAGCAAATAACCTCCATGATTGATGTTGTGTGGGGAATCATTCATACAGGAGCAACTTGACAAAAGGCTGTATATTCTTACCATTCACACTTTGAATCATCGGACACTCTTTTATTTGAACATCAGAAATGTTAACTTTTTTGGGTAGGTTTTCATGACTGATCTGATTCCTAGATGTCTTTCGAGTTCCATCATGTATAAAAAGAGAAAAGGTTTTTTTTTCCATAGTTTCCATCATGTAGTTATAATTCGTATTATTTTTTAACTATAACCCTTCCACCCTTGAGTGACAGAGCAAATCAAATCCTTCGGCAGATTTACCCATGTGACAACTTACTTTCATTGGGTGTCTGATGATTGAGGATTACAGCTAATATTTTGTATCATTCAGGACACGTTTTAATTCAAATACACTTTGCATGTATTCTTGGAAATTTTTGTTTTTATTACTTTGTGCATTTTCAGTCGGCAGCATAATAGCTTACGATTCTCTTGTACAACAAGGTCCTATGCATGAAATTGGTTTCAAAATTTATCGTTTGGATATGCCTTCAGTCCTGTAATTTTCCATTTTAAAATTTTAAATTAAAAAGTTAATTAAAATGATATTGGAACGTGGAAACTTTGTCAATATTTTTCACATGGACAATAATGTGGTGTATGGTTTCACAGATATAAAACTTTAATTACAATTTCATCCAGTTTTCCATCAAAGTAATGTTTTTCATCATCGCTTATCTATAATATCGTGCTAAAATGTATGAATTTAACACACTATTTCGAATCATTTCTAAATGCTGATAAGAGGAAGACTTTTGCTGGGTTCTTTGTTTTATTCACAACTCTAATCTGTGGCTGCTGCCAAAGGGGCCTCAGCACTGAATCAAACTCACATTGCTGGGCTCCTAGTACAGTGTGCTAACAGCTGGGCCAACCGTGCTCAATATCAATATAAATGCGTGATTTTAATTCCATCCAAGAAAATCGTTATCAACAGCTGCTCTGTCAGGATAGCCGTGTCGAGCACGCCTCCCGCCACCTGATGATGCTGCCAACATGGGAGGTGAAATGTCACGAAGAAGAGAAGGGGAGGAGCTGCTCTTCAGAGCAATTTCCAGTCATTGAACTGTGAAAACCTACATCAACACATTCAGAGATAAATTGCTTGTACAACTCTTATATGTAATGAAATCGATTGCAGGAAGACATTGTTATCAATCATTTGTTGCTGCAATTTACTGTATGCCTTGTGATTTAGCATCGCCATCTGCACACCCACATCTTAGCTTTGCTTTAAAACTGACCAGGCATTTATTGTAGAATGCTTTTTAAAGTGGACTGCAAGTGTGCCTTTGCGACCTCCCTTTGTGTATACACCTTACCCAGTGATTTTACATTTTAATAATCTCTATCCCTTGGCGTCAGTGCACTTACCTGACTAAAGTGCACTCTGATGAATATCCTATAATGCCCATTTCTTCCTTCAGGAATATTCCTTCGTGGAATGTATAGGTAAAACATTTTGTTGTTGTTAATTTTTGATTGCAACATCATGTTATTGACTGGTTATGACAACCTGTGCAATACATTCAGTAATATTGGGGAACTATTTGCTACGATTTCCACAGTATGTTATGCCATAAATAACCTCAGCAATAAACAGAAAAAGCAACTCTTGTTATCCAAGTGACATTTTAATAAAAATACCCAATCCCACTAATCTAGGTGACAGAGGTCATGACCTCTGAGCTGACATTTTTGAGTTTACTAGCCATTTGTTCCTGGTATATGTTTTCCCTTTCTGACTTTGCCAGTGCTTGGACGAGCTGATATACACATTTCATTAGGCTGTGGATTGGTTCTACTCCGTTAAATATAATTGTAGAAAAATATGTTATGAATGGCAATGCGCCACAGTAATCATTCATATTGCAAAATGTACCTAATCCTTTTTCTGTTTCAATAGCGAATTGTGCATGTTTTCAGTCTCACTTTATTTTGGTACTTTTTACAAATGTGCTTTTTTTTTCTCATTTAGTTTCCATTATGAAAGTTGAAATTTGATTGATTTCGCTTTATACAGCAACACAATTATTAACAAATCCTCCAGGTATTCCTGGTTCACATTGTGCTTTTGGCAAAGTGAGTGGATGTCAGTGTGTGCCTTTACGTTTTAGGATACTTTGTATACAGAACTGTGTTTGCAGTTGTCTAAAGGTTGTACTTGTATAGTTTGTTGTAAAGCAGGGGTCGGGAACCTTTTTGACTGAGAGAGCCATGAAAGCAAAATATTTGGAAATTTATTTCAGTGAGAGCCATA
>JAZEWT010000001.1:7711400-7723758 GCA_036362905.1 Mordacia mordax
GCTGCTATTTCGAGATCACCGTATCGAGTATTCCTCCTCCTTCATAATGATTATACATCAAGCAATGAAAACCTACATGAATACAGCCTCGCTGTCGAGATGAATTGTAAAATGCTTTGCAACCCAAGTTAAAAAATAATCAGCTTCACTTCTCTGTTGTGAAAGAGACTAGTTTACTAATGTGTGTATATATGTTTTTTTGTAAGATAACTGGTAATGTCAGTGGTTGTCAGGTTTGCTCGAAATTCATTGCCAGTTCTTGTTTTTTACAAGTGTTTAAATGTAGATGTTTTGTTTTATATAATCATTGAGAAAATTAATACAAGTCTCTGCCTGAACATTATTTGCAACTTGTGTTAGTTTTCCCTGGATTTCAGGTAGTTTTATTACTCATAAATGTAAATTTACATAATTCATTTATCCTAACAAAGCATATTAAGCTAGATTATTGCATTGAAGGAAAGGATTGTGTGATTTTTAAGAAAGCCGTTTCAAACATAATAAAGTATTTCTTAGATTTTTTTTTATTTAGTTGCAAATATTTTGGTGTTGGCAGAGTTTTTCTCGTTTGAAGTAGAAAGCATGAGTAATTCATGTATATGTATAAAAATCAGTTTTGTTACATTGATAACACAAAGTTAATCATGTCTCTTTAAGACTTGATAGTATTTTAGTGACTGTTTTTATGCATGTGTTGGGTCAGATTACTTTTTTTGGTACAACTCATTTTTTGTTTATTGTCAGTGGGTAATTGGCCATGACAGACACCTTTTTTGTAAAAATAACTCAAATGTGTTGCAGATCTAACATGTGTTGTGTGTTTTTTTTATTTTAAATATGCATTTTTTTTTTCTACGTTTAGCACAAGCCCCAAGAGGTAAGCGGGGAGGATGAAAACTTGCCCATTCAAGAGGTCACTTTTGACTCCGAGAAGACCATGTGCTGTGCGGTAGAAAATGGTACCGTGCTGGCCCACGGTAGCGGGGGCAAGGGTTACGGCCTGGCGTCCGCTGGAATTTCCTCTGGCTGCTACCAATGGAAGGTACTTAACAGCGGGTCTGAACGTGCGGAGGGGTCCGCAGCGGCAGCTTCAGAACAAAGTTGTTTAAAAAAAATACACTTCCAGTGCTCTCAAAAAAAATGTGCTGCTTGATGATGGAAAACATGCATGTAGTAAACTAACTGATTAGCTGAAAATAGATGATTAGGAAGAAAGCCAGCTGCTGTGATGGATATACCGTATTGCCGAAAATCAATAATGCATTTTAAAGTTGTGACGTGTGTTTAGCTCGTGTTTCATTTTGTCAAGATTGAATAATCATTGCATTTGAATGTATTTCATGTTCAATTTAAATGATCTTGCATTACAGTACAGTGTTATGTTTATGAACTTAAACTTTGATCCATAAAGTGTTTTGATTTTGTTGTGCCTGACCACACATAATGTTCTGTGCAGTTTCTCATTGTGAAGGAGAACCGTGGAAATGAAGGCACATGCGTCGGGGTCTCCCGCTGGCCTGTTCGTGATTTTAACCACCGCACCACTTCAGACATGTGGCTATACCGTGCATACAGCGGCAACCTCTACCACAGTGGAGAGCACACGCTCACCCTGCCCAGCTTTACGCAGGGGGACCTCATCACATGTGTAATGGACACGGAGGCTCGCACCATCTCCTTCGGCAAGAACGGAGAGGTTTGAGCGCGCAGTTTTATTTTTGTTCTTGTAAATAGCTGTGTGTTTAATCCAGGCCGCTGAGATCAGTGTGCTAATGACGTCTTGCTTTGCTCATAGACAAGTACACACCACAACACATGCTGTCATACATGCATACGCAGAACAGTGCACAAACTAAATGAATAAACACATTTATATGATCAGAGAATGTTACTTGCACCTTCTGTCTCTCCTGTCACCGGCACTGATACAGTAGAACCCTGGCCTGTGCTATACCCCTGTGTGCTTTTTCTTTACTTTTTTTTTACGTTTAACTGTTTTAATTCAATTGAGACATTTCTTTGACTCAAGCACAATGAACACATTTCATGTTTGTGCTCATGTATATCACATTAAGGAAATCCTTATTTACTTTGGCTCACCTTACAGGCTGGAAAGGATGTGTTTTAGCCTAGAGTGCCGGTAATGAGTTTGTTGTAGATACAGCAGTTATGGTCCAGTGAGGCCAATTGTTCGAATATACAAATAAATGTCTTGTGCCTCCTCATACCTTAGCTGAAAGGAATTGCACAGAAATTTCACTCCCATTACATAGCAAACTGGGGGAAGGTCAATCTCACCTTTATAGCATGCTTTCACTGGGATTAATGTGATGTCCTTGCAAGTTTGATGGGGCAGATTCGAAGGTGGACTATTTAAATTTTAATTTATATTGTTAGAGATTGATCAAGGGGCTCTTCTGCTGATAATCTGTATATTTATGCCTTGTAAAAATTGTTATTGTATGTAATTTAATCCACTGCTCTTTGAGATGGGGACATCGTGGCAAAATCAACCTCCCTGTGCTCCAAGGTCTTCAGTTCATGTTATGATCGTCTTATATTTTGCACAGAGATTTGTCTGGCTTCATGCACAGTCCGACATACATTCTCTTCCATAAATCATCGTAGAGTACAGATGCAATGTTGTGATCAAAGTGAAGTTGGGATTTCATGGAGAGCAAAAAGGATGATGAATCCTGGCCTCCGCGAATGACAACTCCTGCTGAATGAGCATACGATTATCAAGTAGTTCACTGTAACCTGGGAAAAAAATGTAAATATAAAATTATTATGACATTGTAAATTTTATTTGAGTGGAACACGAAGACTGTTGTTTGGGTATGCCAATAGGACATTTATGTTTTTATTCTGAATACGGTTGCCTTTTGTAAACTAACGTATGCTCTTATAAAATTCACCCCCTCCATTTTCCAGGAGCCCAAGCTTGCATTTGAAGATGTGGATGTGACTGAACTCTACCCATGCATCATGTTTTACAGCAGTAACCCTGGTGAAAAGGTATCTGAAAATCACTTTCTTTTTTGGCTGACAACACTATGACAAGGGAAATAATGAGCTGCTCTGGGAGTATAGATGTTATAATGTGCATGTCTGGTTTCACCATTCATTTTCCCAAGACTCTTTTTACCGGAATAAACATGTGCAGTACATTAATAAAATATAAAGAATAGCATTTTTGGAGACATTATCACAAATAATTTCAAGACATTGTCACATTATTCATGATATTAATGTGATGCATTGACACATTTGGGCGCTTGTCTCTAAAATTAGCTTTACAAACAACGTTTCAGTGTTCTTTGTTAAATTATAAACTATCCCTACCCAAATGCAGAAAATAGGAATTAAATTTTAATGTGGCTGTTTGGATGCTGGGATTTAATCACCTGGAGGTGGGGAGAGGAGGTAGTGATGTGCAGTTCTACAGCTCAAGCATAGTGCAGTGGTCTCCAGGTATGCAAGAGGGTATTGAAGACATGACGTGTATGGCTCGAATGTGAATAGGTAGCTCGGAGGCAAGATTGCTGAGCCAGCACTGCTGAGACTCTGTATTCGAGTGTGTTAGACATCTCACAATTTAAAGCATATTCTCAACAGAAATCAGTTCATGCTGTCCTCCTAATAAAAGCATAATTAAATTACGTTTTTCACTTAATTTAGCTAAATTCCTGCTCCTGCTGGCTGTCGTGTAACAATCTCATTGCTGAGCGCTTTGGAAAATGCACCTTACTGAAAATGTGATTTTGAAAGGTCACTTGAAGGATTACTTTCAGGGTTTTCGTATTGCATTGCTTGTGGTTTAGTCTGATACACAGGACACACTGTTCTGAGATCTACAAATTTATTTTTTATTTCTTGATACGAAGCCAATAGAACAATTATAATTAGGAAAACATACACACACCTGACAGGTGTGTGAAATTATGTTGTTTGCAAGGTATATGTTGTGCTTTGTTTTGGATTAACAGATAATGTAATTTTAGTTGATCATACATGTACAATCCCCGTGTAACTAGCCGACTACAGTTACTGGGATTTTTCATTTGCTGCACCTATATTCATAAAATTAGCCAAGGTCTGTTTTTGAAACAAGGGAATGTTCATCTATACAGTATACTATGTAATTTATGCAAATTGTAATGTTTCTCACTATATTTTTACATTGATTAGGGAGGTTATCAGGAAAATCATTAATTAAATATCATCTTTAGTATACCTAGGTTTTGTTGGAAACTTGCTCATCAATGCTTTATAGTCATGTTATTTTTTTGTAGATAATCTAATGAACTACTGCCATAATAATACTTCAGTGTTTTTGTATTGTAGATTTAGAGCATAACAATGCATGAAGTGGCTTTTCGAAGATTTAAAATTTTCCGTTTTAGTCATCTCTCTATTATCAACTCCTAATAGTTTTCAAATCAGCTTGTGTTGACATTTTGTGGAAAATGAGTGCTTTCTTTCATCCAACGGCAAGCTCTAGGGATGTGTGAATGGGTAGTTCAATTACATGGCTAATAGTTTTAATGATTTTCTAGGCAATGGCAAAATGAGTGCAGTGGTCATAGAATGCATCAAAGGATTGCTGCTACGACTAATGTTCACGTTTTCCAATTCATTGTCTTGGTCTAAAGTTGTTACGTATTAATTTCACATCAGTAAGAATATACATTTAGCAACAGAAATCGCATTGTTTTAAAATGACGTATCATCTCATGCTTTCTGCTGCAATTACACAAGTTAAACAACGTATTATGATCACTAATTTGCTGTTGGTTCACAAGGTCCTTGGTAAGGTAATGTACATAGGAGCAGCAATTAAATATATCCCATGATTATGATCTACAAGTCATTATTGAGAGTGGAGTTTATCAATCCCTAGAATTTAACTTTTAAAATATTATTCTCAATTGTTTGATTTGCTCTTTATTAAGTTCACCAGTGTGTCCGAGGAGTGAAACAAATCTACGTGGAATTAAACAAATATGCATTATTGTGGTCATTGATGATTGGGCTGAGACCATCCATTTCGCTATATTTTTGAAAATGGTTTAATAACGGATAGCTGCCCAAAATCAAATCCACGATCTCCATGGCACCACGTTTATCCCCAGATCACTTTTAAAAACTCTAGCCTTTAATATTCTACATGCAGTGGTCTTCTTGCTTCCTTCAGCGGCAGACTTGCCACATTTTTATTGTGTCCCATTATGGTGTGGTGGTGGTGGTGCCGCTTTTTATGAAGCCACCATATGACAGCACAGCGGTTGATATGTGCAGCCCATTAAATTTTTACCGTTTCAGCTTCCTGGGTGATGTCTAAGAGTGCCTCTGTGTGGAGAGTGCAACCAGAGGACATGGTCAATGCTGTGCATTCTAATGTAGAGTGAGTGGGTATTCACTTTTAGTGTAGCTTTTGTTTACTTCGCTATTGTAACGTTCTCCGTGTCATGTTGCTCTTCATATTCTTAAAATATTTTATATTAAAATGACAATGCAACATCCATATAGATTAATGGCTAAGCAAAAAAAGTCATCGTAGAATTCAAGCTATTTTTACGTGGTGTTTTCTATTCTTTGGCGTGACAATTCTCAATCAAATACCATGATTTCTTGTACGCTTTAGTTTAAGAGACGAGCACTTTTACTTCAGGGCTGTGCTAGACCAAGCAATACAATGGCATCTGATTGCTCACAAAATATTGTGCATCCCACATTTGTTGCTCAATGTAACACATTTTCATCTTCCATGACCATGGGCTCTTATTTTACCCAGTTAGGCATGCATCTTTAAGCTGTATTATCATATAAAATAGTGTAATGTGTACTGTGACACCAGACACTCATTGAAAAATTGTTCAGCATGTCGCCAGAATGAATTGGGTGGATTTTTTAACTCCTAAGCATGTGACTTAGACTTCATAGGAAATGCAACATTTTTACTGGTAGCAGTTTTGGATCATTGGCTGTTGTGCTTATCCTTATATTTTATGGTTTTTTTTCTATTTGCTTACATATTCTGTTACATGTGAATGTAAAGTAGCTTTAGATTAGGTGATGGCTTAGTGATTTTCATGCAATTTAACACTTCCATTCCTTTGTGTCACTGTAAACATCACCCAAGTTTGAACCAGATTTTGTAACAATTCCCAGACAATATCTATTCAGAGTTCTAATAGGTGTTACAGGTCACCCATCACTTCAGTGAGCACCTGGGAATGGGAAAAATGGATGCGTCTACTGGCATGTGATTGTAATTGAACCTGGTTGAACGTTGTCTGCAATGGGAGAAATGGTTTGATTTAAAAGTGTAAATTTCTTAACTGTTTAAGATCGTTTATTATATATTTTCATAATGTCACGAGTAAAGCTTTTCAGAATTCGGTGTAACCATTTTTGTTGCCTTGTGACAAGCTCTTAAATTATAAAATTGAAAGATACACATTTTCACCAATTGCTTTACCACAAACGTGTGTGGTTTTACAAACTTGACACTTCACGAAAGTGTCTTTTTTGTATTTTTAAAGAACTTAACACTATTATTCCCCGAAAAATGGGTGAAGCCTTTTAATTTGTACAACTCGATACTGGCAAAAAAAGTACCCATAACCAGTTAGTTTTCAAAATGTATTATTTCCATTTCAATTTTTCCATCGAATAATGCCAGTAAGAATCAATTCTTTTTCTTATGTTAACCTTGCCTCTCACTGGGTCATGTGAGCCCTCTGTCCACTACTGGCTGCTACATTCATAGCAAAATATATACTTGAATCAAATCACAACTACAAATTCTGACGGTTCATGTAGTTGGTGCCACGGTGGACCAAGTGTTAAATTCCTAATATGTTGTTTCTATTTCCCATTTCAGTCACTCTAAGATTCATAATTTGCTGTGTTCAGCAAAAAAAACTGATACGGAAGCACGGACTTCATAGATAAAAATGTAACTCCAAACAGAAGTGAAAACATATTTTTAATCCGTTTCTCAAAAGCACCGATTGTCATGGCTGAGTGGACTTTAGTTTGCAGACTATTCTAGACCCATGGGACTAAAGATGACCAACTCTGCTCTGTTGTCCTGAGCCGAGTGGATTTCACACACAGCACTCGATGATTATGCATTTGTTGTGTCTCAGGTTAAGATTTGTGAGATGCAAATGCGTGGAACCCCACGAGATCTGCTGCCCGGTGACCCCACCTGTAGCCCAGGCCCCGTGGTTCTGGCCGAAGCCACCGTGCAGCTAGTTCGAGTGCTGCACCGTACAGACCGCTGGACCCACTCTATCAATCGGCATCTTACTGAGCGCTTGCAGCGTGTGCGGCCCTGCCTTTCAGCTGCCAGCTCCAGGTATTTGTGTTGCTTGCTGAAATGCTCATTCCGCTAATATCTCGAGGAAATTCTCTTCGCGTTTTGGGATCAATGTTATAAATCGTTTTTGTAAAGGTGCAAAATTATATGGGTTTTTTTGGTTAAATTGTCTGACGTGTTCGGATTCATTTCATCATCCGTTGGTTAGGTGCTTCCAGTGTTGTGTGTGGATGTTAGGGCATTGAGGTTTAAAAATAGATGACCGTGTCCCAGTTACAACTTACTATTAAACGATCACCCACATTGCTGGCTCCATAGGAGGCTCGATTATAAAATGAATCACTGTTTTAACAAAATAATTCTCGTTTATGGCAGAAATTCAGTACAATTTTTGAGCCATATAATGTTTATGCATAACAATATTTCAAACTGTATAATAAGTGATGGAGGAAGCCAGATGGTAAATGCATATTTAATGTGGAGCTAGGGATTAGGGGAGTTGTTGTTTTAGTTTTTAGGTAGGATTGGGATTTTAGAAATCTGCGTTGTATTTACAAAGGAGAAAATAAATACACCGAGAGATATAAAGTAAATGTTGGTATGCAAAAGAATAATTGTGGAGAAGCAGTTCATATTTGAAGCTAGAGGGAGGAAGTCGGCAGTGCATGGGTGGCATTTGAAGAAAATGCAGCCAAGCATAAGCGGGAAGTTTACTGTATATTTATATAGAAATAGCGGTGGTATTTATTACTCTCTCTAACCAAGCTTCTTTTACTCTCTAAATGACATCCGCTTTCCAATTTTATAAATATTTATTTTTCCCTTTTTTACTCGATCCTCCTGCAGGGCTTGCAAACCCCGGTTGGGCCGCGCACTCCCAAGGTCAGACTCGCAGTGCCGAGAAGACGCAGAGGAAGGTGCTGAGCTCGAGCAGGATGCGCTGGGGAAAGAGACCGAGTCTGATGAGCATCAGCATCCCAACCGTCAATGCCGCTCCGGCCCTGGAGAGCTGTCTGATGAGCAGCTTCGTACGCTGTGCATGGAGGTGTGGCCTGTGCTTGCTGTAATGGGTGGCGTGGACTGCGGCCTGCGCCTCGGTGGCCGCTGCGTGCACAAGCTGACGGGGCGTCATGCCACGCTGCTTGGCGTGCTCAAAGAAGGCAGTGCCTCCGCCAAGGTTCAGTGGGAGGATGCGGAGGTCACGATCAGGTACCTTGTTAGGCTTAAGTTTTTTGGCGGATGAATATATATCTATATATCGCTTGCGCCGTTCCAAGAAGAGTATATAGTATTTCTTTCATATTTACTCTTGGAAGTTTATAGGTTTATGGTTAATGGAAATGGACTAAGACACATTTTTAAAAGTCTTTGTCACAAATGTTTCGTTATATAATGCATACAGACTGCACCATCGCCACAAACAATGCATTTGTCTTTCCTGTTACATATTAAGTGCTACAGGGCATTGATTTTATATATTTAAAAGCAGCCCTTGTCCAAATCAAAATGAGTAGCTTTTAACTAATGACCGTGGCTTCTCAGATAGTATTTAAATATGCTTTCAACTGTTTAAAATGCCATGCGACCAAGCGTATAGGGTTTGGATAATTTAAATTTGCTTTAGTCGAAGGTCAAGTTGTCCTTTCATGTATTTTCTCACCAAATATTCTAATTATTCAGTTTAAAAGCTTAACGTGTAACGTTGAGAATGTTAGTCATTGAGAATTATAGGTTCATAATACAATTTGATTAATTATATGCATCGGTGTGTGCAATGAGCAGTTACAGAAACCATGATCTGTAGGATGTGACATTTTCTATTGTGTCCCCAACTGTAACTGCATTGTTTCACAGCTTTCAAGCTCTTTGGTGATTTTTATGTTAGCTAATAAAGATCACCAAAATTGCCTCATTACTCCTTCTTTTCCACCGTAATGCATGCGTAGCATTTTCATTGCTTTAATGTGCATTTAGCGTGGCTGCAAAGCTCTCCTCATTTTTGCTCGGTGAAATTGCGGTACTACATTATGCTGAGCTGATCTTTACAATCCAATCATAGGTTCATTGGTGTCGCAGTCTTGCGTCTTGTTCGATTTATTTTCGTTTAAATTTTGCTTTGTGCATTGTTCGTCTTGCTTTTGTGCCGCTTTGTCTGTCACAGTGTAGTTTCTTTCCTTCCTTTTTCTTTCCCTGTCTGTCCCCGTCTTCACCCTTGGTGTCTATGTGCTGACAACGCACGCGGCTAAAGTGTGCTGAATTCTTGGTCACCCAGCGACACTCCTCTGGCCAATCTGGAGCCCTGCGAGCCGGTCTCGTTTGATGCCGGTCGCTTGCATGGCGTGTCGTCGTCCACGCTCCTGGACCTCACGCACCTCACGGGAATCCAAGAGGACTTGAGTCTCTCTGGGGCTAAAGGTGCAAAGGGCCTCTCAAGTGGTGGAAGAAGGTCCGATCGGAGGGCCCCACCCCGTAAGCAGGAATCCCAGGAGCAGGCCGAGCTCGATCAAAAATTGGACGAGCAGCCAATGCATGCCTCGGGTGAAGATGGGGGAGAAATTAGTGCAGAGGTGAAAGCCGCAGACCTGCACACTGACGGGCAGCAGTTGGCCAACTCGGACACCACCGCTGTACTACCACTGGTCAAATCTCCAGAAGCTGCTGCCATTGGTACATTTGAAGGACATAAAAAGAAATCTCACGATTCATGCAAGAGCCATGAGGCTGAGATTCGTGCTGTGCAGATTTCCTTCCTGTGCCTGGGTGCAATGAAAGCATTGAGTGTCCTGCTAAGCTGTGGTCGGTATGCAGAGCTGCTGCTTGTCCCCAAGGCATGCCCAGATGGAGGGAACCACAATGCAGACCGTGGTGGCATAAGCCCCTTGGGATGTCAGTCTGGGCACGAAGAGACTGAGCTGAGGGCTTCGCTGCAGGCGTTAATGCGCAATGTGGTGCGTCGTGCTGTGTCGCGATCCCCGATCAAATGGGCCATCTCGTTGGGTGAAATGGAGCGTGCCCAATCTGTAATCCACAAGCTGGCAGTCCGAGGACTGTTGGAAGAACGCTTGGGCTTCCGCAACAGACAAGGTGACGTATTTAGACAGGATGAAGCTATAAGTTTAATTTTGAACTCGTATTTTATTAAAGCGCTTCCTAATTTAATCACTTAATTACTTCCATAGAATTGTCGTGGCTCTACGGGAAATTGGATGACCATCTTGGGCAAAAATTTTAACCTGTGGTATTTGAAAGTTATGGATTAGTCTATTACCTGGATGTCGCATCAGTATTATCTATATCCATACACCGTTGGATTGAAGGCTTTTAAACTAATGCTGCTCCGTGTCCCATGATGTAACAATCCACTTGGTACCTGTGCACAGGCCAAATCAGCACGTAATCTCTGTAGTGGATGCCTTCTTGTATTTCTCTCCTTTTGCTGCCATTCAGTAGTTCTCGCCCACCGGATGTGCCTTATACTCGCAGTCCCTACCCAAATCGATGTAATTTTATTATTGGCTTAGAAATGTACACATTCACGATGGTTTAACACTGTGCAAATCGAAATGGAGAGGATTGCATTTGAAATTAGACTGAGACAGAAAGATAAACCAATGGATATACCAAAACAAGTTACTCTGGAAACATGAACTAGGTTGAGGTTAAAGTCAAGACACCGGCTCAGGTGCCTGCTGTGGAGATCGATCAATGTAAATATTCTCATGCACGGGAGCTCTATATGTATCGCTGCACCTAAACATAATATGGCAGCAGCTTTTCCAGGCGTTCACCCAGCAGTGGATAGTATACGACTTAACAGTATATGTGACCTATAGCTGATGAGAATACAATTATAGCGTGTGTCAATTCTGTTCCTGGTCATAGACAAGACATAGATATGGAGGTGCGAGAAAATTACAGTGGGGGGTGGGGTAATTGGTGGGTGCAAGAGTCAGATAGGTAGTCAGCTAGCGCCAAGCCATCAAAGACTGCTTTGCTATATATTTATGTTGTTTTTGGCCAATTAATTAATCAATTAACACTTTTCTCAAAGGCAGGATTTGAATCGTCTCAGGCACGATTTTATTTCTGTGAGGCACCGATGGTATTATGTATGTTTCTGTTTCTTTGTTTGTATGATATGTGTTGGTGCGTGCGATGTAAGTTGCCCTGGATAAGGGCGCCCGCTAAATAATAATAATGATGGTTACCCCTCTGCCACCCTGTCATCCACAGTGATGCGCCTCTACTCATTGAGGGTTTTTAGTCCTGATATGCACTGAACACAATACAATACAAGTTCAGTAATTGTGGGGAATGCAGCATTTAACCAGAGCGATATCATGCATGTGTTCGGTGTATATAAAAAATATGATGTTTTTATACTCATTCACATTGTGTATGAGCATATTTGCACATGATCATGCAGCGCTTAGTATTAAGGACATAACCAGCAAATCACAGCACCAAAATCAAAACGCTGACTATTAAGCCACCCAACTTGCCATATATATTTTTTAATCCTTATGGTTTCCTTAACCCTGTGCCTTAATAATAATCTTGGTTTCTTTTCATGGCATAGAGTACAATGCAGAGGACAGTGGTTCAGCACCCATGACTGGACAGACACCGGTCACCACCAGCCCATCCAGCTCCAGCACCACATCCCTCATGAGCAGCTCACTGGAGGACACCACGACTGCCACCACACCTGTCACGGACACCGAAGCCGCTCTGGTTCCTGAATTGCCAGGACCAAACATGATGCAGCATGCTAGGTGAGCATGTCTTATAAACAGTGAAGAAAAACCATGCCATGCGCATTTCACACTTTCAAACGCGTACTTGTCCTCAGCGGTATTAACCTACTGATGATAATGGCGGTGCTCATGCCAAGCGTCTTGGATCATGCCCCTATTTAACGGATGCTCTAACCCAGACCTGGGCATTGTTCGGCTCCTGGGCCGCATACGGCCCTTTGGTTGACTCTGACCGGCCCGTGTTGCTTAATTATAACATATACTCTTACAA
>JAZEWT010000001.1:7738653-7759640 GCA_036362905.1 Mordacia mordax
GTGAGGCGAAACGTCGCGAGGAGAGGAGAGAGAGCCATCGACGCGGCTGTCCCGAGAGAGCAGCTTTTCGAAGCAATCATCAATAGTGGGAGAGCTGATTGGGCAGCAGCAACGGAGATGAAATGGAAAAGAGAAATGTGGCGATGAGGATAGTGAAGGTGAGAACCAGGGGGAGAGATGGGGGAGGTAAGTGGATGAGATATAGCGGAGGGAGGAGAGGAGAGGACGATGGAGGGAGAGAGAAGTGGAATAAAGGAAAGGAATGCAAAAAGAGTGTGAAATCGTGATGAATGGAATTATTTGGTATAGAGGATTCAAGAGAGGTGTGAGGAGACAGGGCTCAAGATTGTTTGGCTGGCTAGCTGACCGGGAATAAGACAAGACGTCGTGTTCAAAGCATGTACAGAGTGCAAGTGTGCTCTTTTTTGTAATATTTAATAAGCACTTATGTATTGATTATAATTGTATCTGCATTCTAGGATCTTATTTCAGCGGCAACGGGAATGAACCTGGCAATGATCGAAGATCCAACTCAACGCAAGCGACTGCCCAGCTTCCTGCGCGGTCCGGCCGAGGAAAATAAGCCTGTGGCCTCGCCAAACTTTGTGGTCACCCAAGCGCTGGTTGCTCTTCTTGCTGAGAGAGGTGCTAAGCTGAGACCGGGACCTGACAAGGAGGAGGAAGCCAAAGGTAGTTTGCAATTACATTCATACTTGCTCGTTGTTGCTTTGGTAATCGTTCGCATTTAATTTTGAATCGCAGATCTACGTAATTTTGATTAGTAGTACACATCGATATTCGCGGTTAATTATGAAGCAGGTTAATTTGTTAATGCTGATTACGATTGCTTCGAAAAGCTGCGCTCGGGACAGCCGCGTCGATCGCTCTCTCTCTCCATCGTGATGTTTTGCCTGACATGGGCAAACAGGAAGAACAATAGCAACAACAGTGTAGACAAACAACACACAATCGATTTTGTACAAGATGCGAGTACAGCGGCTATCTGCCACAAAGGCCAAAGGTTAATCTGTGAAGCAATAGAGATTCACAAGACAGAAACGACTGAAGCACAAACAAGAAATGAGAATTAAGCTCAGCCAAACCTGCAGGCCAGTTATTGAAGTCGGCAGTGTACAGCTATAGAGCTCTGACATGCGGACATTAGGAGAGAATCACCGAGTCTTTGAAGGACTAGGCTTTCATGAGATACAAACTTGGAGGTGAGTAAGAGGTGGAATTCATCTCATCTCATCTCATTGTCTGAAACCGCTTAGTCCTATACAGGGTCACGGTGAAGCCGGAGCCTATCCCGGCAGACACAGGGCGCAAGGCAAGGATATACCGACGATGGGACGCCAGTGCATTGCCGAGAGGTGGAATTGGATTGGGTTAATGTGATTCCAGTGGGTGAGCAAGACAATGGAACCCTTTCAAATGGACCCCGACCTTCCATTGTTCACAGAAGAAAGCAACGCTATAGAAGAGACTTAACATATACAGAGTACCTACATATGAAGAGGAGTGACTGGCAGGACACAGGCACACTGGACTTGAGGATGCCTTGAACGTGTGAGGCAAAACGTTGCAATGGGGGGGGGGTGGAGGAGAGCGAGCGATCGACGCGGCTGTCCCGAGAGAGCTTTTCGAAGCAATCATCATGCATCGAGCCGTGAAAACCTACATCATCACCTTGTTAAAGCTAATGTATATTTAATTTAGCACAAGGCAGCTGTGCAGAATGGTTTGGGATGTTT
Source organism: Mordacia mordax (assembly GCA_036362905.1). Lineage (NCBI taxonomy): Eukaryota > Metazoa > Chordata > Hyperoartia > Petromyzontiformes > Petromyzontidae > Mordacia > Mordacia mordax. The sequence goes on from JAZEWT010000001.1 coordinate 7,740,408, forward strand.
TGGTGACTACGTCTTGAAATCTGCAGTGAGTTGCCTTAGTGAGGTCATTGGGGCCCTTTAGCATCACATCAACTCATAACAATCAAACACATGGCCCAGTATGTCATGAGGTGATTTTAGAGTGATCAGTAGTTCTTAAGTACCTTTGCTATGAAGGTTTTTCTTCCTTTATCTAAACCATTACGAGTCATGGTGACATGACTCTCTATTCTAATAATCGCTACAACAGCGATTAAGTAATATTGTAAATGTATTTGATACAATAATAATCCATACAATCACAACCATAAACTGCATCTACAGTAGATTATAATGGGTACTTGCATGATTTAATCTATTTAGAAATATCGTTTCTATACGCACATTTAGTTATATATATATATATATATTTTGCAAAACCCTGGGGCTTTGGAACACCCTTGAAGCTTTAATTTGATGTCAAAATTGGCAATGTGGTGCTTGCAGTTTTGGAGATTTGAATGCAGATAAATATATTAATACATGCAGTCAAAATTACTAGTTGTCTCTTATGGGAGAAACTAAGTAATACTGCTGATATCTCGAAAATGTACAAAAAAAATCAACATTTTCATATGTGTAATATGAATCAATTTATAAACATGAGGTTTTAAAATCCAACGTTAATTCGTTTTTGCATGCTTTTTGGAGATTAACACTGTTCCCCTGATTCATCTCTCTTTTTCCCTCCCTCACACTGAAGCAGGTGCACTGTCACCTCTGAGTGTGGCTGCTTACTGTGCGACTCCTACTCTAGGTCCCCTGGAGCTGGCGAACGCACTGGCCGCCTGTTGCCTGTCGGCGCGTCTCTCGTCGCAGCACAGGCAGTGGGCGGCCCAACAGCTCGTGAGAGCTCTGGCCGCCCACGATCGAGACAACCAGAGCAGACCGCAAACCTTTGCGGATATGACCGGAGACCTGCGCAAATGCCCCCTGATGAAGCTCGAAGCTCATCAGAACAGAGTGAGCGTCGGCGATGTTTCGTCTTATGGCTGACGGGTGCCTCGTGCTGAGAATCGCTCTCAGGAGGTGGTCTTTCGGGAACGCTGTTGTGCATCCTTCACGGCATTTTGCTTCCCTCGTTGGAGGTGCCATCAGGAGAGAGAGAGGAGGGAATGCTTTAATACTGATAATAGTTTCACTTCTCTGGTGCTTTTCACCCGAGGGTCACAAAGCGTGGAACAAGGCTGTGGAGAGAACGGCATGTCAACAACAACTATCCCAAAAGAAGAGCTATTGAGAGCAATTCTCAACATCGAGCCATGAAAACCTCTTTTGTACTTTGAATCGGTTGTCCGTTTGAATGGGCATGCAGTGATCCATAAGTTCATTGATTAGATTTCATTACGATTATTTTAGCACTCTTCCAATTGTATGTTTTTGAATATGGATTGCTTAACATGGAATTTACATATATATGCTACGTTGGTATTAGGTCTGCCCATTGTGAACATGACTGCACCAGTGGGCATCTATCTATATGTGAGAAACTATGCGAATGAGAACACTTAATAAATGCAAGAATCAATTCTGGAGTTGAATTGTAAGACTTTGTCATATTGCTTGGAAACAAGGTGGGGAAAAAATATTTCTTGTCTGCTGGTCTAGGTTAACATAATTACAGTTTTGTTTATTGATATTCAGCTTTTAAGTGAAAGGTTAGTCTGTAATGATGTAGGTTTTCATGGCTCGATGCATGATGATTGCTTCGAGCAATCATCGAAAGGTTCGTCTATTTTTTAAAATGGATTATATAATTTTAAAATATATTTATGGAACATAAATGCTCGAGCAGTCTGACCTACCTTCAACATAGTATTTACTTCTCAGGTCGGTGCATGTCTTAACTTGCTGATGTTTTGACGATCACATCGTTTCAGTCTTGGTGGAACTACCGATTCTTGCTTCTGCTGTCTGCAGGTGACGAGCTGTTGCTGGAGCAACAAGAAGCAGCTCCTGGCTACGAGTGGCAACGATGGGACTGTGAGGATTTGGAGCGTTTCAAAAAACCAGTACACGCTTCAGCAAACCTGCGTCTTTCACAAACTGTAAGATGAATACCAAGTTCTCAATAAGCATTTCCTGATTAATACCAAATAAATGAAGTTGTGTGTTTTCTATCTCTCATGTACAAATTGTATATAGCACCTACGTATTGTGAACGCACAGTGCTTTTTATATCATGTAAGATTGTGATATTTTTCATATTACGTTCACCACTGCTTTTTATTACCTTTGGGGAAAAAATAGGCTTTAAAATTATGATCGCAAAGATAAAAAAAAGAGAGGAGCATATTGCCATTGCGTTTCTTAGGTGGGTGTTGTGAAAATCAATGACCTGCACTACCTTTTGATAAAATTTTGTTCAGCTTTCCAGTGAGACTGCATCACTGGCAGATTTTAATTCAGATTAATGTTTAGTTTCCTCTCTCGAGCGATTAACTCATGTGATTAGTTTCATGTACAGTATACCAGTTCCTGTGTACATATGCTTATATTTACTACAGTATGCATGAGGATCTTTATGCTACTTATGTATCGTCTTTTATACAGCTGTAAAAAAAGAGTTGTGTGAGATGCATGCTCTATGACAGTCTCAGGTTTGTTAGCTACTGTAAATTCATTTCCCATGACTGTGTAACAGAGAGAGCAGTGTTTTGAGTGTACCAATTCAAATCATAATTACCTAAAGATGTTTTCGTGCTGCAGATAGATATATCTGCTGCAGATATTTCTATCTGCAGCATCTCATTGGCCTAGCCGTAACATATAACTCTACACTTGGGTAACGTTTTCTGGATTTATTTTTGACATAATAAAAATTAAGCAATCTTATCAACTAACTCATATTTGAGAGATGTAGCTTGCAGTATGGTACCTTGATAACAATACAGTTTTAGAAGTTTTCTTATTTTTTTATGTCATAATGGATGTCGGGTGGCACGGTGACCCACTGGGTAGCGCTTTCGCCTCACAGCAAGAAGGTTCCGGGTTCGAATCTCGGCTCGGGTACCTTTCTGTGTGGAGTTTGCATGCTCTCCCCGTGTGCGTGTGGGTTTTCGCCAGGCACTCCTGTTTCCTCCCACAGTCCAAAAACATGCGGCTCCATAGTTTAATTGGCTTGCAGACTAAATTGCCCCGCAGTGCCCGGTGATGGACTGGCGTCCTATCATGGGTATAACCCTGCCTTGCACCCTGTGTTTGCCGGGATAGGCTCCGGCTCACCGCGACCCTGTACAGGACTAAGCGGTTTCCAACAATGAGTGCGTGAGTGAGTAATTGATGTCAAATGTATAGCAATAAAGCAGTTATATATTTGTAAAGGTAACATTCCAATTCAAACTCTATGGGTAATAGGTATTTTGAATTTTATATATATATATATTACTTGTATATCAGTTGGCCAGGATAGGCTGCAGCTCCCCCATGACCCTGTACAGGATTAAGAGGGTATTGATATTGTATGTCAAATTGAACGTCATGTAAAAAAAATGTTATTGTCCTGTTTAAAATATAAAATATTGACGTTTTCAAGGTACACATAGTATGAAGTACATTCTCCAAATATAAGCCAGTCATTGTCTCTCAAGAATTTTGTCTTTTGAACAAACACACCAGTTCATAAAAAATATAGCCTACTATTTTATATTTGTTATGAGGCGATCTTAATGCAAAGGTTTCTGTAATAGGTGTCGACTACCGTATCATATGCCATAGTGGTGGCAGCGTCCTGGAGATCGTATGCATTTCCAGAGCATCTAGTCAATACCGCTTAGGTAGTTTGAAGCATACAGCAATCAAAGGGTGCAGCAGGTTTATGTTCAGTAATAATTATACAAAACAACGTTGTACAAAATATTGATGATTGCTTCCAAAAGCTGCTCATTTGGAATGGCCACGTCGATCGCTCCGCCTTTCATTCGTGATGTTTCGCCTCCCATTTCGGAGGCGAAACGTCGCGAAGGAGAGAGGAGATGCGCGATCGACACGGCCATTCCAAAAGAGCAACTTTTGGAAGCTATCATCATGCATCGAGCCATGAAAACCTTCATCAGTACAGAAATATCGCTTTCAAAGTAATTTAAGAATATTTTGATTGCTGAGGCGGAAAACAATTGATGTCGTACGGCTATCGCACTTAGCATGATGTAAGGGTACGACATCTATTTTAGGAGGCTAGGGGCTTATATTATAGTTACCTGAGTAGCATCAATTATATTTTTTCCCAGACGGCATTCATTCACTGTGCAGTGCGATTTAGTGACATAACTGACAGCACAATAGGAATGGAAATGGCATTGTTTTTAAAGCCTCCTTTCCCATTATGAACTTAGAATGGCGGTTCAATGTTCTTTGATTTCTTTTGGGACCAAGTCTGCAAATGAATGCTTTCAAGAAAAATATGGCATCTTATTGCATCATTATTTTTATCCGAATTTACACAGTGAATAAATAGTTGACCAAGAAATGTGTACTCTGCAATTTTAGCTTGACTGCCAGTGAGTATGTAACAATGAATGATTTGGTATTTCTGTTGCAGTGATAATGAGGCAGAGGAGAGCACCGGTGTCCTGGGATCTCCCAGTGACCCACACCTCTCCCAGGTCTGCTGGAGTGTCAGTGGAAAATATATTGCCGCTTCTCTGGACAAGACTGTCAACATCTGGCCAATCAATGGTGTGTCCTTTTATTCAATTTCCCAAAATGTGTATTAAGCAATGTAATATACTAAAAATATATTTTAATATTATGGTTTATTCTTATGGGTTGTTTTCAGCAAGAAATTGCTTTTTTTTTTTCAATTGAATGAGATCCTGGCATGCTTTATGTATTCTGTAAGTATCACAAACTGAACCAACCTGTATTTTTTTAGTACCCTTGTCAATGTGGTATGGTATGTGCCTCTGAATATTTGAGCACCCCCTGTAAAACGTTTTGAGCTGAAATTTTTTGCTGTGCATTATGGTCATTTAAACTAAAAACAGTTTGTACTTTTCATTCGTCAGGCATCCTGCTGCCTGTTCTAAGCTATAGAGTCCAGTAAAGTTATTAAATAAGGTTAATATTAACATTACAATGTTTGAAAAATAGTTGTTTGTCTCATAAACTTTGCCTCCTGAACAGGTGGCCGTTGTCATGTGGATCTGCAGCCTTACTGGGTGACTTGCCTGGCGTGGCCTGATGAGCAGACCGCATTTGGAGGTCGCGCCAGTCTGTCCGTAGAAATGCTGCTGATTGGTCGACTCGATGGTTCACTTGGCCTCATAGAGGTGGTTGACTCCTCTACAATATTCCACCATTCAGAGCTACAGCACTGCTGCAGAAAGGATGGTGAGCGGGCACTGCTGTGGACTGATGTAGCACTATCGTGCCTAGTATACTGTGATAGGATTAGTACTTGCCAACTGTGTTGTCTTGGTAAATCTGGAAATGTTGTCTACATTATTTACATTTCAAAGTGTATTGACCATGTGTGCCTTTTTGTTAAGTCTGTGCTGCTCAATACAACATTCTCTCTTTGTTCACGTGTCTTTAAATTGTCAGTCATATGTGTTTTTGCGTTTTCAAAATTACTCCGCTTCTTGTGATTACTTATTGTCATGAGAAACTTCATGAAAGCTGGTTTGTTGCAAAGAAAAGGTTTCAACCTTCCAGCGTATATATTCGCGTGTGTGTGTGTGTGCGTGCGCGCAGTGGCTGTTCATTGCATTGCGTGGTACTGTGAAGACAAGCCGTTTGCAGTTGGTTATGCCGATGGAAAAATTTTGATTGGAAAGAAGGGTTCCTTTGAAAAGCCCAATATGGTGATCATTGAAGCTTATCAAGTAAGGCCACCCTGCTGGGATTGATTTTTCCTAAACTGAAAGTGTCAAAATGAATGTATTAAAACCCGATGAGGACCACATGAGTCAACATGTCTCTCTTAGGAGGAAAATGTGTTTTTTTGTAAATAAATAAGAGATTCTGTATGAATGAGATAAATTGAGTAGAGAAAAAAAACTAAAATAAAATGTACTTAAAATGCACTTCACGTACAATTGACTTCGAGTTGTTATCATTGATAAAGTCACTGTCTGCTGGTATACGCATTGAGTGGGCTGGTCCAGGTGTGGAAATTCCATGTTCCTAGGGCAAAGACCATAAAATAAATTCCTGATAGTGCTACTGACTCATGGACGAATGGTTGAGCCAGGACTCAATATAGCCATGAATTTGCAACCTTTCAGGTGTTATGCCAGTTGGTGAACTACACTGTTGATAAACTGTAATATCAATTATTATTATTATTCATTCCGGTGTATTTGAGTGTTTTACTTTATTTTTAAATACGTTTTAACAAAGAAAGATATTAAGAAATGTGATGAATAAGTGTTTTGACAGTTAAACAATTCTTAGTGTTGAATTGCATGTGTTTTATTAACGGCTAGTTTTTAACTTGCTGATAATAAATGACGTCGTAATTTCTTAAGACCTGAATTGACAAGAATGTTGAAGTGTTTTATAGTTGTAAATTGTATATAATTAATGTGCAGGCGTCTCAAAAGGTGACTTATTTTAGTCATGGGTTTGGGTGGTAACCAAAGCATTTTACCTTCAATCTGCTCTTCCCTCACGCCCAACGTTTGATAGGAGGCTGTAACGCACATCAAGTGGGATCCCATGGGCAAACTGCTGCTTAGCTGCGCTGCCAAAGAGGACAACGTCAAAATATGGGCGCATGGTGAAGAGAGTGGGTGGCACTGTCGCTTCCTGTTGCCCCATCCTTCTGTTGTGAACATCGTGACCTGGAGCAGCTTGCTTGGCAGGGGCCCAAACCCTCGGCTGATGCTTGCATCGTACGTCCCTTCCTTTTATACTTCACCTCACATTGGTCAAATCTTATCTGTTAAAAGACCATTTACCAAAGACACCTTTTTCATAGATTTATTGCGCGACAGATACATTATTGGACCACATCTGCCTTTTCATCGCTCGCGATAAATGCATAACTTTGGTCTCGGACATAAAACACTTGATGGGGCCCTGAGCGTTTTGTATAGATGCCTTCATCTTATTTCATGTGACTATATTACACATGCAAGCAATGTTACCTTTTCAGGTCCATAATATTGCCTATTTTGAAGGAGATTCTATTCACCTTTCGCACGTGGCACAATGTGGGTAGATGCTGCTTGACATTCTTTCTGACTCATGCAACATTATTCACCCTTAGGCCGAGTCTTCCATATATACATGTTTTTATTACGGACAACACCGATGTTCAAAATGTGAGCTGCATGTCATGCGACAAACAATGAGATATGAGGCCAGTAGGCTCCCATTTTTGAGTCACGTTGCTGATCACGGGAGATAGTGCTGAATGTAACATTATTTTGATGTCCCCCGAAAAAAAACGTTATTGTTGCTGATTTTCCATTGTTATGTCGTCGTTGTTGTTGACAAGCCATTCTCTCCGCAGCTGTGTGCAGCGCTTTGTGACAATCATGGGATAAGCACTCTAAAAATGCAATTATTGTTATTAAATGTTTAAGGAATGCAAATAAGTATTTTTTTCTGGATTTAACCCATGAACTCAATTTAATCGCTCTACCAAATGCCATGTATTTATAGGAACAACTTTTGGTTTAAAAAAAGTGGTTTTGTACTCCTGATTAGAAGCTGTCTTTTGCCTTTCCCATCATTAGTATTTGACGTAGAACGACCATATGTTGCGGGTTAGTGTAGTGTGCCTGAAAACCCACTTTGTTTTGAAGTTCTTTTCCACGCATCATCGCTGCAGTGACATTTGCTCTTTTACCACTTGTTCTAATGCAGAGGCTGTCAGAGTGGGCTCGTTTGTGTTTGGACAATCCCACACAATGCAGATGGTAACTTCCTCCAGCCTCAAGAATCGGAAACAATTTGCGAGGAGAAACAGAAAATGGTGAAGGTGAGCTTAACTGCATTGCTTGGGAGCACGTACGCCACCAAGATTTTCCAGACTATGTCCGTTGTGGTTCCTGCTGTCCCCTCTACATCCTCAAGTGTTCTCCATTCTAATGCTGAGTGACTGTTTTCGCATTGCGCATGTGTGACGATCAGTAAAAAGAGAAAGTAAGTGAGTGGCTGTTAGACATTATTTTTGGAAAAAATTACGTCTTGCTGTGACCGCATGCTTTTGGTTTAGTCGTATTTTTATGCATTTCACCCGTTATCATAATTTAGTGATAATGTAACAGAAGACAAATTTGGTAGTTAATTGCAATATATTATTTTGCATTGACAACTAATAAAATAACAAATATTTTAGCTATCTGCAGTATTGATGCTTGTAACAGATTAACATTTTTATGCAGCCTCTGTAGGTGAAATATCTTTTGCTCTCTGTCCACGTGTGTATTTTGTATTTAGCCTTTGAATGCCACCAAAAAAACACCACTTTGCTTACCAAGGATCACTGCCCAGAAGCATTTGTTGCTTAGGTACAATTTCTATAAATGTGTGTTTTTGCCCCAGGCTCAGATTTAGACCCAAAACCGTTACGATGTGTCCTGTTTTTGCTCTCTTGTTAATTTATGGTGTGCTACGTTTACCCGAGACAAAATGGAAGCTTCCTTCATTAACCGACTTCCCAGCTTGTTTAGAGAAGCATAAAATCGTGTCCTCAAAACAAATATAGCGTGGCAAAATTCAATAACGTGCATTGCTACTTTGTCTGGTGATTATGCAGGACTGGTCGCACAGGAAGGAGGCAGTACAGTGCGTGTATCGTCTGAACGGACACATCACAGCCGTAAAGATGGTTTCTTTCAGTCCTGATGGGATGGTGCTGGCATCGGGAGGCGTTGGCAGCCTCATGAACATCTGGTCTTTGCAGGTTCGACAGCAACTATGACTGCATGCACATTGCAGGCTTCCAGTCGCCATGAGATTTACAGACAGGGCTCACAGGACTTTTCACCAACGTTAGTGTAACTGTGTCAGTGTTGGTAAACAAGTAACATTAATTGTAGTTTTCTCATGGTCACAGTGTGGTATTTATTTGCCTGGTCTACATATGCCTGCTGTTTATGTTGCTTGTCAGTTGCATATATACGAATAACAGCATTTTTAGAGCACTTTTCACCCGAGGGTCACAAAGCGATGCACAGAGCTGGGGAGAGAATGGCATGTTAACATCACAACATCAGGGCAGTTCAACTGAAAGTCGGAGTAACAATGAATTATAAAGCAAGCAGAAACAAAATAATTCTTCAACAAACAAGGAAGGAATGAATGTTCCTTTGCAGGCGCAGGTTGGCAGAAAGCCATCATCCCAGCACGACGATGTTGAGCCACATCAACATTCCTTGTTAGAGGACCTGAAAGCCTTTATGGAACAAGTGAACTTGAGATGAGATTTAAAGATGCCCAGGGAACTCAGCTGACTGAATCTCCAATGGAAAGGCATTTCAGAGTCTGGGAGCAGTGCATATAAACTAATTCTGCATCTTTCTTTAACAGTTGGAGTAGCACTACATCTTCAAAGATTTAAATGATTAGCTGCCATGCATGTGATGTCATTAAATGTTGATGAAGAACCGTTTTTATACTTTGCAGGATGGATCAGTGCTGCAGACGGTTGTGTCTGGATCTGGATCAATAACAAGTATGGTTTGGATTCCTGATGTTGGAGTGGCAACATGTTCCAACCGTTCCAAGGTATGTTCCTTCAACAGCAGTTGTTTATAATAATAATAATTGCATTTTTATAGCGTGTTTCACCCGAGGGTCACAAGTTTATCTTTGAAATGGTGCATTGTTACATATGTCGTACAGACTTTTTGGAAAGCAATCTACTTATTAAACCTTTTGCTTTTAAAATATGCATGATATTTTATTGACTGTGGAATGTATGGTGGCCAAATGTCTCATGTCAGTAATCTCCTTGAAAATATATATCTTTTTCGCACATTTTTGCTCTACCATTTTAAATGCTTTCTTAAAATGTTTTAACTAAGGAAATATGTTATACCACAATATTTCCAATGGTAAAAACTTAAACGTAACCTTTAAATGTTTATAATGGAGAATATTCCACACTTTTGTCTTGCATATAATAACTAATGGTGAGCGTTGGATGCTAAAGTGGCATAATATGGGCTTGTATTGATGTAGATTTTCATGGCTTTTGGGGTAGCTGTGGCAAGCCTGAAGATGTCACCGATGTTAGAAGTGAAACGTGAAGGAGAGGAAAAAACAACTTTCCACAGCTACCCTGAAAGAACCCAGCTTTTTAGAGCAATTATAAAATGGACTTGTTTGTACATGATCACAGGATGTGTTGGTGGTGAGCTGCATGACCGATTGGGTCTCCAAGCACCAGGTCCTGGCTACGTGCCGCACCGCACTGCGCAGTCAAGGAATTGTGGGCCTTAGCTCGGCACCCTGCATGCGAGCGCTGCTGGAGAGGCTGCCCACGATGCTGCAGGAACAGTATCTCTACGAGAAGGTGCGTGCATCGTGAAATGCCTGCCAATGCAGTGTTGATCATGAAGGTCGTTTGGCCATACTTCACCACGCAGGTCAGTAGGGATTTGGGAAAGGGTGAGTGCCCAGGACTGGTTCAGATATCATTCTTCAGTAGTGTTCGGAGTGGCGAGGAATTGAAGTTCGGGGTATCTGATTTTTTTAAGCGGTCTGCTAACCACTGCATCACAGCTCTCTCCGTCATGACATGCTATGTAACACTAATTATGAGATTTCCTGAAAGTTGTAGTTGGTGGTGTATATGAACACGTAACATTGGTAACATTGCAATTTTATCATCAGCCACTGTCGGATGAAGGCCTACCTGAGCCACCACCATTTCTCAATCTTGCGGTGTAGTGATCTACTTCACCACCTGTGCAGGATTGCAGGAGGGTTATACTGGATGCCTTCCATCCCTTGGTTGCCACACTGATGTTATTTTCCCGTCTTACAAAATTAGTTAATCTATATTTTTCCAAAAAGTATCGTCTCAAGACATCGCGTTAAAGGCTGAATCATGCTTTGAGGAGACAATAGAGAGAGGTGTGATTATTGAAATAAATGTAAATGTTTGTATAGTTTACAGCGGTGGCAAACAATTTACAGAAACCAAAAAAAAGATAATTTTTAAACTGGGTAAATGTATCACATATTCCATCATATTTTTCCAAACACAACCATGTTATCCTACAAACTGTCGTGATATGACTTGTCGAGTAAATCCAGATGTTTGATTTCATCATGTATTATTTATTTTTCAGTTTGTATTTAAATTTTCTCAACGTTTTTCTTCTCCACCAGCTGTTTGTGGTGTCGGGAGAACAACTGGTGCACAGTGCCTATATGCAGTGCCTGGCTTCCTTGGCTGTTGGGCTCAATCTGGAGGCAGTTCTCTGCCGCCCTCCGCTTCCTCCCCATCACCGGAGCGTGAATTTGGGTGCCACCCCAGTGGAGGTCGGTGGAAACTGGAACCCCTTGGAATGGGCCTGGTTGGCCTCCTTTTCCACCACTGTGAAGACAGCCGAGGCGCTGGCGCGTAGCTCTGCATTTCCCGAAGCATTTGTGGTTCCCGAGTTGGAGCATTTGCTGCCTGAGGAGCAGCTCCAGCCACTGGTATGGAATTGGTCGTGTTTTTTTTATTAGGGGTGATGCAAGGATTTAGAATGACTCCACCATACACCTCACTCGTACTCTCCACGATCTTCCCATCCAATCCAGCATCAACTATAAGATCGCCCATGCCATATATAAACAAGTCCATGGGCTCTCACCTCACCTCTCGATCTACTGCATGTGCGCTACTCTCCACCAGAAGCTCAATGAATCTTGGCTACACAGTAGGCTGTGGCTTCTCTGCTGCTTCTCCCGCCATCTGCAATGCCATCTGCACTTACTGCTGATATTATTTTTTGAAGTCTGGACTCAATACTTTTATTTTTGTTCACACATAACTGGCACTCTCTCTCTTCATTCACATGTTATCTATGGCCTGTTGAAATCTATAAAACATTACCTGTACGACAAAAATATTCTTGCTATTTTGTAAGATAAGCACATTTACCCTTTGTACAGCATCTACAAATGCGTCCAGATTTGTATGCCTTTAAAATAAGTTTTCTATTGAATTTAGTTCTGGCGCTGTTGCTGATAATTCTGTAAATGCCTGTGAGACATTGGCGCATGCCCTTGCATTTAGCCACGTTTAGTTACATTGAACAAAAACAACGTGGTGAACACATTGTCAATGTTACATCTTATTAGATATACAAATGGTTATCTTTCAAATTGGTCATTCTGCTGTCTGCTTCAAATGCTTCGTGTGATTATTCGCGGGGTTTTTTTTTTGAGAATAATCTCGCTCTTGGGTTACTGTGTAATTCTGACTACTACTGGGGTCTGCATGTTTTATATTTAATTGTCCCTGAAGGCTGCTGAGCTCACTGCACCTTTATGTGTTTTTGTGATATAGCTTGCAATGGTGTAGTAACAGTGCACAGCTTTATTGGACTTTTAATGGGACGAGTTGGAGATTTGCTGCTTAGGGCTCTCTGTAGTGTTGACTATTGCACTTGGAATGCTAGTAAGTGCATACCTTTTGTTAGCTGTTGTAGATCACTTTAAAAGTCTGCCAGCCAGCAAAGTGAATTCAAAATCGATATGATCATTTAAAAGAGAGTTAGACATGTTGTTTATGTTTTGGCATGGATGGTGTATTACAGTTTAGGCATTTATGGTTGATTTGTACTCGGATGTGTAATTAGGCACAATTTATGCTCCTGCGCATAATGTCAGATTTCAGAAAATTTGAGTGGAAGTCTTTGATTTAGTAGAATGTTTGCTGGATACTGTGCAGTACACTTCGGTTTTGTATGAAAATAAAACTTGAATTGTGGTGGACAAAGCACTGCCTGTTGTGCGCAATAGTACTATTTAATTGTTACATTTTAAGCCGTGCCTACTGTCATCACAACTAAAAAATGTCAGCAGAATTAAGTCTGGCTAACGATGGGATCAAGAGAGATTCTTAAGTTGAGCAGGTGTTCTTGTTGGCTTAGGCTGTGAGTAACCCTGTAGATGGCAGCACAGCTACGGATTGTTGGTTTTATCTTTGTGAACCGCCTGTGTGGTCGTTTTCTCTGAGCGCTCCCACATCTGAGCACATGCAGCTCATGAATAGAATCAGCCCAGTGTCCCAAGGAAGGACCTTTGTGGAGGAGTCTTTGAAATTCACTGAGGCTTTCTTGGCTAAATATCCTGCTTCAAGACCATTTACAAACGTGTTAGAATTTAGTTTAAATATATATTTGCTTTGATGGTGTGTGTTCATTTATTTTTTAGGACAATAGTAAATGGAATGCGTCAATGGACGAACAGATAATGGCATGGGCTACAGCCAAACCAGAGGTATGTGCCACATCCAATACTTCACAGTGGTGCAACATACAATATGTATGTCATTGGAAATCTACATCTATTATTTAATAACACATTTTAAGCTATGGGTACTATTGCCAGTGTACATATGTACAGAATAGAAAAGGTTTTTTTTTTCCAATTTCTATCAATTATTACAGGTGTAAAGATCTTAAAACACCAAAATGGACACCTTTCACAAAGTGTCCAGTTGGCAAAAGCCACACATACCTGTGGTGAAAAATCCTGAGAGAGCAGCTTTTTGAAGCAATCCTATGCATTGTCCTTCAAACTGATTGGCCTTCACCAGACATGGGTTTCTTTTGAGCCTGATTGTCAGTATTAGCCAGATGTTGCCAAAAGGCAGTCCGTTCAGGACAATACAGTATAAATGCTTTAGTGGCTGAGGTCGAGCTGTTTAAGCTATGGGTACTTTTGCTAGTGTACATATATAAAGAATAGAAAAGGTTTTTACCATTTCTGGCAATGATATGGGTGTTAAGATGTCAAAGCACCATGTCTGGTATGGGCCAATAAGTTTGAAGGACAAAGCATATGTTATCAAAGCTTTGTGTTTGCATATTTCGCGACAAGCAAGTTTTAAGATCTTAACACCTGCATAAATGCCATAAATTGTTAAACCCTTTTCTATTCTTTACAATAACACATTTCGTGTGTTTTTCTGTTGTTCTTTTACCACGTGGGGTCACCCATATGCTTTTTTTTTGTTTCAACAGTTTTTCGTAGAAAAATGCTATTTAAAAAACGTCCTCGCTAATCATTCATTAGCTAAGTGTTGACATTAAAAAAATATTCTCCTATTCCCCGAATGTAATTAACGAGATATCACGTGGACGTTTTTAAGCAGATGCTATTTCCTCAGTGATTAATAATTCTTGGCACACCGCACGCCAATGTGTGGGTGTGTGTGTGTGTCTCGTGGGTAGGACTGGCAGCTGGGCGGAAAGTGCGAGGCATACATGTGGGGCGGGGGTCGTCACGGCCAGCTGGCAGAGGCTGGCCGGAGCGTTCTGACACCGATCCTGACGCCCTCCTTCTCGCAGGCACAACAGGTAATTGCAGCACGAGTCAATTCGCACACTTTAACCCTATCACCTCCCGATTCTTGGAGTTATGGGCAGGCGTTTTAATCACAGCCAGGTAGTCTGACCTTGTCCATTTTATCAGTTAACCTGCGACGTGCCTTTTTGCTGTAATAGGGTCATGGGGTGGTATGGATGAGATGCTCATGTGCATCTATTTTTTTTTTTGCACAATATATAATCCTATTACAGTTAAATCTCTTGAGCTTCTTTTGAAATGGTCTGAAGCTTAATGAGCCAGCTGAATTTGGATTTAAATCCGTATGGCTTAATTGACTGAATGATAAAGCTTTTGGCTAGAATTCAATAAAAATGTGTTGGAATATTGTAAGTTTCAAAAAGAAGCCACTGTTTTATCTTCCAAGAATTTGATTGCAGTGTTGCTTTTATTAGTAAATCCCACAAACACCCCATTTTGAGAATGACTAATTGTGCATTTAAAATGCATCTCCTTTGGAAAGCACTGATCTTTCTGGCAAAGGCTCTGCCTTGTGTTTGTTTTTCTCGAGTTACATAAAATAGTTTTTGTCCAGTCAAGTCTAAGAATTTTTATATTCAAGCAAGCCAGGACACATCACTCTTCTTTATTGACAGAACTCAGCTAGGGCTAAATGTCATTGTTACTTTGTAGAGTTGTCTATTTGGTTATAATCGTAAAAAAAATCTTAAGCAATAGTTGTATTAAATCGGTATTTGCCTGTGATATATTTGTGTAATGGTTGTTGTGTCTCACTTTCAATGCGTTGCGTTTTCTGGGATTTTACATAAAAGACATCTACTTTGCGGCACGCTTTATAAATTCCCACTTCTCAACACCTGCACCATCAACATTTTAGAGGCCGTCTGCTAATAGAACTGAGCAGGTGTTATTTATGATGTGCGTAGTTTTTAGTAACAAAATATTGGCCGGGTTTTTAAATCATCTCAGCATTTTTTTTAGTCACTCCTTCGTATGTGTCAGGTTGTGTGTGGGCAGAACTGCACATTTGTTGTACAAGCCAATGGTTCTGTGATGGCTTGTGGCGAGGGCAGTTATGGACGACTAGGACAAGGCAATTCCGATGATTTGCACACTCTAACGGTCATATCGGCTCTGCAAGGTAACGCACTTTTTTTTTTAGTGCTTTGCATTTTTTACGCAATGTGCCATTATCTATTTTATTTGCAATTAGTCTTACGGCGCTGTCATGCTTGTTGTTTCACTCGTGCGTTGCCGATACGCTGGTCAAGTCAAAATGATGAATTAACCTCGTGGCTTCCTATTCCTTAGACGCAGATTAAATTGAATTATACCATGGTGGCTTTGCATCTGAAATCTGCAGGGGATATTGTATCATGCACCTATAGCACATTTGTCTGCATGCTTTAAATCTGAAAAAGTACAATGAAATTGCTAGCAGTGAGAAAATATTTTGAAACTTATAAAATTTATTTTAGTTCAAGTGGCTTAAAATGTACATAATATTTATGCATATACATAAATGCAGTCCTGTCTGTAAATTGAACATAACCAGTTTTGGTGTGAACTAAGATAACTGTAGAAATGCAAATTGCCCACAAACTTGTCAATCCACCAAAATTCTTCTTCTGAAAAGTTTGCTGTTCCAAGCAATAATAAATGCTTAGCCCTAATCATGACTGACAGCTCTTTCTGACCTGACTTTTCGATGGGTAGGTTTTGTGGTGACCCAGCTGTCAACGTCGTGTGGCTCTGATGGCCACTCCATGGCCCTGACCGAGAGTGGAGAGGTTTTCAGCTGGGGCGATGGGGATTATGGCAAACTGGGTCACGGCAATAGTGACCGTCAGCGGCGACCCCGTCAGATCGAGGCCCTGCAGGGGGAGGAAGTCGTTCAGGTCTGGCCCCCAGTGCCTGCTCGTTTTTTCACGATGTTTAAAAAACTAAGCGACAAATGTGCGTGTGATTGTGGCTTACTTGTGAAGATTAAGACTTTTAATACGGTTTTTACCAATTTGAAACTGTTAGAATATTCACGTATCATGTATGCAATAATAATAATAATGACGGGATATGATCTACTTTCGACAAGAATACATTTCCATTATTATGAAATAATCTTCAACGTGTACGTGTTAATACCCTGCTACAAGTAAGCTTTGGCAGCTTGTAAGATGTGCATCAAAAGTGTGTTCCACTCTTTCCAAAATGGTTAAATTTGGCAAACTTGCTTTCAGTGTTGATATTCCTTGCAAGTAAAAATATTTTAAATCTGCATTATAATTAGAAATATGCCATCCGTCAGTCTTTGATAGCTTTGCATGTGTTTTTGGTCGGATATTGATGTCACTCTGAAATCGTTCCCTATATTTATAGAATAGTAATTTCGTCTCAAAATTCTCATTGAAGTTATTTTATATATTTGTCTGGGATTTTAATTGTGCTTCTCGTTTGCATAATCTCTGCTGGTTTATTCACGTGTGATTTTTTTTTCAATTTTCTCTATTTAACCTATGGCTTCCTTGAGAAAATGGTCTTGTAGTCTCGGTGGGCTCTTATTTAGTCATGTATAAGGACTTGCACTGAAGGTTATTTTATAATCATGTGAATTGTGGTGGGGAAATTACATTCCACAGAATATCCTTTATTTGGAAGTATAACATTATCGAGCATATGACAGCATCTTTTTCACATCCAGTGTCCAAGGGCCTGTATGTATAAGATGTTTTGAATTTGAATAACCACAATCGAATTATAAGCATAGTCTCACATTAAGTTGAACACATTTATCCGGTCGGGTGATGGGGTGGCAGAGTGTCTGATCCGCAGTTTGAAAGTTGTCAAGTAAATCCCAGTTAGATGTTGAAATCAGCCCATCAATATTTTGTGGTCAACAAATTGGCTACCATGTTGTGAGAAGTCACAAGTGAGTGTCCTATTTATTAACTGACCTCGAACATAAAAATGCATAATTTCACAACTCCGATTTCAGCCGATGAGTCCTGTCCAAAGTTTGTTTTGAGCGGGATGACACTGCCCAAAAGCTCTTGATTTTTGTAACCCTATCCCTGTCATATCATAGTAATCGTCATTGTAATCTTTTCAGCTCTCTTGTGGCTTTAAGCACTCTGCTGTGGTCACCGCTGATGGAAAGTTGTTCACATTTGGAAACGGTGATTATGGCCGGCTTGGCCATGGCAATACGTCCAACAAGAAGCTGCCCGAGAGGGTGACCAGTCTCGATGGACAGCAGGTTGGGCAGGTAAAGAATCCTGTTCCCTTGGGCAAACACCAACATGTATTGGTGAATTTAACTCTCGTGCAAATCACGGGGAAACTTTCATAATGTCGAATGCGCATTGTTACTCTACATTTGTTACAACAAACAGATATTATTAATGTGAAATTAAGGTGTTCTTATGTTTATTGTGATTACCGGGTAACATCATGTCACTTGTACTATAAAAAACGTTACACCAATATGTTTTAGGTGTACCAACTATTGTGATTTGTGGTGTAATACGTCTGCCTGCTGTTGTAAGGAAACACTTGAATGCAACTATTTGTTGCAGGTGGCATGTGGCTTAAATCATACCCTGGTCGTTTCAAATGATGGCATGACTGTCTGGGCTTTTGGTGATGGAGACTATGGGAAGCTTGGTTTGGGAAACTCCACTGCAAAGTCTTCCCCGCAGGTATGTGAACCCAACCAGACAGCTGACTAGTCAGCTGGCACACTAAGTATTGGAAATATATCCAAAAAGCCACAATTGATCAATGCTGCTAACATGTATTCCAAACACAGCCGAATGGATGTGATTAATACTGAACATTGTGTACCATATGCGTCAACTTGCTTTTAATCAATGCTGTGCATGCTGCGAAACATCGCAACCATTCCTGCAATCGATGCTGTGTGGTTTGTTTTTTTTTTCCAATGATATGCACGTGGACGACCGGACAATTTAAATCCCAGAAAGTGGATGCCCTATGTTCCATTGGAATCAAAAGGGTTTGCTGCGGGACCCAGTTCTCTGTGGCTCTTACTAAAGATGGAAGAGTCTTCACGTTTGGCCAAGGTTTGCTTCATGTCCAATTGTTAATGTGTTACACGAAGTTGTATGTGGTATAAATAATACATATTCATTCAATGTCGCAATGAATTTTAAAGCATATACATTCGCAGACAAATAGGTCTGCAGACAATGTAAAAGTGTATAAGCACAATTTTGAATACTCATCCATATACCCCCTAATGCATCACGTTGAATTGTTAAAGACTGTGTAAAAACACAAGACCAATGTTATTGATAACATATTTTAAAGCTCGCGATAATACCTGCAATTCAACAAATTGTGATTTGAAAATTGACACTTTCTTGTTACGTGCGTCATTTGAAGTTTTACTTTTAAAGATTTAGTTAGCACTCTCTGTTTGTTTTTCACCATGAAGTGCTCTCAAAATACATATTATTTTGATGCGAACAGTGTAGTTATCCATCCACAATCCAATAAGTTATCACATTTAGAATCATTTGCACATACCGTTGTATTGGTCGAATTTTGATGCATAAGAAAAAATATATTTATTTTAAATATAACAATTTTGTAATTAACTTTTTTGCCAAAATCAGTCTGATGCCTAACCGAAAAACAATTATCGATGGCCATATTAACTCTGCAAAACCATTTTTTAAGTTAATAATGCTCTTCTTTGAAGGCCACAAGGTAGTGCATGGGCCTTAGTAT
>JAZEWT010000001.1:7790337-7807561 GCA_036362905.1 Mordacia mordax
TTGAAATGTAATATTATGCAGCACACGCGATTGTCACGGAAATATTTATTCCTTCCTTGTTTGTTGCAGATTTTTTAAATCGCTTATTTTGCGTCTTTCTAAAAAAAATTCCTACTTTTTGACTTTCAGTTGAACTGTCCTGATGTTGTTGACATGCCGTTCTCTCCGAAGCTCCAAAAAAACGTTATTGCTGATTTGCCGTTCTTATCTCGTTGTTGACGTGCCGTTCTCTCCGCAGTTCTGTGCAGCGCTTTGTGACCCTCGGGTGATTAAGACTAGAAATGCAATTATTACAATAATTATTATACGATGTTACACACTAAACCATTTCCCAATAAATGTATTAACACTGATAATTTTGCATTTTAATTTTTTTGTTTAAAGTCAGATTATATTGTACATGTTGTTCTGCAGTGATGTGTATATTTAAAAAAAACTATTGATGCTGATTTTCCGTTCTAATGTCGTTGTTGGCGTGCCGCTCTCTCCCCAGCTCTGTGCAGTGTTTTGTGACCCTTGGGTGAAAAGCGCTCTATAAATGCTATTATTATCATTATTAATTAAACAGCATTTTTTACAACTGTAGCGAGACCCTGCCAAAATGCTTGCTTGCAGGATGGAGATGGACGGTTACGGAGACAGCCAGTGAATATGACACCCAGCAATAATTGTCCAAGGGGAGACACTAGGAAAGAACCTTGAAAGTGGGTATTGATTCACAATAGTTGCAGGAACCGTCAAAGTTAAAATACTGACAGCCCGGTGTGGTGGAGTCAATAGCATTGGCCATGGTTTTTAGCTTTCAGCTTAGCAATATTCGAAATATATATCGGCTTTTCCCCATTTTATAAAATGACTGCTTGACAATTGAAACACACACACACGTGCAGTTTAACAGTATATTTTACAATGTGATACATACACAGGTGGGAAGTCAAAAAACACACACCGGCATCTTCGCTTGTATTTTTTAGAAATTGCAGACATGCATCTTGTCACTTGCCTGTAGGGAACTGACGGAGCTAGTGCACAGATACATCCATTGATATTCCACACAATGATGAGCAAATCATCAGGAATAACCAAAAGCAAAGTAACCCAGAGATATTGATCAATTGTTACAGCAATACCTTTTTCCAAACACCACCTGCGTTTAGAAATTATATTCAGGAAGAATACAATGGCATTAGAAAGAAGCAGCAAAAGATACATTTTGTTGAATGGACCTTTCTGGACGTTTAAGTCAACTTCATTTTGTCTGAATTCATCTGTAAAACATGTTACTGTGAAATGTGGCCAAACTGTTAAAGTTATTTTTCTGATTTGTTTTTATTTAAACCATTCATCACTTACTTGCAATACAAATAATTTACTTCTACATATGAACACGTTTAACACATTTTCTTTGCATTGGCATTTCAATACACTGTTAGTGCTTAGTCTGTATTTTTGAAGGCCAGGGCACAGATGAGAAGTGGCATTTTATTTCCACTATAAATGTAATAGCTCACCGAATAGTTAACATACTTTTGCTACTCAACAACCGTTTGTAGGCACACACATTATGTACATTTGGAAGAGGAAGGGGTCACCAGACCACATCTTATTGATTGAAGGAGGTTCGCCATTCTACAACGAGCTTTGTAATCAAAAGCAGTGCAGGAACAGCAACAGGAACCAACAAAACAAAATGCCCTTTTGAAAATGAAAGCTTTCGTAGAGAGGGCGTGAACTGACTTGAAAAACTAGCACACTTTTCATGATTTAACGTTTCTTTTTTTCAATTGTAATCTCACCATTGTCACATTTTCGCAGATGGCTGAAATGTAATTTTGTTCATTTATTAAAGTATATTTGTTCTCAGAATTATCATCACTATACTACTGCAGATATGTGGAACAATGTTACGTTTGAGCATATTCTACTTTTAACTTGGGCATTAAAATTAACACTGGGATGAGGCCCCGTATCCACAGTCGTTACACTGTGCAGTCACAATGATCAGGTGATGCTGAATGCGCTGGCCAATGCTAGTCTAAGCGTTCATGCGCACATTTAGGCGGTGTGTTTGCTTAATATCTTGAACCGAAGGGGAAGTAAATTATAAAAAAAATAGTGACCCACAGATTTAGCCATTGCAGAGCGATCTAGCAGGTGTGACACAGAATTGCTCATTGCTGTCAGTTGGAATCAATAGGCTTGAATAGACAAGCTTCCATACGCAGCTGATAGGATTACAAAAACGAACGACTACAGCCAGACATGTGACTGCCTCCAAATTGGGGTAATGACTAAAAGTGAGGCCTCAGATGTCGACAGAAATCGTAAACACTGGAGCACAACACAACATTATTGAATAAACATAATTTATTACAGGTGCTATGTGAGTTTGCAAGCTTAGCGACTCTGGTTTTGGTATTGCCTGTCAATGAGCACAAATGAACCACGAGCCACAGATATTTGTCGGAGCAGACAAACGTAGACCTGAGCGTATCCGTATCTAGGAAACGTATCTGTAGCGTATGACAAGTATGTCAGAGCATCAGTAAACTGGGAACATTTTACGGAGAAATAATTTAAAATGTTAACAAAAACAAATGCTTAATCTAGCATGTTTGATGTTTAAACATTGGCTTGCCAGGCCTGTATCTAACAGAGTAGTAGATATTCTAATCTGAACAATTGGTACTCTACCCTTATCCCAAGTCACAGGCTCTGGCTTAAGTTTTACGAAGGTGTCACGCGCTCGGAGGTTAGGCTGCTGTGTGGTATTAAATGGGATTAGTGTCACGAAGAAGATGTCTACGTAAATCTATTCCACAGCTTACCCTCAAAAATAATAGGGGGCTAGGTATTGGTATAGTTGAGGCTCAATCCCGTAAGTGCAATGTCAAGTATTACACAAGTACAAATACATTGAGGCCTCCTGATCTGTGAATAACAGTGATGTGTAAACGATTGTGTTGCATCTAAAAGTTACCAAACTCAAAAACATAGGGCAACGCTTCCAAAAAAAAAAAATCCAAACAGATTGCGATGAGATTTAATTACCTGTATCTAACTTTAATTCTATGCTTTATGCTCTGTCAGAAATTTGAGGGCGTTAAGCCATGCCCTGCATATTCGCAGCTTTCTCAGATGTAAATATTAACTGCATTTATAGATCGCTTTTCACCCGAGGGTCACAAAGCGCTGCAGATCTGCGGAGAGAACGGTATGTCAGCAACATCAGATGACGTCACAGAGCCACTGCCGATGAATAGCGCAGAATATTAATTTAGAAGTGGATTTGTATTTTTATAATTCCAGAAGAAAAAATGCCACCACTTTGTAGATAAACTGATGGAAGTAATTACTGAACGTACAATGGAAGTAGACTTAAAAGTGCCACAGATTTTTTTGTATTGTTTGCAATAACGGCCTACTTCTTAAACCTATAAATTATTATTAAAATAATCTTCTATGGAAAATAGCATAAGTCAAGGTGCCGACTAATGACCATAGTGACAAATACGACTACATACGAGATGTTATAAATACAGCAAATGGTTTGTGGAATAGTACAGAAACGAAGCTTCTTGGCCCAAGAAAACATACGAGAAAGAAACATCACATATGCGCATGGCTTGTGTGATAAGCTTTTCAACACAACTTCACCCTCCCAAGTGTTTTATATTCAGTGCCGATAACATCCCGTTCCAAGGCTCATAACGAGACGGCCCCACACGCCGTGTGACATCGCGAGATGCCATCGCAGTGAACGGAGCCGTGAATGCAGGGCACGCGCATCACCCACGATGGCATCACATTTGCGGGCGAGGACGATGCTTTCAGCGCTGTTTACTCTTAATCCATGTTTTGGACAGCCCCGTTTGATGGATTAGCGCCTCTTTGCTCGCTGGTTCGGTCGCTACGAATGACGCAACTTTGAGATTTTGTTCGTACTGGATCTATGCGAGAAATAATGCCTCCCCACCCCGCCCCCCTGTTACAGACAGACTGACAGAAATCAAATGTTAATGCTTTTCAACCGTAGTTGGGTAGCATTAGGAAAATGACAGGGGGGGACATACATTTTAATAATACAGCCGAAGGTCTCTGTTAAATACAATTCGAAATAAAAATGTGTTCCATTACATGACGGGAAATGAAACTAAATTTAAGGGATCTTTTGTCATCGCTAGAGTTTTCATTAAAAAAAACCACTCTAGCTGGCAAATGAAGACTGCAGTGCTGTTACATCAGAAGGCTTAGCAAAAGATAACGACCTAACATTACCGAGTTTTAAAAAAAGTCCACCTGAAGTAAAAAATAATCACGATTTATGTTACAAAGTGTGTAAATGCTTTTTTTTTACATTTCTTTGTACATTTCATGTCTACGCCGCAATGCTAGCAATCTCACCGCACAGTGTGTGAGAAACATCCCCGTTGTCATTTAAATTGTAGTCCACACAGCAGGTACCATACTTCAACATTATTATCTTCGTGGTGTCGCCAGGTGTGCACCTGGGTTTCTGCAGGTCACGAGTTCACGACTCTGAACATCGTTTGCAGATGGCCATTTCAGAATTTAGTGGCTCAAGGAATAACTTTGGTACTCGCTCTATGTACAGCACCACTTCTTTGGGAAGACTGCGGGATGGTTCATGGCGTGAAAACAAAGTTATCTGAAACGTTGTCAAACACCGGCAACGTCACCAACGTGTGCTTTCAACTCCTCCAACAAATGTACAGGTCCGTTGTCGTCTCTTTTCGGAGGTCAGCCACGAGATGTTAACGTTCCATGATACATCTCCACTTGGAAGACCAAATGACTGCAGAACAAGGTCACAAGAAGAATTCTTGGGCTTCGGCAGGACCTTTGTGTGACCCAGCTTTTATCCGGATGGTCTCATGAGGGCTCTCACAACTGTAACAGAGCAAGGTGGGAAGCGCATTACTCACAAATGTTCGGACCCAACAGGAAGTGAGACGCTTTATTGCAATTGTTTAAAAGGGGCATACAATTCACACAAAAGGGGTCAGAAAGCAAATGTTCTTTTATAGCCCATTAATATGGTAACAGAGTGAAATAAAAGAGAGAGGTTATACACGTGTTACAGTACGTATTAGCAGCCATTTAGACAAGCGAATGCTCTTGGAGTGGGGAGTGAGCCTTTGAACCAGCAGCGTTACCATGCAAATCACATCCACATATGCACAGCTGCAGAACAATCAACACGAACACAAGGTCGTTAAAGGTGAAACGATACAAGCGTCTGCCTGCATGGTCACACAATTAGGTTTGCAAATGAAACGCTTGGCTACTTATAATAATAATTACATTTATAGAGCGCATTTCACCCGAAGGTCACAAAACGCTGCACAGAGCTGCGGAGAGAATGGCTTTGTAAAAAAAAAAAATTGAAAAAGAAAGGGTTTTTTTGCTGAATTACCGTTCTTATCTCGTTGTTGACGGTGCGTTCTCTTCGTAGTTCTGTGCGGCGCTTTGTGATTGTCAGGTGATAGGCGCTCTCGGAATGCAATTATTGTTATTATAGATAAATGTTACTTTAAACCATTTCCCAATATATGTTGCATTAACACTGATTATTTTTTATTTTAAAATTATAGTTGAGTCAGATCATATTTGACATGTTCTGCAACGATGTGTATATTAAACCCAAAAAAAATTGCTATTGTTGCCGATGTTCCGTTATAATGCCGCTGTTGTTGGCGTGTAACCTGCATTACAAAATGCGCTTATTACATGTCTATGCATATAATATACTGCGAGTCTGATATACGCGTGTCATACTACAATATACTGTACTTGTAATATATGAATGGCAGTTGTTTGCCAGAATGTCTGTTTCAGCTTAAACTACTCTGCCTTGGGGCATAAAGCCAGTAGACCCCACCATGTGTGTCTCCGAAGACCCCACCACGTGGTTGAAGGCCCCACTGGGAAGCGACTGGAAACGCAGGCCATCGAAGGGACACTCACCCTCGCTACAGACAACAACGTGCTCCATGCAGGAAACAAACTCAATTACACTCTCCGGAACTCTGCATCTGATATCTCATCTCATCTCATTATCTGAAACCGCTTAATCCTATATAGGGTCACGGTGAAGCCGGAGCCTATCTGGGAAACACAGGGCGCAAGGCAGGAATACACCCGACGACGGGACGCCGGTCCATCGCCGGGCATTGCGGGACAATTTTAGTCTGCGAGCCAATCAACCTATCCAAGAGCATGCTTTTGGACTGTGGGAGGAAACCGGAGTACCTGGCGAAAACCCACGCGGACACGGGGAGAGCATGCAAACTCCACACAGAAAGGCACCGGAGCCGAGGGACTCGAACCCGGGACCTTCTTGCTGTGAGGCGTCAGCGCTAACCACTGCGCCACCGCGCCGCCCCTGCATCTGATATTCCTGCGCTAATCCTCAATCCGTAACCTTGTCATTGTTGTAATGCGCACTCTGCACTATGGTAGGACAACAATACTATCTCACAAGTGGCTCTGAAATCACTGTCCTAAAGTATGCCGACGCAGGTGAAAGAATGAACAGCACAGTGCTGGGTGTCAGTAGGGAGTTTGAGAAGCTGGCAAAGCCAGTGCGGTGAAGATTCATTTTGTATGTTGATAGACGCACGAAGGCGATTTTAAATTTCCTCTCTAGTGCTTTCGTCGGAACCTCACTGAACCCCAGACATGACGTGGACCTGACATTGTAAGAAAGATTTCACTTTGTGCTCAGACTAGTGCTTGCCTCTTACGAGTTGACCCAACGGGCCTTCCTATATCATCTTTCTCTACATTAATTACCCCCTCCCATCCTCCCACCAATCATACAGGCCTTTGTGATTGTCTGGCTTTACACACTGGCTTTACAATATAAATGGCTCAATTGCTTTAGAGCCCCAAGGCTCAAAAATAGTGAAAGCCCCTCGCATTTTTTACACAGTCAATTTGAAATCAGGAAGAAAAAAAAATCTCTACCACCTTGTATTGCACATTAGTGAGAGGACGCTTCGCATTTCTCTCAGCGTGCTACTAGCGCTCACGTAAAAGCGTCCCGCGCCAAGGATTTGAGAGCTCACTGAAAAGACAAATTGGGATAAAGTGGTGAAACCTGTAGGTCCTACTATGTAGGAGACCTACTGTATAGGAGAGAGGCCACGCGCCTGTCTCCTACTGGGCTCTTAAGAGCTACTCTTTCGGGGGATAGCCGTGTCGAGTATTTCTCAAACATTAGCCTCCCACGTTCAAGATATTTTCAACTCATGCTTTTCATAGACTTCCAGTGTGATCACCTGATGGTAATTTTGCAGTTCACATTTATGGATTTTTTTTTCATTATATCAGTCCATTACCATAATTCGGTGGGTTTTTTTTTACTATTTACCAATGGGTACACCGATTCCCATGCTGTCAACAATACTACCAATATAGTCCTCCTGTGCGAAGCGAGCGGGTTTTAATTCAGCCACCAACAATTCCTCTGGAACTCATGAACTCATACGATATTGATAACATGAAAGATGCACAAAGCGTGCGATCAATACTTGTACTTGTTGGGAAAAACACAGATCTGATCATTCGTCATACTTTATAATAATAATTGCACTTCCAGAGCGCATTTCACCCGAGGGTCACAAAGCGCTGCACAGAGCCGTTTGTAAGGATCCCCGCAGTTGTGACTTTAATATAGTCCTCCTGTGCGGAGCAAGCAGATCTCATCATTCGTCGTACTTAATAATAATAATTGCACCTCTAGAGCGCATTTCACCCGAGGGTCACAAAGCGCTGCACAGAGCCGTTTGGATGATTGCTTGGTGTTTACTTGGTATTTGCTTATGCAACGAAGTTGTTTCCCAACAAGTAGAGACCACTGTGAGTGGGTATTATATCAAAGATGCATTGAACTCCATATTTCAGTTGCACCACAAGGAATCCCGAATCCAGAGTTTGCAAGCTCACTGGCTATTGTCTACAGTACTAACAAATATCTATCTTCATAATGTAATCCTTAGTCTCATTTTGTGGAGAAGCATCTTCGTCAACCACAGCACAAAACGCAAATCCCATCCTAATAACAGCAATCCACTGAGAACACATTAACATCTTATTTCTAATGACAAAATATACAGTTGCACATTGATGTCCTTCCTTTCACCGATTACTACAGAATCTGTTATCATATCGTGACTTACAACCCTTCACAATCAGTCCACTTTGCTTCACTGGCTATGCAAATCATCAAATGAAATATTTTGTATTATTTTTTATCACATTGTGTATTAACCACTAAGGTACCTGCACACTTGCTTCATCTGGTACAGATTTGTTAATCTGGAATAAATAAAGCAAAATTAGGCCAACTTCCTGTCACAAGGCCATAATTCTTCGGCTGTAGACCCTGGGTCAGCTAACTCGGTAAAGCCCCCGAAGCATCTGAACACACTCCACCGACCTTGTTAATCTTGGCGATAACTGACCTGGCACGAGAAACGTTACTTAATCCCACGTCACACAGAACGAGAGAGCTCTCGTAGCCGAAGGGACGTCGAGCTGGAGCCACTCGTCACGCACGTGTGTGCGTGTGATTGACTAACTGGAGGCTCGCCTGCCTGAGGTGAGACGAAGATTACTCAGCGCTGGACTGCCCTGATGTTGATGTCGTTATCCCACTGAAGGCTCATTTGCCTTTCGTAATGTTGCCTACGCGTGTATAAATGCCCTACTGCGGCTGCTATTGTCCTACCGCAGAGGTTCTCAACCATTTCAACCTGAAGCTCACTTGGGTCCGATCTCCACGCACCACTAGGTGGCGCTCACGGCCCACTGATGGTTCGCGACCTACTGGTTTAAGAATGGCGGGCCTACTGGATATTTATATTCGAGAGCAGGCTCTGATGAGCGCTGCTACACCTGACCAACGCGTGCAAAGCTGTCATGTTGACATGCCGTTCTCTCCACAGTTCGGATTTGTAAAAAAAAAGGTTATTGTTGCTGATTTAACGTTCTTATCTCGTTATTGACGTGCCGTTCTCTCCGCAGCTCTGTGCAGCGCTTTGTGACCCTCGGGTGAAAGGCGCTCCAGAAATGCAATTATTATTATTATATTCCGCAGCTGATGCAATACGCACCTGACCCCCTAGACCGCGCAATAACATTAATAAAATTCTAACATTACCCACGAAAAAGCAACACTTGTGCCAAAGCCGATGGCTTTTGGAAGCATCCAGTGCGATGCGGGCCAGGAGATGATAAATATAACAATAGATTCTTGAATTTCTCTCAGGAGAGCTTTGAGTGTCACTCCCTCAAATTTGTGGATTTTATCCACGTACTCTGGGTTTTTCCCTCGTGCCAAACACTCATTGGTATGGAATTGGCCGAACGTTCCAATTCAGGAAGCTTCTGAAAAAAAAAGAGCCTTAAATCTGAATATGTTTATCCTGGGTAAGAAAAGGACAATGTTATTGTTCCTGGTTTTATTGTACGAGATGTGCCATAACCCTAAACAGAGTCCGTTTCGTCTGTGCTTTTAGTTGATTTTTTTTACTAACGTTGATGTCGATATTCAGTTATGAGGACGGAGAGTTGAAATTAAAAAGACAACTATAATAGCAACCTTTACGTATATTTTTCCTGTCACATACTATACAAAGGCAGGTTCCCATGCATTATTTGATTGTATTAACATATACAAAATGTGCGATGTTAAGTTTAGCACGGTGTCCTGTTTTATAGAACTGTCGAGTGGAAACGAGTGTTTAAGCTGCACTGATTAAAAACAGGCAAATTGTGAAAGTATGCACTTCACACACGTTTGCTTGTAAATTGGAAACTGACCACGGCAGCTGATCTGACCGACAATTATGGATAAACGCACTGTGGAGCCACTTACTTTGATAAAGCACTTAGCTTAATTGGACGTTAATTATCGTACTTATCAGACTAAAGTTTAACCATATCAAGAAAGTGTAATTTACAAAATTTTCATGGATTTTACATTGGTCATAATTTACTGCATATTATGGAATTTCTGACACTAATAGAACCATTAAATTGGAATCCAAAAACATTTTACATTTTTTTTAAAGTATAGATTAGCTTCGCTACATCATTCACTTACTCAAGGGAAGAAGTCGTTTTATTCTGTCAACAGAGATTGTTTTAGTTTTGGTTTAAAAAAAAACCCCTCAATCCTATGAAGTTGATTATCAATTGAGAAATTATCTGCTTTCAAAATTAAAGGTGTAAGCATTCTCCGGAATCGTCACGGCCCGTTCGCCCTTGGGCTGTCTGGATTCAATTGGCGAATTCCATGGAGAGGAGCCGAAGCGCAATATTAAATTCAGAAAAAATGAAAGCAAATATAAAATGAAAAAGGAAATCAAATTAATGTCAATTATAAAAAAAAATAATGCATGATTGATGTGTGAAATGAATTTCAGGAATGTGCCATTTTCTATACAGTAAATAAGATTGGTTCTTTTCATGCTATTTCAACCAATTTCGTGTATTTTTACTTTTAAAATAACTATAAAATCGCTGGATATTCCTTTAGTGTAATCGCTTCTTTAAACGTGCATCGTGTTCCATTGTCCAGAATGTGTGTCCATGACTATTTTTTTGTCAACGATTAGGGCCTTTTCCGACAGAATGTGGGCCATAAAGGATATTTAAACACGAATTTCCAAGCTGGTTAGTGCGTGATAATGAACACAGGCAGCATAGATGCACAGACAAGAATGCATGTTGCTGCACTGCGCTCTGGTGCCCACCATCCAACCCCTAGCAGAGTGGTGCAGTGGTTACATTTGCACCTCACAAAAAACAAGTTCCTACCCGAGGCGGTTCGATTCTGGCTAAAAACGCCTTTTTATGTGGAGCTTATGTGTTTTCTACCTATCCTGTGTAAGTTTCCTATGGGTTCTCCGATTTTCTTCCTCGGACCCCCCCCATTAATTAATTGGCCGATAAAATTTTAATACATAGGATGCGGTGTCTGACAAATCTTGCCGCCGGCTAACTGCGTGGCTGCCTCCCCCCCCCCATCAAATCTTCACGGTTTCATGAATCATTTTCTCTTTGAATGTCTTTGACATTGAACGAATACGCACGGATTATACATTGTATTGATGATTGTTATTATTATCCTATAACAACCTTTTGTGCATGGTGATAGTCGATTAAAGGTGCAGGATGGAGGAGTGCTGACACCTGTGTCTCGGCTAGAAAAACCTGGGTTCGATTCCTGACTCAAATGCCTCTCACTGTTGAGTGTGCATGTTCTGCCCTTGTTCTTTATTTATTAACTCTGAGTTCTCAGGTGTTATCTCAAATATATATTAGCACCATTAACGTCCCTGAGACTTGACCATCTGTTCTTCCCTTCCTCCAGCCAGCCAGCAAAACTTTATTCGAATATAACTGGTTGGCCAGACATCCGATTGCTGGAAAATGACCTGTAATTGACTTAATCAATCGAGTAATTTGGGATTACAATTGTAATTACACATTGGACTCTCCTGAAAAATAATCTTGACACTTATTAAGGCTTTTTTAAAAAAGTGTAGCAATAATAATAGTCCTGTTTATCTTCCGGGGTATTACGAGATTGACTCAATAATTTATTAATGTTCACGTAATTTTAAGAAACAAAAATTATTTTAGGATATTTTAATCGCTAATGAACACCTTACATTGTATCCATATTCAACTGTAAAACTGTAGGCGGAATGGGAATGGTATGGGAGGAAAAATAGAACGTGGGCTTTGGATAGATTCCCGAAAGATATTGACTGAATTGTTTCCGAAGCTGTTCTTTCAGGATAGCCATGTCGAGCGCTCCTATCTCTGTTCCGTGACATTTCGCCTCTCATGTTGAAGTCATCCTCAGGCGTTCTGAGACACAGAAGGTGGAAATCTAAAAGTTGTGAAGGACAGAAGGGGAGCACTCGACACGGCCATCCTGAACAGCTTTGGAAAGCTATTCTCATGTATCGAGCCCTGAAATTTTACATCAGTAAATATGTCTACGGTTATTTCACATTCGTGAAATACTAATGTTAACAAAATTATGAAGTCAGCAACCATAAACATGTGGCTCTTAGTAACCATATACAAACCAGTATACATTATGCTAAGCAGTCATACATGCGTTGATGTGCTGTTTTATATATAGGTCGAAAACAATCAGACAAATAACATCTAAAAGACTAGCTCCAATATCTACAACAAGCGCTACTCAACCTTGGATGCAAAAAAAGAGAGATCCAGTGTGCCATAGAGGGAAACCATGACAGCAAAACCATGAAAATGAGGAGGAGGAAACTAAAACCAGCGCTTTTCTACCATACGTGAAAGGCACCACCGACAAAATCAGTAAATATCTATGGGAATACAAGATAAAAACCGTCTTCACAACCCATCAGAATATACAGGACGTACTCAAATCACCCAAAGACCTACGACCATTACAGATATAAGGTCTCATCTCATCTCTCATCTCATTATCTGAAACCGCTTAATCCTATATAGGGTCACGGTGAAGCCAGAGCCTATCCCGGAAACACAGGGCGTAAGGCAGGAATACACCCGACGACGGGACGCCGGTCCATCGCCGGGCATTGCGGGACAATTTTTAGTCTCCGAGCCAATCAACCTATCCAGGAGCATGCTTTTGGACTGTGGGAGGAAACCGGAGTACCCGTCGAAAACCCACGCGGACACGGGGAGAGCATGCAAACTCCACACAGAAAGGCACCGGAGCCGAGAGACTCGAACCCGGGACCTTCTTGCTGTGAGGCGTCAGCGCTAACCACTGCGCCACTGCGCCGCCCCCAGATATAAGGTGTGTATTGCATTCCTTGCAGCAACTGTGAAAAAGTGTACGTCGGGCAAACAGGAAGAAAAGTAGCCACAAGGAAGAGAGAACACAAGGCAGCAGTGCGTCTGCTGCATACGGATAAATCGACAATGGCAGCACACAGTGTAGACAAGCAACACAGAATCGATTTCGACAAGATGCGTATATTGCCTGCTGTCCGCCACAGTGGCCCAAGATTAATCCGTGAAGCAATAGATATTAGCAAGACGGGAAAAAGAACATGAACCGCAAACGACAAATGAGACTAAAGCTCAGCCAAGCCTGGCAACCAGTTTTTAAAATCAACAATAAACAACAAAAAAACACTGGACCTCAGACAAAAGCAGAAAAAAAAACACCCACCACGGACTTAAATTACTGGGCAGGCAGTCATGAAATACTAATTCGATGGTAAATCAGGAGCGGAACTAGATTAAGTTAATTTGAATTCTAATACACGAGCAAGACAATGGGACTCTTTTAAATGGACCTCCACCCCCACCTTCCATTGTACCTGGAAGGGAGTGACACGGTATAAGGGAGTGACTTGACATATAAATAGCTGTCACACGTGACTCAACCAGAGAACATATGAAGATGCCTCCAATGTGGGAGGTGAAACGTCGCGAATGAGGAAAAGCAATTGACGCGGCTATCCCTTAAAAGCAGCTTTTAGAAGCAATCACCATGCATGGAGTCATGAAAACCTACATCAGTGCATAGAGATATTCATCTATGTAAACAGGCAAACATGGCACACAGACATACACATTGCACTTATAATATTCACAAACTTTCTTCAGCTGTGCTCTATTAACCTTTGTTCCAGTTTGTGAGAATTCTATTCTGAACAATACATGTTTAGAATTTATTTTAATGACAATGGAATGGCCCAAAATTAATGTTCCATAACATTCTATCAGTAAATAAAAAATGACAATAGCATGTGCCCAGGGTGCATGCTGGTGGTCATTACGTAACTGTACAAATAGTAGGGTGCATTGCAAACTGCAGCAGACGACACAACGGCTCCTACTATGAGGGCAATACAACATTGTAATATTTATTTAGTAATAATATTGGCTACAATCTTCCACCGTAAAACCCAGATCTCACTTGGGCAAGACTAATGCGATTTCGTGATTCTTAAGGGCCATTACTGTCTACATCTCAAGAGGCAGGCTTCTCAATAACTACTTCGGCTGGATATCCAACGTTACGTTTGAGCATTTGATGACGCTGTAAAATGCAAATCATTCTCCTCCATTCAAAACAAGCAGTGCCACAAAATACACAGGTTGGTAATTTAAATACACAGTGTGCCACTGTCAAAATGTTTTGATAGCCCTTAGGTTGTGACGGTAAGAAGCAGCGCTTGCTGACTGGACAGGACTTTGCAGTCCATGCGGTGAAAACAGGGATGACAGGAATCTCGACATCCATCCTTAATAATAATAGCAACATCTGTACATGGGCGGCACAGTGTCCTAGCAGGTAGCGCTGTCGCCTCACAACAAGAAGGTCTCGGGTTCGAATCTCGGCTCGGGTGCCTTTCCGTGTGGAGTTTGCATGTTCCCCCTGTGTCCGCTTGGGTTTTTGCCGGGCACTCCGCTTTACTCCTACATTCCAAAACACATGCTGCTGCATAGGTTAATTGGCTTGCAGACTAAATTGCCCTCAGTGCCTGGTGATGGACTTGCGTCCCATCGTGGTTATATCCCTGCCTTGCGCCCTGTGTCTGCCGGGATGGGCTCTGGCTCACCGCGACCCTGTACATAATTAAACGGTTCTGACAATTAGATGATATGAACATCTGTAAATCGCAGTACACGTTCACACACATTTTTTTCCCTGATATTCAAAAGCTGTATTAATTTAAAATAAAAACATTTATTAAAAAAATAATTGCTAAGGCAGGCAGGGAACCATAATGCAAAGCAACAGGGGCTGTTCTGTGTGATGCTGTGAGGCTTTCAATTAGCCACAGCGAACATCTCTGGCAGGGTAATTGGAAGCGACTTCACTGTAACGGCAAACAATATTTTTTTGATTGGCTGCAATGACCCCTATTTGTGTGTCCACAATTTGATGCTATTTTTACATGCAGGGCACCCAGCAGGTAAATGTGCATGACACCACAGGTGTGTCTGTTAAACACGGACTAGGTGTTATATTACATACCAATATAAAGATTCTGTGTATATATACACAGAGTGTAAACACAGGGGGAAAATATTTAAAAACAAAACATTCCAAATGTATATTGGCAAGCAATGTGTTCTACTTGAGCGATCATGACGGCTGATGGCAGCTTGCCTTCATCCAGCAGTGGATAACTACGTCTGATGAACATGACAACGGATACATTATTAGGGCAATTTAATTCCATCGCTGGTGAACACAAAGCGTTTGCAACGATATTTTTCAGCGAACGGAAATATCTCGCGTAAAAATCTCCAACACTTATATTGGCTTCGCTAGCGTCGAGCCGTGCGCGTTTGGGGGATGACTTATAACAGCATCTCCTCTTCGGTAATGCAATTGGTACAGCGCACAGTGCATGCGTGAGGGTTAGTCACGTGTGGGATTTTTTCATTTGCGCCTTAAAATACCGTCACTTCATTCTGCCTCCTCTGCCCTGTAGCCTCCCCCTCTGGAATAATTCGAAAACAACTCTCCTGTGTGTGTTATTTTTTTTTAGCAATCTCTATGCGAATGTCTCCCATTTGTTTACAGCATCTCGATACG
The DNA here is from genome assembly GCA_036362905.1 of Mordacia mordax. Classification (NCBI taxonomy): domain Eukaryota; kingdom Metazoa; phylum Chordata; class Hyperoartia; order Petromyzontiformes; family Petromyzontidae; genus Mordacia; species Mordacia mordax. The sequence goes on from JAZEWT010000001.1 coordinate 7,805,957, forward strand.
CATTCAAATGTAGATGCTTTGTCAAGCCAAACTATTTAATATATATAGTATAAGGGGGCTAAAGAGTAAACATGTCGTTAACATTGGTGTATTTACCTGTATTATTATAATCATCATAACAATGCTTTGCCAAATGTCTGACCTTACATACAATATACAATATCAAACAGAGGGTCAAATATGGTTGGCTCTTGTAATTTGTAAGTAATGTTATAGTTAAAGATTTCGACATTTCAAAACACATGTACATTGTCCAGTTACAAATTTCAAGTAAGGCTAAGTGTGTTATTTGTACAGAAATTCAGTTGCGTTAAATTACTTATTTTGGTTCCCCCAAAAACACGTTTTGAGTAAATTACTTGGGAGACGGTAACAATGTTAGTCATACATTTCACCTGCAAATTGGCCCATAAGTGTTCTGTTTTAATGTTGTGTTTCTGAACATTGAGTAACGTAAGTCATTTAAACAACGGGTGGCAAATTATAATTTTAAACAACTTGACATTTGCCACCAAGTGGTAGAGACATCACGGCGCCACCTGGACCAGAGTAGGCGCACTTTGACTTATTGAGGCCAAGTGGACTGCCAAAGGCTTGCTACCGACAGGTTATGGGACATAACCACGTGCCTTGGGTTGACTGACCGACACAGACATGGTTGGCAAAATATTGGACAAAGACTCCCCCAAAGAGACTTAACAGACTGTAGGGTCAAGTACTGTTAGCGAGTAACTATAAAGCCAGAACCTCACACGAGGCGGTTGGTGTCCAGCACCACGCCCGGTCGCCTTTGTTTCCCTCGTGGCAATGTTTACACACAACACAAGGTACTCATCTGAGGCTACGGCAACCTAGGGAAAGCCCAGGACCAGTTTAGAAAAGGGTCACTGGTGTTGACCGTGAGTGGGAATCGAACTCGGGTCGCCGGGTCCGCAGCGCAGACTGCTCTCCGCTAAATTACCGCTCCCCTATCGCGAACGATTGAACACAAATGAATACGCACGCATTTACACGACGGAGAGGGCACTATCAACACAATAGACTCTAGTGCAGCAAAAACGGTACGGAGATTTGCTTTGAGGCCACGTGCTAGATTTTTGAGGCATGCTGGTCATCGCACTGTGATGGCAATATCTGGACTGGATCTCCTTCAGAGAGAGAGAGAGCAGCTTTTCGAAGCAATCATTGGATCTCCTTTATTCAACTTCACTGACCAGCATTGCGAATTATGGTCAAACAACTGCTACGACTTACACAGCCTTGGTGGTGGAGGCCAGCAGTGACTGTACAAAGAATTATTATTGTTACAATCGTTATTTTTGGCTATATATGGTTGAAGCGTTGTTCATAAAACGGTCTTTAATCGGGTGGTTTTTTTTAGCTTGCACATCAAAATACTTGGCAGTGATTAGGACACGACTTGCTGCAGGCATTACTATGATGGTGTGCCATAATGTTTATATTCCGAGAATAATTCACCAGACCCTCATATACACGGCCGATACAAACCGAATTGGCTCTTAAGAAAAATCGTCCACTCTCAGACGATGCGTGTTGAAGCATCCACTTTCACAATGCGTGGGCTCGTCTAACGAGCCCCTAAAC
>JAZEWT010000001.1:7835563-7846601 GCA_036362905.1 Mordacia mordax
GACCCTATATAGGATTAAGCGGTTTCAGATAATGAGATGAGATGAGGTTTCAGATAATGAGATCAGACGAGGTTTCAGACAATGAGATGAGATGAGACACTACTGGATGAAGGCTTCCAAAAGCCACCACCATCCCTTGCAATCCTGCAATATGATAATCCGCTAGTACCACCAAATCGCTACAGTTATTGAATTAATATCCTCTAAGACACCTTGGCTGCCACGCAGTCATTATTCTCGACCATCAGCCATTGTCCCATCTCATGACGTGCCCTGTCTAAACCCGCTAACTTTTCTTAACAGTTAGAATTATAATAGTTAGAATGATAGAACTGTTCTGATGTTGTTGACATGTATGCTGTCCTCTCCACAGCTCAGATTTGTAATAAATAAAAAACAAACAAAAAAAACCGTTATTGTTGCTGATTTGCTGTTCTTATGTCGTTGTTGTTGCTGGCATGCCGATCTCCCCGCAGCTCTGTGCAGCGCTTTGTGGTGACCTTCTGGTGAAAAGAGTTCGATAAGTCCAATTAAATGTATTATATTTCAAACCTGCGCATGATCTATAATCCCTATATTCTGTCTCTCAATGCAATTACAAGGTTGAATATGAGAATCGCTGTTAAAGGGTATTCCTCCTCTGTCCTTCCCGTGGTTTCACCTCCACATTGGAGGCATCATCAGGCTTGTTCGCATGGCTGTCGCAAAAGAACGGCTCTTCAAGGCAATTCTTATAAATCGAGTCGTTAAAATATACATTGATACAAGGTTGCATCGCTCAGATGACATGGCTCATAAAAGTGAATATTAGTAAAATAACAAAATAACAACTAATTAACAAGGCATTTTAAAGAATACCCCACTCTAACCACAATATCTTGGAAATGTCACTCTTTCTCAATATTCCCTTTAATTGAAAACTTTACAAGAGGTTAGATTCTCTCCCACCCTTCCAAGCAGTTTTCTGTTAATGGCCCTTGTTGCTCAGTACAACTTGCATCGTTTCCAAAAAGGATGCTCTCATAAAATTGCTCCACGGCCTTTGTCGATCCTTCTCACTTCTAGCTCACTGAGTCCTCACTCCAACTTTCAAAACCTCCGACCCTTCTGTTGTGAAGCCAAAGGATGGGATGCTGCAAGCGTGGGTCCATGTAAACCAAAAGTTGAGGGCACAACGGCTTTGAGCTTTAGCAGAAGGAAGCTTGACAATGTCTAATAGCATGAAGCATTGCATACAAAGCCACAACAGTGACCACTTGATCTTGAAAGTTAGATATATTATACCATTATCTGGCACAAACTTTATTCCTGGGTTTATGTTATTCACTAATGTTAATATATTAACCAGTAGAAATGCTAACATTGTAAAAGTGTGGGATGGTTATTATTATCATGACAAGGGGTCATTGTTATATTGTACGCCATACTGAGGTGCTCTATTTCACAAGCTGCTATTAGGTAATATAAACCATTTCAGTAAGACCAGTTCGTCTTAGTTCCAACAAAAACACAAACCTCCTTGGGAGGCGAGTTAAACGAAGCAGCAGCCTGTAAAATAAATAATTTAAATCTAATTATACACGTAGGCATGTTAGAAAATATTGTAAATTTTTTTAACGTAAAAATATCTGGCGGTGTGTCTCTACACGCAGTGTTTATAAGCGGCGAGGCCTGGTAAACGATGTCACTAAGGTGCCGGCCCTGTCTCCAACGCGTCAGCTCCTGAGTGACACCACTAAGGGCTTCACTGTGGTTATAAACGTCAGAGAGAAGCGGGGCAGTTATTTTGTCAGTGCATCTCCAAGCAGCTTGATGTGTGAACAAACAACTTCGTGTAATGATGTAGGTTTTCACGGCTCTATGCATGACGATTGCTTCGAAAAGCATCCTCGGGCACAGTGTGAGGATCCCTCCAACGTGTGAGACGAAACGTTGCGAGTTGGAGAGAGAGAGAGAGTGATCTCTGCGACCGTCCCGAGAGAGCAGCTTTTCGAAGCAATCATCAAACAACTGTGTTTCATCTTTTTTTTTGCGTGTTAATGTTTAATCTGAGCAATGCTAGGGAGCAAGAGTTATGCATGATAAATATGTGCAATGCATTCCCCGTAATGAGCTTAATAGATGTTGGTATTACTGGTTCTCATCTCTATCGATGGATGAGATGCACGTTGTCCCTGTATTTTAAAGGCTTATAAATTGAGTATGTGTTTGCGTTTTTGCGCTGTTGTGTGTGATCATGTGTGTCATTTTATTTACATTGGGCACAAATCTGCTGAACGTTTTACTTTCCAGAGTATTTTACAGTTCAGAAAATATTGTATTGTGTTGATTTTTTTTACTGTGTGAAAGTATTTTTCATGTTTAGCATGGAATGGTATTTTTGAGGATCACTCTTTTTTTATTATTAAATATTATTCCAAAAGCATAGAGTTAAATTATCAAGTCTTGCTTTCATGCAAAGGTAAGAGTGACCAACGCAAAGAGATTTCACTACAAAGCCAACAATCATACACTGATGGTATTATTTACCAGGATAACGAAACTGTGACCCAGCGACTAGTGCTGCTGCCTCACATCAAGAAGGTCCCGGGTTCGGTTCCCGGCTCTGGTGCCTTTCTGTCTGGAGCTTGCGTGTTCTGTCTCCCCGTGTCTGCGTGGGTTTTCGCCGGGCACTCCGGTATCCTCCCAACGTCCAAAGACACGCTGCTGCCTCGGTTATTTGGCCTCTTGAGTAAATTATCCCCAGTGCCCTGCGATGTACTGGCATCATATTTTGAGTATAACTCCACCTTGTGCCCTCTGTCTGCCAGGATAGGCTCCAGCCCCCAGCGACACTGTACAGGGTTAAACGGGTATTGATGATGATAATGATAACTTTCGCAAATCCATAGACAAATCGACGCGGTTGAGAACTGTGTTTGCAACATGCAAACAGAATATAGCTTTACACGCACACTGGCCTAATTATTAGCTTACAATACACGCTGAATATTTTAAGAAAATAAAAACATACAAGATTAAGAAAACGTTCTATTTAAACGCCCTCTCAATAATCAAACTAATTGTATGAGCAAGAATTGTATTTTAAAAAAGCAAACACAGAGTTATTTAAAACGAAATGACAAATTAAAACAACACATTTAATGTGTGGACAAGTATGCGCCCACAATCTGTTAGCCCGGCAACCAGACGTGGCTGTGTCACAGTAACACATTTTCAACTGAGGGAGCCTGACATTTCCAGACAGAAATGTAACAGTCACGAGGTGAGAACGTGTTCTCATCCAGAACAAAACCTCATGATTCATTTTTCATTGGCATTTCGGATTTTAACCAGCGAACAGAAGCCATCGCCGACCCAGGGGGTACACAGTCCATGTCCCGATATTTCACCTAAGGAACGAGCATCTGTCAGCATCTTCACTATCAAAAAGGACACGTCCAACCTTGAAGACGAAGTGGCAGGACATACTACCCAAGAGGCCATCACAGCACCACCACACATGCAGAGCATCCACCCTCAGGTCGCATTGAAAATTATAAAACAATGTCGTTTAACCCTCCACCACCCGACATGGACAATCAGTCAGGGGTTGTCACGTGAACAGAAAACGTGACAATTCCTTTACTATCTCAGGCGCGTTTTCTGTTCACATGACAACCCCTTACTGATTGTTCGTGTCAGGTGGCGGAGGGTTAAACAATACTATTTTATAATTTTCTACGTGACCTGACCCAAAAAATTAATTTCATCGATAATATTGGTCACAAAAGCCTTCGAACTAGAATTCCCACCTGCACTATTTTTTATAAGACCGTTCTCTTTTGGAATTAGCTGCCCAGCGAAAATTGTAAGATTTTTTTGGACACTAAAAGTGCTTCTTTCTATAACTTGTGCCATAAAAATACGCAACTCAAAACAATGCAGTCGCATGTAACTCTCCCCTCTTCCGGTTCAGTAAGCAGAGCAGCAGTCAGACCTGGTTCCCACGGCAAGGTGCCATCCCCACAACCCTCAGTATCTCCTCCTCTCCCAGCCCTCACCCCTGCTGAGGTGGCGCCAGCACCGCCCCATTAAAAGTTTTAGCCACCGGCAGCCACTCCTTACGTGGTCTCTGGCTCGAAAATTCGACTGCAGGTGTGCGCGGTGCCCCCCCAAGGGAGGGGGGGGGACCCCTGCTCACCCGACCCCCCGTGCCCGCCCGGCTCATCCTGCAAGTGCTGCGGCACCGATTGTGAGACATTCTTCTCCCCATCGTTTGCCACGGTTATTTGAATCTCACAAGGTGGCAACCCTACGCTCCATACCCCCCACCCCTTCACCGAGTCAATTCCTGACTGGGGATCGGGCATCCGTTGCTCTCTGCGTTCCTGACACTTCCTCAGCGGGTGCACTGTCGTAGGTTTTATTCTGAAGAGTCGCGCCGAGCGTTCCCCGCTCCCTCTCCCGCGGTGGAGAAACGATCCGGCTGACGATGCCTCCCAAGCGTGGGCGGCGAAACAATGCGAAGGAGGGCGGCGCGACGCTAGCGACGTGGCTGTCCCGAAAGGGTAGCGGCATCTCGACAGCGACTCCCTTGTTTACTCTCGGACAACACCAAGTGACAGCTCTACCTGCGCGCTTACGAGTCCTTCCTCCCGCACCACCAACCCCAGCGCACGACGCGGGGGACACCGCAACGCCGCCAGTCTCTTTGATGTGACAGCAAGGCTGCCGCCTGTTTACGCTCACTCACGGGGGCAGCCTGCGTTCCATTTGCTCCTCGATGCAGATCGTTTGATGAGAGATCGGCGTTCAAACCCTCGCTTGCAATACAACGGATATTTTGACGGATGTTCGGGATGATCAGGGAACCGTACCGCCGGTTGCTTGGTGCGCGTTCGCCTAACAACTGAAGATATCTGTCGGAGGAACGCAACTGAGAAAGACGCGAATACTCAGGATAGTTATGGAAGGTGGACAGGGATGAAAGTTGTCAATTAAGCAGGCGGACAGCAGCACGTTGGAATGGTTTTTTTTTCGTTGTAAAATCTCATCTCATCTCATTATCTGAAACCGCTTAATCCTATATAGGGTCACGGTGAGCCGGAGCCTATCCCGGAAACATAGGGCGTAAGGCAGGAATACACCCGACGACGGGACGCCAGTCCATCGCCGGGCATTGCGGGACAATTTTAGTCTGCGAGCCAATCAACCTATCCAGCAGCATGCTTTTGGACTGTGGGAGGAAACCGGAGAACCCGGCGAAAACCCACGCGGACACGGGGAGAGCATGCAAACTTCACACAGAAAGGCACCCGAGCCGAGAGATTCGAACCCGGGACCTTCTTGCTGTGAGGCGTCAGCGCTAATCACTGGGCCACCGCGCCGCCCGTTGTAAAATGTTGCTAATAATAAGGTAGGGCATACTAATGTTCATAAAGAAAAAAATGTATTAAAGCACTGTATATTACCTGCAATGGCAAACAGATCAAAAACTTAGACAATGATTAAGAACAAGATGTGCAAGTTGAACGGTATGAAATAATCCTTACTAATACACTGACACGAAGATGAACACATGGGTGATAGAACACACACAATTGTGAGGCATAATTTTCACTGTTGACACAAGTAACAGGGCCTGGGTAGGACACAGCGCAAGAAGACTTGATGGCCAAATATAGACAACCGGCGATGGAATGATAATCAAAGAAGAGAGCACACATGACAGGATGACAACCGCGGATATGAATCTATGAGCTCAGCTCATGGCCAAGAGCTAGATGGATTGGTACATTGTGGAACTATTAGGGATTTCAATTGCTGGGAAGCCTTCAAACAACAGTTGATAGAGCAAAGTTAATGATGAGGATACCTTTTATGTAATGGATTCACACTGTCTCTGCTACAACTAGAGGCTGCTAAAGCAAGGGTTCTCAATCTTTTGCACCTCTAGGCCCACTAGGCCCACTTGGTTCTGATCTCCACGGACCACTACGTGGCTCTCGCAGCCCACTCATGGGTCGCGACCCATCGGTGTGAGAATGGCGGTGCGAGAGGAAGTGTCTTAAAAGTATACTCAGGTAACACTTCAACATACTCGGATATCATTTTAATAATAAACACCACCTAGTCCATTATCTGCAATTAAACTAAAATGTTGGTGTGAAATGAATCGTGACCCCAAATCTGTACGAGCCACGAGATGACAAGATGGGTAAATCATTGTGTCTGCCATATACTGTACGTATGTACAGTATGCATTAAAAACATTAATGCTCTTAAAGGCATACACAACACAGCAATCTTAATGTTATAAACTAGCCAGCATAAAAAAACATACAAGTTAAGGCATAGTCCAGTGCGTTATTTTTGCTATATTACGAGCACCTGATTACACTGTGTGTCTACTGTATATTCAGCTGTGTCTTCAGCATAAGAAAACATTTATGAACCTGGATATTTTTTTTTTTTGCCCCTTTGTGGCCTAATATCTTCTCAAGTCATGTTAGCAGGCTACCCGCCTGCGGAGAGGGTGAGTTATTGCCCTTCACGGTAGACACCAATCAAATCGCTCCCAATATGTGCTGGAACGTTTGCCTGCTAGCGGGAAGCCCATCACAAAGCGCCCGTTATTGTCCCCTAATGGTATTCTATGAATTTCCATCACAGGAATACTTTTCTCCGCTTGCAGTTTCTGCATTTTCATACCTGCGATATAATCGGATCGCGCTGTCTTAGCGCAGTGGTCATTACTCGGTGCGTGACGCACTTATGACTTAACAACGGTTTCACGAGCAACCACAAACGCTGCGAAGACGGTGAGCGGAACCCACATCCGCGCAGACCTTTGAAGCGTCTGCTGGTTTTCGTAAACTCTTGCGGAATTCTAATGAAAGCACTAAATTTGGTGCAACTGACAGGCACGGGAAAAAAAAAACAGCGGGTTTTAAACGACGCGATTTATTTACGATTGTTATGAGTTGCAAAGAATTACTGATACTGGGTAAGAGGCAAATGAAGAAAAAACTGGTCTAAAAAAAAATGTGATTTTGCTTTGCACCCCGAAGGGAGTCATGTGAATAAGCATCATCATCATTATTACCGCGTGAATTTTCGCCAGGCACTCCGGTTTCCTCCGACAGTCCAAGAAACATGCTGCTGCATAGGTTAATTGGCTCGCAGAATAAATTGCCCGCAGTGCCCGATGATGGACTGGCGTCCAATCGTGGGTATATCCCTGCCTTGCGCCCTGTGTCTGCCGGGATAGGCTCCGGCTCACGGCGACCCTGTACAGGACTAAGCGGTTTCTGACAATGAGATGAGAGATAAGATCATTATTATCAACACCCACTAAATAATGTACAGAGTTACGGGGCGAGGGTCAGAGCCTTTTCCGTCCAACAGTGTGCTATACCCATGATGTGACGCCAGTACGTCGCAGGGTATTGGGGGCAATTTACTCAGGGGGCCAATTAACCTAGGCAGCAATGCATCTTTGAAATGTGGGAGGAAACCGGAATACCCAGCAAAAACCCACATGGACATGGGGAAAGAGAACAAACTCCACACAGAAAGCACCCGAGCCGGGAACCGAACCCAGTGCCTTCTTGATGTGAGGCAGCAGCGACACTCCCACTGCGTCACCCCGCCACCCCTTGTGTCAAATTATAATACTTTAATGCACTCAATTTAAATTCTGTTCTGCACTCAAACTCGAGAGATGTTTTATTTATTTTATTAATACCCATACCGTTAAAGTTTTCTACTATAACCCATATAAATCTGAATAAATCGGACGCAGGATATAAAACTACACAGCACTGACTTTAGAATCTTGCTAACTGGTATCACTACTCGAGCAATAGAAAACGGCAATGTTTGGCCTCAAGCTCCCTCAGGGAAAACGTCCTTGCATCTCCATTTTTACTGTTTGCTCTCAGCAGCCTAATTATGCCAACATTGATCTACGGTCACAAGGGAAACCCACAATTTATTTGGCAGCCATACTGGAGATTTCTTCACAAACTCCACTGGCCTGCGATGTGGCTATTGATGAAGATTTAGGCCTGATTAACCCAACGGCCTGTCCATTCTTTCGTTGCCAGCGCCCAATGGTGTGAGGGTTGTTCTCCCGTCCTCACACGTTGCCACGCTCGACGGTGAATACTAATGGGGTGCGGACAACACAGCTGGCCTGTTCCTCCATCCAATACCCCCCCTTCTCTCCACTATCAGGCGCTTCTCTGTAGCCAAGAGAGGCAGGAGCTCAATTTGGCCGCAAAGCCCTCTATGGATATGAAGTAGTGATGGGCTGTCACGCACGGATAAAGTCCTTACAAAATTGGACTTCATTTCATCAAAAAAAACTTGCGCACAATGATTCCCCTTGTATACACTGCATTGGAAGCGCTTTCGACAGTCTGTGACAAGGTCAGAGCAAACCAACACTCCCTCTACGGGCTTAGTCTGTCATAAACCTCGTTTATTTTTCACGCGAATACGACGTAGTTTTAAAAGTCAATGGGCTTAATTAATATAATGGTCTTTGGCAGTCAATTTAAGTAACTGTTTTTTACTAGCACATATGAAGTATTAAAGACAGATGGCCGCTTTAAAACGATTCCAATATCGATGCTGTATGAAATGTAAAAAAAAATTCTGAACGAGTTGAGTCTTCAAAATCCATGCAATTACACTGTATTGTTTTTCCATTTGCTGTGAAAGTTATCCCACATATGTAAAAGCAAACTAAGAGAAGCCGTTTAAGCTATCGTTCAAAGCAAGACGTCTTACTGCAAATAATGAAAACAAATACTTTAAACGACTGATAAGGCTGTACGTACCAAAAGGGAGACATGGCCCTCCGCGATGGCAGTGATGATGCTCCTTGCTTTGGTCATCTCTTCTGGCAGGGGCATCGGTACCTCTATTCCCATTGCACCGCGAGCAGCATGATCTTTCGCAACACTCTGACAAGCCGCCCCTCTCTCCTCCTCGCCTTCGGCACACTCGGAGATGGAATTCAGAACCCTGGGTAGAGCTTGGCTGATTACTTCTACTTCAGCGCACTTGAACGCCCCGCTTGATGAAAGGCCAACCGTGAGGCCGGTGGTCCTTGCTTCTACCAGGTCTTGCTCATGTACCTCGATCTCGTGCGGTTGCTTGCATCCCTGTCTCTCCCTGCCCTCGCTGTTCTCCTCCGAGATTGCGTGCACGTCCGCTTTGGTCTGTGACGCTGCGTAGCCCTGGCTTGTCACAGCTTTGCCTTTCACCGGGTCCCATTGAGCTTCCGTGGCAGACAAACAAAGACCTGAGCTCTGTGCCCTGTCAAGCTTGCACTGAGGCTCGGGCTGTCGCTCCTCGCCTGTGTCCATGGCAGCCGACTGGTAATTTGCATATGGAACATCCAAAATTTCATCCAACTCTAAATCGTAGTGCTCCAGTTCTCCGAGGGACTTCCACAAGAACTGGAAGCTGTAGGGAGAAGCCCGGGCTTTGCTCTGGCGCTCTGGAGACCCGAAGAGCCCCATCCTGACTCCGATGTCCGTGGCTTTGCCTTGGTCTCCTCCTCTGGGGTCGGCAAACAACGCCGAACCACCCTGCTTGCCCATGCTCATACCCAGCTGCACATCGTGCCCGACTTGTGCAAGTCCTTTGGGCTGCACGGCCCCCGGCTGCTGTGACGAATGCTTTCTCAGGGGGCTTGAAACGCTCCCAGTGACCGCCGAGTGTTGAGGCTTGAGAAGCGACGGCCCACTGTGTGCCGCTGAGACAGGATGCTGAGGCTTGAGGGGCAAAGCTGGTCCAGTCTCGGGTGGCTGGTGGGTGAGAGGAGGCACACGTTTGACGGGCCGGTATTTGCTTTCTAAGAATATCCCGGGCATGGCTGGGTTGAGCTTGTGAAGCGAAGCACCTGAAACGTGAATGATAAATATGCCTCAGGTCCATTACACGTCATAATATTCGGCACAGTTGTTTCTCGTGCTCGCTAGCGTATCCAGGGTTTACAATAATCGGGCACAAGGGAACGATTGTCTTGATCTCTGACCGAATTAGCGTTGAATCTGGGTACAGAAATTCAGAAAATTAAATGTAGAAATATGTTAACCCATACACACAGAGAGCTCAAACTTTCCTTTAAAAAAAAAACTATTCCACGTGTAATGGGAAATATATACATTTAAAAAAGAGTTTGTAGAATTTATGTGCTGTCGTTTATGACAGAATATAGTATAAAAATGTCGTATTGAATTATTGGTATTGGCAACATGCATTTATAAAATACAGCCTGTATCACAACAACCCAGTAGGCATCAACGTTCCTGGCACAGCATCTGAATTTACAGTAGACCATATAAATCAAAGCACATTCTTTAAAGACAGAAATGAACAAAACACAGACCGAGTGGTGTAACAGTATAGCACATAAAGACATTTTTTTACAAACTACCAAATCTTGCAGACCGTGTAAAGTGACAACAACCAAACAGAACACTTGGCAATTACCAACTGCCTGAGTGAGAAGACTTCCACGCAACTCCTGCTTTGGAAATTGCAGTGAGTTACGATCATGCTGGGGGACATTAACACGGTACCGGGACGGACAACTTGTAGCTGTGTCTCTTCAAGTCATCGATGGTCTCTGAACAGAATTCTCCCGAGTATTCCATTCAAAATGGACGCACGTGAGGTTGTAACCCTAGCAACCGACGCAACTGCCCAAGGAGGAAAATATCTCTCGACATTTCAGTTGGAAGTTGTTTCCCATGACACACACGAACGATAAAGCATCAGTACATACCTGTTGTTTTGTGTGTAGCAATGCATTTATTCGCATGTTAAAATGTAATATTTAGGCTCACGATGACGATTCAAGTGCTGTGGGCTCATGTGACCCCTGCAGCCACTAGAGGCTGCTATATTTTAGCAAAATATAGGAAAACAAATGTGCGACTTTTTAACAGGGCAGCGCGGTGGCCCAGTGGTTAGCGCTGACGCCTCACAGCAAGAAGGTCCCGGGTTCGAATCTCTCGGCTCGGGTGCCTTTCTGTGT
>JAZEWT010000001.1:7920138-7930692 GCA_036362905.1 Mordacia mordax
TCTAATGGAGACCCATCTGTCAGACAGTGTGAGCAAGAGGTTGCAGCGCTGCGATAGCTCATCGGGTGTGATGGCAAGAATAAAACCTGATGATGCCTCCGACGGAAGGACAAGGGCCACTCGACACGGCGATCCTGAAGGAGAAACTACGGAGAACAATTCTCGTAATGCATCAAGCCGCGAATACCTACATCAATCATCGTGGCGCACTGTACGATGTTCACACGAAAGTCTCCGAGAGACATGTGGCTGAGAAGGCAATTGTAATTGGAGAGGGCTTATGCGCAAGTTTTTAAAATTGCAAGCAAACGTGGCTCTAAGTGCAAGCACACGCCGAATATGCTTCTTGTAATATACGTTTAATAGTTCTATTCTAAATGAGCTCACACAACTAAATCCACAGTGACTTGCCACATGCCACGATACATTCATTCACTAAAACGTAGCGCGGTATTGTATTTAAAGAGAAAATCAAGTATTTATCTCGTGACCCGTAGCTACAATTGTGGAGTGAATTTTGTTCAAAATGTCACTTGTCCTTGTCATCAATGAAATGGGATATGTCAATGGTAAGTAGAAATCAATCGTCACCACTGTCCCTTCCAGAGCGGCATGGATTCATTTAGAAAGCTGCACTTGGCTTTCATCTTTGCTGACAAAGACTTCTCATGTAAATTATATTTTCCTTTCTTACGTCGTTGTTGTTGACGTGCCGTTCTCTCCGCAGCTCTGTGCAGCGCTTTGTGACGCTCGGGTGAAAAGCGCTCAACAAATGCAATCACTAATTAATAAACTGTTTAATAGGTTACATATCATTGCAGCCGATTATTTAAATCACTCAAAACCTTCATATGCTGGATGTAATTAAACTCACCTTGATTTCATGACCGCAAAGAGCAATTACATCAACATTTACGCAACAATAGCTCATTGAGAGCAAAAAAATAATTATACTTCATACAAGTCATTTTACACTTTAAGTATTATTACTTGTGCAAATTTAATTGTGCTCTCAGTGTGCACATGTATGGTATAATGGGTGAAATTTCAACTGAAATAATAAAAATATGATACATATTTATTTGCGATGATTAATTTAGAAAACCTACATTGGCTGTAACATTATACATTACCGTAAAGTGATATTAGAGTAATTTTGCGTCATATAAAATATGTGCTCTGTATAATAGTAACAAATAATAATTGCATTTATAGAGCGTTTTTCACCCAAGGGTTACAAAGTGCTTAATGCATACTAATGCACATCCTGCAGTCCACATTTCCAGCTCAGGTGCCTTTCTATGTGCAGTTTAAAAGTTCTCCCCGTGTCTGAGTGAGTTTTCACCAGATATTCTGGTTTCCTCCATGATTCATTCATTCATTAACAATACCCGCTTAAGCCTGTACAGAGTCGCTGGAGCCTATCCCGGCTGACAGAGGGTGCAAGGCGTGGGGATATCCAGCATGTGACGCCAGTACATCGCAGGGCACGCTTTTTAGGGCAATTTACTCAGCAGGCCAATTAACCGAAGCAGCGTGCCTTTGCACAGTGGGACGAAACCGGAATACCAGACGAAAACCCACACGACTACGGGAGAAAATACGCAAACGCCAAAGAGAAAGGCTCCCGGCTCAGATTAATTGGCCTGACTGGGTTTCTCTATCATGGATGGACTTGCGTCCCATCATGGATGTGGCCCTGCCCTGTGCCCTGTGTTTGCCGGAATGGGCTTCAGCCCCCACGGCCCTTTATCGAGTGAATAAGTGTGTGATGACCCACAAACATAAAGATCCGTATAGCCTCAACGGACTATAGGGTCAAGTGCTGTTACTGAACACCAATGAAGGCCAGCACGGCACACGGGTGGGTGGGTGATCAGCGTCACGTCTCGGCACCTTTGTATCCCGAGTGGAGATATTTACACACCACACCAGGCACTCATTTGAGGCTGAATCGACCTATGGGAGGCCCAGAATCAATAGTGTTGCCCCTGAGCGTAAATCGAACTAGGCTTACCGGGTTCGTAGCCCAGCGCTCGAACCGCTACACTACCGCTCCCCGTGTACACGCACCCACAAGTCCAGCCCCGGTGGATAATGTGGACACGGAGCTATCACGTGTATGAGACACCTACCTGCAGGATATTAAGATGTCTGTAGGTGACAGTTCATCAAGAAAGCTTCCAACAGAAGACTAGTCTAGCTCTTCATGGTGATGCTCTCCTTTACTTGGATTTTCTCTCCAAAAAATGCCTTCCTTAAAGTTAAGAAGTCACCGTGAATTTGTTGCTATTTGACTTTCAGTTGAACTGTCCTGAAGTTGTTGTTGACATGGCGTTCTCTCCACAGCTCGGATTTGTAAAAACAAACCCCCCCACCGCCAAATAAAACGTTATTTTTGCTGATTTGCCGTTCTTATGTCGTTGTTGTTGACATGCCGTTCTCTCCGCAGCTATGTGCAGCGCTCTGTGACCCTCGGGTGAAACGCGCTCTCGAAATACAATTATCAATATCGTGAAAAATATGTCAGCGTCGCGACAGCTCCTCTTCGCATCCCGTGTTAGATACCATCGTAACGCTGACTCCTGACCTTCATAGTCAGCGATTAGTAAGTTCTACTAACTGACAATTGGCCCACACCTTACCTTGCAGGCTCCAGGTGCCACTACATCCTCTGATGTGTTCCAACATCAGAGCTCCTTTTGAGTAATTCCATCAACCACACTTTGTGGCCTGGTTCTGTGTTCAACTTCTAAGTTGCTTACCCTATCTCTCGCTGAAATTCCTAACAGTCTCCGCAAGAATTTGTATCCAACGGCCGGCGAGTTTACTTTCTCATCGTCTTATTAAAGACCAAAACGATAAACAGACTTGAGCCCTGTCTCAAATACGCACGGTGGAACACTAACGATGACATCTCCATACCTCAACAGTTGTTTACTTATTCCATCGCATTCTACAGCGCGCACACAAAACATCGCTCAAGTCACTTTTCACCCCCCTCCCCTACGCGGTGGTGTGCGCATTATTACCTGATTTCCTTCCACGTGTAAAAATACTTGGAAAAGAGAATCCGGCCAACATTCACGAACACTACTCTCCTTAATATAATATTGAGACACTTCATCATTTTCGAAATTCACGGCGGTAGGAACGTGACACAACAATATATTGTGCTCTCCATATAAAATGTGCCAAAAACAGTGAATGCGGTGGTGTTAAACCTTGTTAAGCTAACAGGCATTTCTATAATTTTGAAAACCCTTTGGCACCGATTCAACTCACTTCCAGTTTATTGTTCTGAGGGACTTGGTGAGTTTTTGGCGAGAAATTTGGTAGAATGTGCCAGGACGCCACAGGTTACACAACCAATAGCCTCTCTTTAATGCAACTGCCATTGTCATTGTGAAACTTAAAAGTATCGGTGTCAATTACCCATTAGTTAGTTTCTGATACAACACCCTGGTGTATGTGCCACTGACATTCGGTGGCGATGTGGGTAAGTGAGCCTGTGGGCCCGGACCGAGAATGTTGAGATGGGGCTCTGATGCGGGAGCACTCGGTTCAACTCTTATAGCCTCAGCTATCGGTCTCAAGTAAATAAAAATATTATGAAAGCCTACAGGATCATGTTGGTAATGGTTCGCCAGAAAAAAAAAAACGTTATATTTAAACGCACTGAAATTATGACAATATCTTTTGCAGCAGAGTTCAGAGCATTATTTTCTGAGCTGCACAATACAATTTGTATTTATATAGCTTCTAAAGTCTAAACGTATATGCATCATCTCGATATACTGTACAGGAACAGTATTGTGTTAGCACCGTATGGACAATGGTGCATATACATATACTGTACTACACAGTGCGATATTATACATAGACAATCAGTTATAGGCAAGAGATAAGAAAAGAAAGGTCTTGGTCCTTGACATAAACAGGGGCAGGGAGTCAACAGCACAGATAGCTGGGAGACGGAGCGTTCCACGTTGTGGAAGAACTTCCTCCCACACACAAACGCACACAAGACCTACACTCCCACGCCCCAGCAATAGAATTGCCAACCCTCCCTCATTGACCCAGGGTCTGCCTGAATCGGCATCAATCTGCCAGTGACTACTGAAAGCGTCCCAAAAGACTTTAATTGGACACTCTCAGAAAAGCGTGAGTCTGAGTTGGTGACCTTTCTCGGTCGCCTCCCCACCACTCAGGGACCGGTACTAGACAGACTGCCTGCACCAGCCAGGACTCAGCCCCCAGCTAGGCCTCAGGCACAATGCGAGGCTAGGACACACGGTTAGACAAGAGGCGGGTGCTGGATGTAAAGGGGAGAAGTTGGTTGTAGCATTTCTCACAGAATCTTTAAAATGGCAGAGCAATCTCAACGCTGATGTGGGGCTAGATTTCAAAGCTAACGCTGAGATTTGGAGTAAATACTTTGCGTAGAATCAAACCTGACCGTAACGAGGTCGGTGTTTCCAGATTAATTGCGTGGTTTGCGACATTAAAGTACCGACAGTTTAAATTCCAAATTGGGGCTTTCATATTTAAATTCATATTCATCTTTTCTGAGTCTTCTTTTTTTGATATGCAGATATTTTTTTACACGTGACATCGTGCTTGTGCACAAATACTATGTTACAGTAAAAGTTGTACAGGCATGCTTAATTATAAACAGTTCAAAAGACCACACATTTTTATAATTTCAGTTTGAAATCTATTAATCCTACACGTGCACATTAAATAAACATTATCAACATATTTCCACATTGTAACTTGGACGGATCAAGTTGCTAAGTGGAACAGCTGCTAGTTTGGAGCCATGGCAAAACAAAACATGAGTTATTTGAAACCCTTACAGCAGAAATAATGTTCAACTAACTTTACATTTTTGGAATACAACAAATGAATATGATAAATATACATTTTAATAATGAACAACCCATCATAGTAAAAATGCACGTGTTATGGTACAATACTTTTATTTTCAGCAGTTTGAGTTTTCGCTGGGTGTTGCGGTTTCTTCCCCACTGTCCAAAGACACGCTGCCGCCTAGATGCAATGGCCTGCTGAGTAAACTGCCCCAAAAAGTGTGCCCTGCCGTGTACTGGCATCACATACTGGGTATAACCCCGCTTTGCGCCCTGTCTGCCGGGATAGGCTCCGGCCCCCCGCGACCCTGTACAGAATTGATAATGACTGATTTTATATTTACATAGCTGTTACTTACCCCTCCTCCACCGTCAGCGATGTAAAGTAGCTTAAGATTTAATTAAAGGTAACTACATCAGCTGTAATCATTATGATTATTCAATCACGGTGGTAATAATAATTGCATTTATAAAGCGCTTTTCACCCGAGAGTCACAAAGCGCTGCACAGAGCTGCAGAGAGAACGGCATGTCAGCAACAATAACTCTTTTTGGGGTCTCATCATCTCATTGTCAGAAACCGCTTAGTCTTGTACAGGGTCGAGGTGAGCCGGAGCCTATCCCGGCAAACACAGGGCGCAAGGCAGGGATATACCCACGATGGGACGCCAGTCCATCACCGGGCATTGCGGGCAATTTACTCTGCAAGCCAGTGCAGCATGTTTTGGGGGGTTTTTGATAGAAATTCAGAAGCATTTGATTTCTTCATTGTACATTAGCCAGAGAGTAGTATTGTCAAGTTGATTATCCACCCTGTATTTCATTGAAAAAATGCTTAAACGGTCAAATAAACATTGTCATCGCTAGTATTTAAAGCAGTTACGATACCTAAGAAATGTTTCCTAGAACACAGTTTATGCGCACGTGTATGATGTCACGAGTAAAAATATACGCACATTAACAAAAAACCAAAATCTCATAAAAGACGAGTATGAATTTAAAAACAAACGCTCCACTTTTCGAGTTTAAACTGTAGGTACTTTAATCTAGCAAGCCAAGCAATTAATCTGGCAACGCCGACCTCATTACAGCCAGGATGAACGTCTCCTAACCGAGGCTTAACCAACCTTCTGGCCAATTACGGCACAGCTGTCGTAAGGCGATTAAGAGCGTATACACGGGTCAGCCTCGTGCACAACGCAAAAGACCCCCACCATACGTCAATATGTCATGTGGCTCCGCGGGGGAATACTCATCTTAAACGCCTATGCAACAGGAGGACTTCTCCAAATGTTGTGTGTGTTTACTCACAGAGCGCACGTTTAGCACGTTGGGCATCTCGCCAGTGGAATGCTGATCGTTCAGTAATGTTGCAGCAAATAAAAAAAATCGCTGAACCACTGGCTTGAAATGTATTCAAGTATGCAAGTCTCTAAAGACCCATTAGATGATTAATAGTACTTACACTTGATTTTAAGAAAGGCCAGACTAGCAAAAAATGGTTCTTATCATTCTAATGCACCACACTGCTGGAATGGGTCATACACAAATTATGGCTCCCTTTGCTGTAATATATATTATACTGGCAGTCATTTTATGGTGTATTAAAATATAAACAAACTAATGTAAGGGGGATATGTGTTTCATTTTTCAGTTTGTTATAGGAGTTGGTACTGGTATCAATGTGCTTGTCTTTCCGTGGGACAATTAAAGACACCGATCATTCAGGGCTAAGGCAGTAAAAATTCAGTTCAGTATCATCATCATTATCAATACCTGCTTAATCCTGTACAGGGTAGTGGGAGACCGGAGCCTATCCTGGCAGACATAGGGTGCAAGGCGGGCTATACACATCACTGGACGCCAGTGCATCGCAGGTCACTTTTGGGGGGCAATTTACTTTGCAGACCAATTAACCTAGGCAGTAGCGTGTCTTTGGATGGTGTGGGGAAACCAGAATACCCAACGAAAACCCGTTCGGACTAGGGGAGAACACGCAAACTCCACACAGAAAGGCACCCGAGCCAGGAAGCGAACCCAGGACCTTCTTGCTGTGAGGTAGCAACGCTACTCACTGCGCCACCGTGCCACCCGGCGGTACACGTGACGATCCTATTTCCAAAAAATCTCCACCAACCTCCTCCTGTGTGTCATCAGCCTTGCGGACAGCAGCTCAAACAATGTGTAGCGATAACGCTGAAATACGGTAGCCGTCTAAATGTTTTAATAACTTGAAGCCAAATTCATATCCGTTACATTGCATGGACTTAAGCACTTTACTTGACAAATTCAGCTGAGGGATTTACACGTACTTGCAGACATCCACGGAAAAATGTGAAAGGTTCATGCCAGTGCTTCTATTTTAATTCTTTGCAATTTTATTCCTGGATCATTGCTGGCAAAAAAAAAACGTCATGAGAGAGCACAAATATTTCGCCAGTTAAATAATGAATCTGTCAAGTTAAATGCTCAAGTCTGCTAGTGCTGTAGAGAACACTCAAATCTCCAGTGATTTCCGCGATCAAGTTTCAATAATATTGGGCCTAAATGCCATACTTTAGTGTTTGAACGTTTGGTAAGATTCTTTTAATCCATCACGCAACCCCCAGCGATATTATGTGTTTGGCATTGTTTGAAAAAAAAATAGTGGCTAAAGAAAATTCCCGGCTCGAAACATCAGCAATGGTATGGAAACAGAACAATTCTGGATGTCAGGTGGGAAATTGCACAACATTTTTCTTCATCATCAGTACCTCACCACAAAGCAGTTTAATGCCCCTGCACACATTTATCATATGCAAGCCATTGAGGAACGCCACGGAATTCTCCAACAAAAACAAAATCTCAATAAAATGGACTGTGGCAAAGATTGACACTGGAACCTTAAAATTGGACGTGATCAAGTGCAACCAAACAAAAGGTCATGCTTACTGCAGCAGACAACCAACAGATTCTTGGATGACCAGATCAGTCTGCAGGATCAATTGAGGTCGGTCACATGACCTGACCCCAATCGATGACCCTGGCATTTGTGGACAGAGGAGGGTCACGAGTGGACTGACCCAATCACCGTGGTGACTGCACCATTTGTCTTGGACTATCTCTATGGGGTAGAAAAAAATCCTGCACTGCTTAGCAAGTGATGCCCAAAAGGGCTTTTGAGGGACAAATAAAAATCGTTCACGATGCCGAACGTTTAGCGGTTCCACGTGTTTGATGATGTATTTGACTCTGCAGGAATGTGATGTTTTAACGGAAGCATTCTAACATTGATGAGCAAGATCACAGGATATTTCTCAAAATGGATACACGTCTGACTAAACGGCTGCTGAAATGCATTCATTCATTGTCAATACTCGCTTAATCCTGTACAGGGTCACGGGGGGTCGGAGCCTATCCCGGCCGACAGAGGGCGCAAGGCGTGGAAATACCGAGGATGTGACGTCAGCACATCTCGGAACGCACTTTTTTTAGGGGTCAATTTACTCAGCAGGCCAATTAACCTAGGCAGCAGCGTGTCTTTGGACAGTGAGCGGAAACAGGAGTACCCGGCAAAACTCCACGCGGCACGGTGAAAACATGCCAAACTCCACACAGAAAGGCACCTGAGGCCCGACTGAAATTATTGAAACTAAAACACATATTAATGTTAGGATATAGGGAACAACAACACAAGAGGATGGCAGTACATTCAAAACAAATACAAATTTGATAAGTCTCTCATCTCATTATCTGAAACCGCTTAGTCCTATACAGGGTAATGGTGAGCCGGAGCCTATCCCGGAAACACAGGGCGTAAGGCAGGAATACACCCGACGACGGGACGCCAGTCCATCGCCGGGCAATGCGGGTGCAATTGTAGTCTGCGAGCCAATCAACCTATCCAGGAGCATGCTTTTGGACTGTGGGAGGAAACCGCAGTACCCGGCGAAAACCCACGCGGACACGGGGAGAGCATGCAAACTCCACACAGAAAGGCACCCGAGCCGAGAGATTCGAACCCGGGACCTTCTTGCTGTGAGGCGTCAGCGCTAACCACTGGGCCACCGCGCATTTGATAAGTCACAAGTGATATGTAAGGGCCCTATGATGGGTATCAATGTGACATCAATAATCCTCAAAGCTGACGCGTGGAAAATTGATGCGCATTCCCAAGGATGTGCACAGTTCTCAAGCCTGTCGGGGGCGACGGCAAGAGCAAGTGCTGATCAGACAAAGCTGCCGGCGGTTGAGTGCGGGGGAAAAAAGGATGACATCCCTGCCACGTTACGGTGAACACATGGAAGTCAACAGAGACTGTCGAGGCGCGGCGATCAGGCGACAGGAGAGAGACATTAACAGGCCTTTGATAGGTTCACGGCAGAGCAATGATTTCAAACGACCCCGCCACACCTGTTGCGATGCAACGCGACTGTGAACACTCAGACGCGAGCACCTGCGCGCCCAGCAAAAACGTCTGCAAAGCGCAACCACGACAATCTCTCGACCCATTTCGTGACCCTCGGGTGAAGAGCGCTCTATAAATGCAATTATTATTATTATTATTTTGTGCACAAGGTACCCATTATTTGTGTGTTCCCATGCCCAATGCTGAGACATGCTATGGATCATTCCTCTGTGCACACACGCCCTGGCCTGAGAACAATCATATGATGGTTATAAATACTCGCGTATTGAGAGAAAAAAAACGAACAAAGTTCTCCTGAAACACAGTCGGCAATTGAATTTGTAAATGCTGCATATTTATTACCGTTCCAGTAATCCACATGCATACATTCCCTGTGGTTTAGCAATGATTGCAGTACTGTATGTTATGGAAAACAGGTGTTGCCGTGACCAGTTGAATAACCATAACGCAGCAGCGTGTTTAGCAAATCATCTACAACTGTGCTTGGGTTCCACAAAAAATCATAATTTGCAACAAAAATGTCCATAGATTTTCACTATTTGATTACATTTGCCACATCGGCATTTTTCGTTGTTGTAACAATACTTGTTAAACAAGCGAACAAATTATCACAGAAGGACCTTGCTGATCACGAGCGGGGGTCTGGGTGGATTGCGTTCCTAGAAAACCGGTTTGGAAAACGTGCAAGCTTAGGCAAATCCGCGAACCGGTTAGGTTGCCCTGTATCCTCTGCTCGAACTCGCACGGAGAGATTAAGAAGTGAGGGGATTCAGGGACGAGACAGAAGAAGGCGGCCCACACACACAATGAAGATATTTTCAGAGCTGCAAAGGGTACACACGTAGACACGGCTTTCACGCCGAGGTCACAGGGTCAGGCTCTGAACACTGGCGTGGTGGAATCATTATTAATGGGCAGCACAATATAATGCAACGTGGTTTTATATAACGCGTGCACGCAACTGCGCCTCGGGAAGCTGTAGTAAAAAAAACAGTGGGAATATTTACTTTCGAGAGAAAGAGAGACAGGCAGTCAGTCGTGGGAACAGGGACAGGGAGTCCGACGAAACGGGTGGACTGGGGTAATGCAGCTCCGAGCCACGAGAGCAGCACCAGAGAATGAGGTTGTATTGCTAACAGGCAACATCGGGGCATTTGAGAGCTATCGGACACTCTCGCTAAACGTAGCAGTTTTACGACGCGAAATAACGGGTGATGAATTGACACTGGGCTTCGTGACGTGTTTCAGGATTAAACAATGGGACCAGGGTGGCGCG
>JAZEWT010000001.1:7980577-7992666 GCA_036362905.1 Mordacia mordax
AGGCAAAAAAAGGTATGGCTCTACTGTTAAAGACCATATTCTTAGTCACGGCTTGGCTCTGGCTCTGGCGAGGTCTATGAACTGGTTCAGCTCAGGCTTGAGTCGGTCAGTTACTTGCCACGATAGATGTCAATTGCTGCCCACGATTGTGACTCAGGCATGGCCTGGCTCAGGCTCAGCTCACAAACGAAGAGCCTGAGTATGGCTGAGAACCATTCTCAGGGCCGGCTCAAGTTAAGTGTGGGACTTTGTGCATTTGAGCCGCAGACCTGTGATGACCAGTGACTAAGAATACAGGCCTACATGTGCCGCAGTTTAAGGCATACAGTATTACATTTCTCCTCGCACATTGGACATTTCTATATCAGCAAACCAGTTTTAATGCACAATCAGTAGAAAGCAATATCACAAAAAGAGCAATATAACTGCTGATAATACAGATAAGAACCAAATGATTTATACGACGTAAAAAAAATAAAAGTAGCAGTTTATTTTATATTTGAAAAGCAAAAACGTGGACCAAAGAATTCTGTGACCAATGTGTCCAATTATTTGACCTCAGCACTTATTTTTTTTAAAGGTTTTAATAATGAGTGAACCATTTACTGAGCTACTTAAAACTTAAAAAAAAACCAACAGGAATAAAAATCCAAAATCAAGTTCCTTGCTCTGCCAAGGATCCCTATGAAATGCTTCTTACTTGGAGCGATCATAGTCCGACACCATTTGCTTGATGTGAGTGACTGTGCGCTTAAGCTCCTTGCAACGTTGCTTCTTGTCCTTGTAGGCCTGTGTCTGAAAAACAAAAGTCGGTAAAGCATCAGCTTTAGAATCTTAAAATGCCTGATGGGTAATGCATTCACAGCCTTCCAAGCATACATATATTTCAAAGTTCAGTTCAGTATTATCTCATCTCATCTCATTATCTGAAACCGCTTAATCCTATATAGGGTCACGGTGAGCCGGAGCCTATCCCGGAAACACAGGGCGTAAGGCAGGAATACACCCGACGACGGGACGCCAGTCCATCGCCGGGCATTGCGGGGCAATTTTTTAGTCTGCGAGCCAATCAACCTATCCAGGAGCATGCTTTTGGACTGTGGGAGGAAACCGGAGTACCCGGCGAAAACCCACGCGGACACGGGGAGAGCATGCAAACTCCACACAGAAAGGCACCCGAGCCAAGAGATTCGAACCCGGGACCTTCTTGCTGTGAGGCGACAGCGCTAACCACTGGGCCACCGCGCCGCCCCCCAGTTCAGTATTAGTACCCACTTAATCCTATACCTGATCGTGGGGGGGGGGGCAGAATCTATCCTGGCAGACACAGGGTACAAGGCAAGGCTGTACCTAGGATGTGAAGCCATTACATCACACTTTGTTTGAGGGGAAATTTGCTCAGCATGCCAATTAACCCAGTCTCGGGCGAAAACCCACGCGGACACAGGGAGAGAACACGCAAGCGCCGTACAGAAAGGCGCCCTTGCCGCTAACCGAACCGAGGATCTTCTTTCTGTGAGACGACAGCAGCGCTACTCACTGCGCAACCGCACCACCCCTATATTTCAAAGCATGCGAGAAATATCTACAAATACGTCGTCCCTTAAAGCCTGAGTTACTTTACTTACTTGCTTGATGTCTTTAATCCTGTTAAACTGCTCGGCTGCGTCCTGCGGCATCACACACACACAGGTACCCACCTGTCAGTGACTGCATTTGCACGGCAAGGTAAACAAATCCGTGAACAAAAAAAAAACCCCACGACGCATACATGTTCGGAAAGTGTGAACGACTTAAATCGTGCAGTTTCAAAACTAAATTACTAAATTAAATGTAATTTAGTTTCAAACCTGTAACCTTGTTCAGGATTAAGCAGGTATTGATAATGATACTGCTAAGCATAACTTATGTGACTTTACATGTTTCCCTTTGTGTGAATGAACATGTGAAACATGTATGTCAGAACATTTTGCCAGTTTTGGATTGCTTCCTTAGTCTCCTGCTTGCCTAAGTTCAGCACGTCATACAGTTTAATACATGACCAACATTGACCTTGTTGGCTTCACTTCAAGTGATTAAAAGCTAAGGCTGGTGGGTGTAAAGCTCTCCATAATTGTACACAACATACTAAGGATTAAAGCTTTGGTCATTAATATTCTTTAGATTATGCACAACATATAAAACGATGGTGAGCTAAACTAATAGCGTAGCTCCCCAGTGTGGGCGTGTGTGTGTATTATAACCTCAGTCCTTGATGCAGCTGATTAAGTTTACCAGCCTTGTGCTTTTAGAAGCAACATTAAGATGTTGCCCGCTCAATATAAATATCCATGGAGCTTTGATTTTATTTTATAAGCGTTGTGCATGTTTTCATGTAGGTTATGGAAACTATAGTACTCTGGATGAAAATAATTTTCAAGGTATGGTAGCTTTTAAAATTTACATGCTCACTGCAAGCATTTGAAACTAAACTTTCATTTGGTATTCATCTGCACCATGAAATAATAAAAAATATATTTTTTAAACTAAAGTCTCATCTCATCTGATTATCTGAAACCGCTTAATCCTATATATGGTCACGGTGAGCCGGAGCCTATCCCGGAAACACAGGGCGTAAGGCAGGAATACACCCGACGACGGGACGCCAGTCCATCGCCGGGCATTGCGGGACAATTTTAGTCTGCGAGCCAATCAACCTATCCAGGAGCATGCTTTTAGACTGCGGGAGGAAACCGGAGTACCCGGCGAAAACCCACGCGGACACGGGGAGAGCATGCAAACTCCACACAGAAAGGCACCCGAGCCGAGAGATTCGAACCCGGGACCTTCTTGCTGTGAGGCGTCAGCGCTAACCACTGGGCCACCGCGCCGCCCTTAAACCTAAAGTGAAAATGTAAATTAACATCCTACAACAAACATCTATATTGCATTATATGATCGCCATGTTGAAGAATGCTCTTGATTCTTGACCGCAGAACTTAAACCATGGCTCTGGGACAAATGCAGTACATATCACATTAAATAAACAATTGCTCCTACTATCGAGATATGCACTTTCATAATTGGCTCCTTAAAACATGGAAATGATCCACCTACCATGAACTATTTTTTTAAACTGTTAAACTAAGATTAATGGAACGTGTTAATCAACTGTCTCTGGTCATTATTAGCTACGATTTGCCGCCTGCTGGATGAAGGCCTATTAATCCCAGTGCCATCCTTTCTGGTCCTGTAAGGCCACAATCCACCTCGTTTCTTCCCATTAGCTTGTATCATCACCCGATCTCTTCAGTGGCCATACGTCGAATTTTAAATGGTTCTCTAATTTATGTGTTCCCTGTCCATCTCTGTGTTCATCAGAATGTGCATCTCCCCATGCTTTTTGTGTACTTTGAAACATTAGTACTATTTCCTTTGCCAGCATCGGGGCCTCTGATCAAAGTGTCATAGCAGGGAATATGCATTGATTAAAATATATCTGTTTGAAAACTCAAGTGAAAAAAATATTACAGTTCATGATCACAACTGCAGTTTTCTCCACTTAATTTGTTTGCAGATAGTTACAGTAAATTTAATTGAAATAAAGTATTTACAGATATATACACTTGTATGCTATTTAAATAATTATCTCGGTCTGTAAATGAAGCAGTCATGTTTTAGTGCATTTCACCCATCGCATAACCACTTGCCTTCTACCATGTGCAATATATAAGCATAACACCGTTGTAACTCATGCCCAGTAGGAAGAGTTGCGCATTATATAACGGCAGGGCCCAACGTGGCAGCACAGGCCTTCCCAATTAGCCTCGAAAACGCTGAGGCTGCAAAAATGTGAGACTGCTCTACATCTGAACGGGTAATGAGCCCTTGCATGCAAATTAAACTGCCTTATAAAGACACATAAAACAGGTAACGTTTTGAGCAATGGCCCTTCTTCCTTACACATGGATCACCAATGACTGCAGCGTCCCTTACATTTTTATACTTTTTCTCCCATATGTGGCAGTGTAACTGACTGGAGGGTTGACTAATTTTTTGTTGTTGTGATTATGCACCACTGCCACCAAATAAGGTGTCAAAAAAAGTTTTAAAGTGGAGCGCTACAGAATTAAATGCAACCCCAAATGTGGGTTATTTTGTCGTGCAGTCATCGGTGACTCAGATGAACCCATAAAGCGTACTATATAATAATAATAATAATAGCACTTTTATAGCGATTTTCACCCGAGGGTCACAAATTGCTGCACAGAGCTGTGGAGGGAATGGCATGTCAGCAACAACAACGACATCTGAACGGAAAATCAACAACAATAACAAAATTAGGTTTTTTTGTTATGCTAAAATCTTCGCGGATATCTATTGCTGTTGTTGTTGCCGGCTTAAATTGACATTTTACGTCCTGCGTTGGCTGCTTGACTTCCAGTGATGGGGATATTGGAGCAAGATTCAGGGCCGATACGCCTTCCTGATGTCAAACCGCTTTAGTTGGAGGCTCTTCATGAAGCATCGAATAACCGAGAGCAAAATAAGATTGCTAACACCGTGTCGATGTGGCCATTCATGCCGGGAGCAACACACTGGGTCACACGATGGGAAAATTAGAAATAAGGGAAAAAAAAAAATGATAAATCGAGGTCGAAATTCAAGTTGGTACCCGGTACTCGGCGGAGTCGGAGTCCAGCGTGTCGAGCTGCTTGTCAAGTTCCGACAGCTGTCGGTGGAGGTCATCCTGCTCGGTCTGCAGGCGCTTGTAGCTTTGCATCGCGGTATCGAAATCCCGCTTGTACTCCTGCCTCTGCGAGTCCGTGGCTATCGGAGGGTATTTCCTGTGAAAGCAACAGTTCGCGACGGTGTTTTAACGTCGCGATTAAACGATGCCCAGAAACAATTTATATCCCTTGGGTCATTTTCTACTGTATGACAAAACAACATGATTTTTGAAAAAATAATTGTGTTGTGTGTGTATATATACACTGCACAGTTTTCGTGTAGAGAAATATCGCCAAATGTTTTGACTAACAGGCTTCCAGGAAAGCCATTACACTGTGGCATTAATAACAGGTCCAAACACATGTGTCCCCCATATTCCAGACAGCAAGGATGCTTTTCTAGAAATATTCTTGGCCACAAGATGGATCAGTGTTTGCCAGAGAACCAACCCCACCTTTTATAATACACATTGTATATACACCTTGCTGACGCAGTAATAACATACATTATAACAACAAAGTACTTTATTTATCCAAGCCTCTTGTTCACATGTATGCTGCATTCGGATGTTTGGCAAGTTTATTTTCATTGGATTTTTACTTCTGTTCAGTGCTGTACATAATCCAACCGTTGACGTGGCCAGGAGGCTCAGAGGTCAGAGCACTGAGCTGGAACCACTACGATCATGCATTCAAATGTAGATTCCTTCCACCCAAGATTAAACTGTTTTCCCAAGCGTTGAGGGTTCATCGGCCCAGCAAAGCCATCAATTACAATAAACGTTATCATTACATTTGGTTTTACTTAATTTGGCTAAACTCCAGCTTTTAAACTGAATATCAGTACTGCTGCCCTGCAATGATCTCCGAGCAGATTCTGTGGCAAAGTGCACCCCCTACTATTGTGTTAAGGATTCCATACAGCTTCAAAGACTTGTTTCGAGAAGTTTCTTGAAAATCTCTTCCATAATCATCCTTTGACAAATTGAGTCTCGAGTTTTCTAGCTCATAATATAATGCCAATGGCATAATTGGAATAAATTGGGAAATTATATCTCATCTCATTGTCAGAAACCGCTTAGTCCTGTATAGGGTTGCGGTGAGCCGGAACCTATCCCGGCAGACACAGGGTGCAAGGCAGGGATATACCCACGATGGGACGCCAGCTGTTCACCGGGCACTGCGGGTAATTTAGTCTGCAAGCCAATTAACCCATGCAACAGCATGTTTTTTGGACTGTGGGAGGACACCGGAGTGCCCGGCGAAAACCCACGCGGACACGGGGAAAACATGCAAACTCCACACAGAAAGGCACTCCAGCCGAGATTCGAACCCGGGACCTTCTTGTTGTGAGGCAACAGCGCTAACCACTGGGCCACCGTGCAAAATGGAAATTAAAAGCAATATTTTTTTTTTTAAACTAATTTGTATCACTGTCTACTTAATTACCAGTAATACGAACATACAAACTGTTGTTATCTTAGATGCCAATTGTGGTAACGTTGCAAGCTATCTGGCAAAATGTTTATATACTTCATGAGGATACGGCATTATTAATAATAATAATAATTGCATTTCCAGAGTGCTTATCACCCGAGGGTCACAAAGCGCTGTACAAAGTGCTACACAAAGCTGCAGGGAGAATGGCACATCAACAACGAAATAAGAATGGCAAATCAACAATAACATTTTTTTGGGATTTTTTTTTACAAATCGGAGCTGCGGAGAGAACAGCATTTCAACAACATCAGAACAGCCCAACCAAAAGTCTAATAGTAGCAACAAATTATAGGACAAACAAAAAGCGATTTAAGACATTTCAGCAAAAAAAAAAGGAAGGAATAAATGTTCCCGAGCAGACGCAGGTCGGATAACAGCCATAATCCTGGCACGACGACACTGAGCCACATCAAACAGTCCTAGCCGGAGGACTCAAAATCCTTATGGAACAAGTGGATCTTGAGACAAGATCTGAAGATGCCCAAGGACTTAGCTGATCGACTCTCCAATAGAAGGGCATTCCAGAGTCTGCGAGGTGCGTACGAGAAGGCTGTGTCAGCCATCAAATGGAGGTGCGATCTGGGCACATGCAACAAGGCCGTATTGGAGGATCGAAGTTGGGGTGTTGAGGAGGCTGCCTGAAGTAATAATAATAATAATTGCATTTCCAAAGCACCTTTCACCCGAGGGTCACAAAGCGCTGTAGAGCTGCGGAGAGAATGGCATATCAACGAGACAAGACTGGCAAATCAGCAATGACTTTTTTTGTCGGAGCAGCGCCAGTGAGAGCCTTATAAGTGAGAAGGAGGATCTTTAATTCAATCCTGTATTTAACAGGTAACCAGTGGAGAGACTTCAGTACTGGGGAAATGTGATCATGGATGGGTGTGCGAGTGAGCACTTGACATTAGAGAGAAGTGCCAAATCTCGCATGTCTATATCATTACACGTGCTGCATTTTGCGAGCTAGCACTATGGCTATAGCTATCATGTGCAGTACATTGTGGGGGTCATGTTAAGCCGATGAGAGTCAGTGTCCCAGTAAATTTAAAACCAAATATGGCAGCCAGTGTTTGGTCCGTGAGGCAATGGTACATATTTTTTACAATGTATTTCAACTGCTGCACTCTTGTGGATGAATGTTGATTTGGTATAAAAAATAAAATCCATTCGTCGTGTTGTATCCGTAACGTGATGCTTTGAAAATCTTAGAATCCACGTTTGTACAAGTGAACACCACTTTGAGCTTCCTCCACAATGGTTTTCATTGCATCGACCGAATGGCACGCGGGTTCAAGGGGGACACAAGGACTGGGTTTGAACTTAATGTCTGCGTACGAGTTAAGGACCAGCCGCGGCTTCACCCAGCCAACAGCGGTTACTGTTGCAGCCCAGGTCTCGCTGTAAAGACACTGACAATGTAATGAATTGTACTGATTCAGTCAAAATTTGATTCAGCGATCGATCCACGTCAAAAGTCGTTTGCAGTGTTGCGCCAAGCGGTCACAAGAACCCATTATATGCAACATTCACAAGCAGAAAATGCTTTTATTATTATTCCACATACAACTTGATTGCATGTATTGTGAGCTTAATCGACATTAATCAATTAATCAATACATGGTTGAACCCAACGGTAATATTACTATGGTGTGAGTTGCCCCTGTCATTGAAATGTGTAATTTGTGCCATTGTCAAGGGAAAACTGCTACGGCCAATATCAGTCTGAGTGGGGAAATATTTTGGTGCTGACAAACCGTTCATCCGGGTGGCGCGGTGGCGCACTGAGTATCGCTGTCGCTTCACAGCAAAAAGGCCCCGGTTTCGGTTCCCAACTCGGGTGCCTTTCTGTGTGGAGTTTGCGTGTTCTCCCCATGTCCGCGTGGGTTTTCGCTGGATACGCTGGTTTCCTCCAACCGTCCAAAGACACGCTGTTGCCGAGGTTAATTGGCTTGCTGAGTCAACTGCCCCCATTGCCATGCGTTACACTAGCGTCACATCATGGGCATAGCCTTGCCTCGCGCCCAATGTCTGCTGGGATAGGCTCTGGCCCCCCACAACCCTGTATAAGATTAAGTGGGTATTAATGATGATAATAATGATTGATAATTATGATGAGACTGCTAATTATTACGGTTACTCATGAAGAGTCCTCATTTCAGATCATATGACTACTGTGCAATGCCCAAGAGATCAGAAAGGTGGCAGTCCACAGTTTTAAACCGTTTAGGGATTTCAGTGAAATCTGCCAGATGTAAATGAAAACAATGGAATTGAAAATACCAAATTAGTAATGAGTTTGAACTGCTGCTTCCTGACAAACACTTTATACACATGAATATGACTTAAAGATTTCATTTTGCACCAGTTTATTTTTCGAATATGTTCTCTCTCTCACTCACCAATCCCTGCAAGGTTTGCTTACGTAAAAAGTGTGTCCGTAAACTTGTATCCATCCAACACAACTGATAAATAAAGCTGTCAGGCAAACAATCCTGCCATTTCATTACTGCACTATCTATTGCTGTAAGGCATTTGAAAGCGTTTCTTTTTTATTAAATTCAATGCACTTTTAATTAGTCTTTCTCAAAGGTAATGAATGTTGCCTAAAAAACACATCAATGTTATCAAACTCAATCGAATGTGTCTGTTGACAACTGTGTTCGTGATCATTTGATCCTTCTCTCGTTTCCACTTATTCCTGTTCCCAATTTTCATTCCGTCTGGCCAACAAAACATTTGCCACACGTGCGCGTAATCCAGTAAAACTCTTCTGTTATTATTCTGGGTAAAGTTCATCCTTTGTACCAGATGATATTTATATTTTACATAACGTTTTTACACATTTTTTTTAGGCAAGTATTAGTTTCTCCTTAAACATAAGGGTCTTTATTCTGCATTGATTGCATTTTCAATTTCATGTCTTTTGTTACAAAATTTAGTTTTAAATGGACACATTTAATCTCAATCCTCACTCTCATAATATGACTTTTGCAGACCATTCCTACCAACAATAACTTACGAGTTATGTTGATAGCGTCCATATGCTACGCAAAAATAATTTATATTTTCCAAGACAAATGATGAACTCCATTGACATTGAGTGTTGTTAAATAACAACAATCTCAACAGAACAATAAACTCACACAAATGACAGCGTAAAGCACGATTATAACATTAACTATTTCCTGCGACTAATTAACGATACTAACCCACACAAATATGCAGATACAGCATCATCATTGCGTTTTTATCCCCAAATTTCAATGGCGTATGCCATTACCACAGATAATTCTTTTACAATTTTTCCTATCTTTTGCATTGGCCTACCTCTCCAAACTTTTTTCCTTCCACTTCAAATTTCATTGAAGCTTTGTCCCAATTATCTTCGAGCCTTTCAGCACGATCTACCTATCTCAATTTAGTCTTTCTTAACACATTCCTAAATTTCTCTATCTCGGCATGCTCTATTAATTCCACAATGGTTTTCATGTCTTTCAGGGAAACTCCGTGGATCCATCTGATCATTCTCACGTCTATTATTTCAAACATTTCTGATATCTATTTCCATAGGCCGTGTCTCTGCTACATATATCGTTACACTCTGAAGACATGCTAAAAACATCTTTCCTTGGTTGTTTCGGTGCAATTTATTTTCTTGTCAGAATCGGTGATAATTCACAAAAAATATTCCAGCTTTTTCTTACTCTCGCTATTACTACCGCTTCTACTTCTCCTCCTGCACTTAAAAGGTCACGCAGATAGCAAAACTCCTTAACTACTTCCAATTCCCTTTCCTCATTAATCGTTATATTTGTTTACCTTTTCAAAACGTTTCCCGATGTTTACTCTCTTCTTAAATTGTGGGCAAAGCCCTTTGCTAAATTTGAAGTCGGTTTTCATTGATGTGCAGATAAACACATTAATATGCCTAATCCAATGATTATATTTTAACATGACATTAAAATACACGGAAAGCTACCCAGTTTCCTGTTACTACCTACTCACTTGGATGCCCGTTGAGAACATCACACATTATTTATGGCCCAACGCTGATGGAATATTTTTAAAATCTGGCAATTGCCTGATGCTGGTTGTAACGGTCAGTTTAACGTCTTACCTAATTGTTCAAGGTTGTGGCTTTCTCTCCAAATATTCCTGTCTGAGCAGGAACACTCTGGCATGTCCGTTGGTGTAACCACATTATTACTTGAGCGCGGTAGGTAGAAAAGGGTTTGGGACCCCAAAATCGATTATTATTCATGCTACTGTATTGAAAGCGAAAGTTTAGAGGTGTTTTTAAAAATCCCTGTAATCTCTCCTGTATGAATTATGTCGCACTTAATATTAATGTGTGAGGACATTGTAATGTACATGCCAAAATTCCTGACACAGAGTGGTATTAAGTGACAAGGCAATTCGATTAATCAGACAACAAACTACAGATGTGATAATACACTTCGGACAGCTAAGGACACTAAGATGTGACAGCACTGCTGTGTAAATAACGAGTGGGCTGACCATTTCCTTTCCAAACCTTGAAGTCTGATGACGTGTGCTAAGCCTGACAAATTAAGTTCAAATCAGTCGAGATTCTATTTCATGTTCAAAGGTCAAGGTGTACCTTGATTGCTTCTTGACACAAGTCCATAGCTAAACTCACACCAATGACATACATACGACATATCAACTGCACTTGACTAGTGTATATGCCCGTCAAAAGTGACATGGTGCACGCATCGTGTCATGTTAACAATTCAAAGAGCTTAGGTATATTTTTTTTTACTCACGAAAAAATCCCCAACTGGTGACCAAAAAGTGACGTCTCCAGAACATTGTGGGACTGTCTTCTGTAATCTTAATTCTGACTCGGTAAAGAAAATCCTGTTCAAATTGAAGCAACTCCGTTATGAAGCGTGTATGGCAGCTGTTCGTTGCCTAGATTTGATCTGACCCTAAATTTTGAAAGCAAATGTTACTATCGAAAATGTGATAGCCAACATTCGAGGACAATTGGCCAAACAGATTTTGCACCGCAGCCGTTCAAAAAGCATTAAATATACACACACACTAGACTTGCCTTTTATAGGTATATGCTGTCCAATAAACAAAGATGTTTAAATTGATAATTCATATTACTTATAAGGTTCATCAAATTACAAAAAAAGAGCCTGCTAAACTCTATTTTTATCCAGTACAACAGCTAAACGACTCCACACAAAATCAATTCGTTTATAAAACCTAGTTAAACAAAATATCAAAGTACATCTACATTGAATTTAAAACACATCTGAAATGCTTTTTATTATTGATGTGCCGTTCATATGCCGTTGTTGGTATGACGTTCTTTCCACAGCTCTGTGCAGCACTTTGTGACCCTCGGGTAAAGGTGCTCTAGAAGTGCAATAATTATAATTATTTAAATGAACCCCTTTAAGAAGCTCCAATGGTTAAACGTTAACAGCCAGTTTGCAAAATATACGAAGTAACTTTAGCACGCTGACATAGTTTTAAAAGGTACACTGTCGCACGTTAAGGCAATCTTGACATCTCTGGTGACAAATGGCCATGTTATTTATATTTTCTCCACGACCTTCATGGCGATTTTGAATAAGTTTGTTATTTACGTGGTGGGCAAGTACAGTGGGTATTGGCACTAGGATGCGGGGGCTCTAATTCATCCTTAGCCCAGCGATTGATCAGCCGCCTCCTCACAAACCACGCCGAGAGAGCCGAGTTGCTAGGATATCCGATCTCTGTGCTACATCAGCGGCTGTTCCCCCCACTTGACGCAGACGGTGCCAGCTCATACTGCAACCTCGAGGTCACTTTACGCGCCATACAAGGCAACAAGGGGACGTACCTATCACCGAATGCTGG
>JAZEWT010000001.1:8012588-8028811 GCA_036362905.1 Mordacia mordax
GATAATAATAATAATAATAACTGCACTTATATAGAGCGCTTTTCACCCGAGGGTCACAAAGTGCTTCACTGAGCTGCGGAGAGAACGGCATGTCAATAACAATGACATAGGAACGGAAAAGTAGTGGCCACACCTCGGTTCAAAAGGGCCTGTGGGAATGCCATCATCCAGCAGCAGACAGAACAACGGCTGTCAAATGTTTTCGCCGCAATTACCGAAGCAGATGTCTGCGTCGATCGCTCCCTCTCTCCCTCCATCGCTACGTTTCGCCTCACACGTCAGCGCCTGAGGATGCCTCTAACGTGTGAGGCGAAACGTCGCGATGAAGGGAGAGAGGGAGCGATCGACGCGGCTGTCCCGAGAGAGCAGATTTTCGAAGCAATCATCATGCATCGAGCGGTGACAACCTACATCATTACAAAGCAGAAGTCTGTAACAAGTAGAAAAAGTTTTCAACCATTTCTGGCAATAATACCGGTGTTACGATCTTAAAACACCAAAATAGACAGGCGTTAAGATCTTGACACCTGTATTATTGCCAGGCATGGCATAAACCTTTTACTGCTTGTTACATATGTACACTGGAACAAAGAACCCATAGCTTAAACAGAAGTCTGTTTGAAGATTCGATTGATCCGAATTAGATATTTCGTCATTGCAACCGAATTCAGCCCAAATGCATAACAGGCATTCAGAAGGTGTCTACAAGAAATAATATTCGTAGCACTGTCTTGCAAATTCAGAGATTGGGGAATTATAATAATAATAAACATTACATACACAGTAACTCCTACTAAATAATATACTCGAAGGGACATAAATAATGATTTACATTAGCAGCAGCTTATACATAACATATTATACATTTTAATACAATGCCTATGGCT
Organism: Mordacia mordax; assembly: GCA_036362905.1. NCBI lineage: Eukaryota > Metazoa > Chordata > Hyperoartia > Petromyzontiformes > Petromyzontidae > Mordacia > Mordacia mordax. Next base: position 8,013,476 of record JAZEWT010000001.1, read on the forward strand.
GCCAGAGTAAAAGGATCCAATTATTTCTTGAAAAACGGATATATGCACCAACCAAGTTTGTTTTTAATGAGGTATTATCGTAGATTATTGTGGTTTTCAATTTGCATACACTTTAAAAAGTATTCCTTGAAATTAAAAAAAAAGCCTTTAACTAGACGAATTCTCGTTACTTTTCATTACGAAGCTGTTTTGAAATCACCAGAATGTGATGCCATAACGGCATAGAACCATCATCAAGGAGCAATTAAGGCATGATGCCTAAATACTAAATGGCTTACAGACACAACCTCACCCAGAACTAAAGTCACGGTCAGCATTCGCTAAATCCTACACATGGTTGCGGGGAGGGGAGGGGGCGGAACCTATCTCGGCAGACACAGGGCGAGAGGGAAGGCTCTTCCCAGGATGGGACATCATCCCATCACAGGGCACTTGGGCAAGTAGGACAATTAGCCCAACAAAAATCTTACGTGGATAAATATAAAAACAAGCGAACCCCACATCTGAAATAACTGCACATTAAATTTTATAAACATCCACGTTGTAGTTTTTGCAAACACTATTCACAAATGTACCGTGTCAAGTGCACACAATAGTTTGCTGTAAGTTTGCGTAACCAATGTAAAATTCTCATCTCATCTCATTATCTGAAACCGCTTAATCCTATATAGGGTCACGGTGAAGCCGGAGCCTATCCCGGAAACATAGGGCGTAAGGCAGGAATACACCCGACGACGGGACGCCGGTCCATCGCCGGGCATTGCGGGACAATTTTAGTCTGCGAGCCAATCAACCTATCCAGGAGCATGCTTTTGGACTGTGGGAGGAAACCGGAGTACCCAGCGAAAACCCACGCGGACACGGTACAATGTAAATTGAAAACGCTAACGATTCACATTAGACGATATGATGAACTCTCGTAATGTTTTGATTCGAGAATAGGCAATTTGTTCGACATTGACGATGCACGGTATATCAATTGGGGAAAAAAAAACAACTCATGTATTAGACAATTTGATGGCTATTATTATGCATTGTAGCCTAATGCATGCATATTAATAAATACATATGTTGCTGATCTTCAGTCTGAGAAGCCGTTGAATCACTTGTTCTTTTTGCAAACGTCTGCACATAGACTAGGTTATGTTTTGCATCAACTGCTGTCTCAGCAACATCCTTTTACGGGATCACTTTAATTCAAATTCCCCACTCCAATTTGGAGCGCCAAACAAAAGTGCGCCGACAAACGATACATTTAAATACATGGCACCTTATTAGGATTAAAGATCGCAGTGAGCTAGAGATAGGCTGCAAAGAGACAAGGGGAACATAGAGGCAGAGGGTGTGAAAATATAAAATTATACAATTCCGCAGCCTGACAGCCGCCCTCCCCCGAAAATAAAACGACTAAACATGATGGAACATGACGCCCTGGAAAAGAAGACTTAGCAGTAGAAAATGGCAGCAAAAAATATATATCGATTCTGCCAGCCAATTTATTAAATGAAGCCATATAATCGATGTGAAGCACCTTCTAACGTGCCGTGGCAGAGGCCATACCCCTTCCACAACGTTTGCAGGTGATGTCCAATTCAGAGGCAATTGTGGGAACTTGGGTGTTAACACTTGAAAAGTACAAGGGTTTACATTCACACGGCTGAAATATAGATTTTGTTCATCAAACAGAATTGTGGCGCAAAATGTTTCAGACATAGCCTCGCCAATTTCCTGCCCAACCACAGTGGGAAATACGCATTTGCTCAAAGCTTGAACAAACGAGTGATGTGCTAATAAAAGTGGATACCGCACGCGGGTTTCAAAATAACATCCATTAGAAGACTTTACAACTCTCGGTTAATAGTTGTTCTTAGCCACGCAAATGGAAGCGCATTCAATTAATCAAAAGGAAGGCACTCAAAAGAAATCCAGTAACAGCAGCGTGAGGAAGTTAACAGAGGAATGGAAAATTATCTTTCCGTTTATTGTTACCTATAAATTTTGAGTGATGTTTTTGTAACGTTTCAGTTTAATTAAACGATTTTTTTTCTGATATCGTTTTGCTTTTACAATGAATATGTATTGTTGCAGTTGGTACAATCACATTTTCATCGTGCACATTTAGTTTAAGCGCAATGTTAGACTCATAATAGTAATATTTACACTTCTAGAGTGCTTTTCACCCGAAGGTCACAGAGCGCTGCATATAGTTATGGAGAGATGTAATATATTGATCAGTTGGCCAAAGTCTCATGAACAAGGACATGAAGACTCATTGAATTGTTACTTTATTTAAATAAAGTAAATTACTATCAATCTGGTGGAGGCAAAGTCGTTTCTAAGAGCGTAAAACCCTGGATAAGGGTCATGCAATAATAAAACTGCACGAATTTTTTTGCCAATTATCAGAATAAAACTGTCGACAGACCCAAACACCCAGGTTAGCCACTATATTAATGACGTTCCACTGAGACCCAACCAAGCTGTAAAACCTCAATTGCGATACATCATGCCAGCTCTGTACAAAAGTTGTGGAGTCATTAATATGCGTGCACCACCGACGAGCCAGATACGCACTTTTTCTTTTTCCCCATTGCCAGAAGCGTTTCATGCCAATGCAAGCGCGTGAAGGAGAAAAACATGTTGACGCCTTTAGAAGCTACCCCAATGCGCGCCACCGTTCCGCTGGTAGTAAATGTATTTCAACATCCACACCCTTCGCGTAGCAGTAAATGTATTTCAACATCCACACCCTTCGCGTAGATTACATTAATATTGTGTGATCGTCGAGGCAAGGATCCCTGTCGGTTTGGCAAGATTCCCCCCGCGGCTCAAATTGCAACGCGGCAGCACGAGGCTGGCAGGTTGATGCAAACGCACGCGTCCACGTGGTGCCCTTCGTCCATCAAGCGCGGGCTGAGGGCCTCTCTGCGCCAACAGAGTGTCGGTCGGTGAAGGTGGGCGACGACGCGGTCGCGATTGCTTACCGAAGCCGTGCTTTCGAGATGAAGCCGCGTCGAGCGCTCCTCGCCTTCGCGACATTTTCACCTCGCGCGTTGGGAGGAATCCGCGGCCGTTCGGAGGCATCCACGGGAGTCCCAGAATGCCGGAGCTCCAACGTGGCAGGCGAAACGTCGCGAAGGAGAGGAGCGCTCGACACAGCTATCCCGAAAGCTTTGGTAAACAATCACCGTGCATCGAGCCATGAAAACCTACATCGGTACAATTCGGTCAGATATTTTATTTAAGCTGCAAGAAGCCGTTCAGCTATCTCTCTTTTTTTTAGTTGTCCAGGGGGAGAGGTAAGTAAGTTGCCACATCTCAGTGAACTGAGGGCAACTGAGTTATAACAATTATCCAAGGCAGCATGTCTCTGGACTGTGGAACAAAACCGGAGAACTTGGTGAAAACACAGGTAGCACGGAGGAAAACATGCAAACTCCACACTGAGAGGTACAGTCGCCAGGCTTTGAACCCAGGACCTTCTTGCCGTGAGGCAGAATTGCTACTCGCCATAGCAACAAGAATATGGGAAGATATAAGTACAGTATAACAATAATTTTGCTGCACTGCCCACAATGTATAATATCCTCGCCGCCTCCAATAACCTTTTTTTGCCTGAGTCATCCATCCAAGCAGTATGGAGGACTCCACTCTGCTTAGCTTCAAAGATCTGTTTACAATCAGCACATTCCAAGTGATATGTCAGTGGGTATCATTGTGACACGGTAAACCTTTGCATATCATGAGGGCTACGATCCAGAAAAATACCGTGAAAGTCAAAACCGTATTATATAAAACATGAAGCTTATACAGTACCGTAGAGCAGACAAGTTTCTGCCATAATAGTGTGCTACAAATGCCACACGTTCACTATTATCCACCACACGTGCCACCAACACCAGGTGTGATCAGTCCACTTTGCACGTGCATGATACTCCACGCAAAGCTCTCCTTACATTACTTATCCACTGGCGAGTCAACCACAATCACAATAATTCGGGGGTTTTCAATATTTTGCACCTCAAGGCCCACTTGGCCCACTTGTGTATGGTCTCCACGGACCACTGTGTGGCGCTCACGGCCCACTGATGGGTTGCAATTCACTGGTTGAGAATAGCAATAATCTGCCCCTCGTCCACGATGGTTATATTAGTATCCAGATGCATTTTCGCGATTAATCAAAACTGCGGTAGTTCAATCCACAATGGTCGAGGGTTTACGTTACATAGTTATAATACTACAAAATAAATGTGGGATAATGGCTTATTATGCACCTCAAGAGGATGTACAGGCGTGAGAGACAAACATTGGGGAAGGAAGAGCAAGAGAATTGGGCAGGAAAACTTTGTAACATACGGGATGGAAAAAGGTTCAGGGTGTACTATGGCCTACGGCAAAATAGGACCAAAGTAGGTGGACCAATGGAGCCAAGGCAGCTAGTGGCCCATTAAGTTTTGGAACAGGCAGTGAAGCCTGAGGCCAGTGAGGTCAGTACTGGAGAAAATGTTAATATTTCTGGCTCCACAACTGGTTTTAAAATTAAGACGAACACGTTTCTGCATACGTAATGCGAACATTAAGTAAACTAATAAAATGTGCACATTAGATTACATGGCATTTAAAGTGTGCTAGAGTACAATACATACAGACTGAGACATAAATGTCAGATACCCAAAGTTAACTCTTGCTGTTCACGTCAATGCTGGAATAATCGGCAGTGGCCGCACCAAGGGATTTTGCTTTTCTGAATTCAAGTCTCGAGTTTCCTACACGAAGTGACTGAGTTAGGTTTTAACAAGAACCCCCTGGCCACGTAGGTGTCGCAGAATTAGTAGGAATTATGACGGGTCCATAAAAAGTTCCTTCCCCACATGAAAACAAAATCATTTCGTAACGTGAAAAACGCGTGGTTTCTGTCCAGTGAAAACATGGATTACCACCTAACAGAATGTTTATCACAAAGCCAGCATTGCCAATTTCTGCAAAGGCTTGCTCTATTAGTCATGATGGTATGTGATCTAAAACATGTCCTGTATAACATGTGAATCATCGCAGGATATCCATGAAGGAGCCTAACAGCTCTCATGGGCCCTTCCTGCTGAACTGAACACAAGCATTCTGTTGGACGTTTCACAATAACGCTTTCTTGCTGGTAAAGTGCATCTGTGTTTGCATGGCAATGTGTGCCTTGTTACAATGCCTACATTTCAGGCAATTATGTGTTAACGAAGAACAACAATATTTGCACTTCTAAAGCGCTCTTCACCCGAGGGCCACAAAGCGCTGCACAGAGCTGTGGAGAGAACGGCATGTCAACAACAACGACATCAACGAAGATCAATTAAAAGCTAAATAATGGCTCTACATAAATGAGGAATATAAAACAAACAGATACGACTACTTTTAAACAAATTAAGGAAGGAATGAGTGTTCCCGAGCAGGCGCAGGTCAACAGTGACCCATCATCTGGGCACAACAGGAAGCAGCATCACCAGGCCTAGCCGGAGGACTTCAATGCCTTACGGAAGAGTGCCGCTTGTTGCTGGGCGCGCGGCGTTTCAGGCCCCTGGGTGTTTGCGTTCAGCAAGCCGGATGATATAAAAAAATACGCGTGGCGAATAAACGAAGTTCGTGCCGCGACGTAAGTTCGTCAAGGCTCCATAAATAATAATAATTGCACTTCTGGAGCAAATAGAATAAAATGGTGGTAGTGGTGGTAGTGTAGAGATTTTGGGGCTGCACTGCGCGTTGTTCTGCACGACGCCCGACTCTTCACTCCACGTGCTGCGAAGTTATCTCCTAGACAAGCTCCCGGCACACGACGACGCAAGGCGTTTGACATCAAGGTGAACAACATGCAGTAGAACCTGAAACCACATCGTGGAGCATTGGTTGGTAGTGCCGACGTCTAACAAACAATGTTTGTATGGGATCATTCTCCTGCTGCCACGCATCAAATAACTAAACAAGGTCCACCACAACCCACGGATGTGCACTGACGCCGCCACTTGTCATGAAAAGGTTTGTCGTGGTGATGTAGGTATTCGTGGATCGAGGTATGATAAGTGGCCTGATGATGCCTCCAACGTGGGGAAACTTTGTGAAGGAGAGACAAGAAAATTCTCGACATGGCTATGGTGAGAGAGGTGCTCTTGAGAACAATTCTCATTTGCCTGCCTGGGTTGTCTTGACTAAATTGCCCCCTCAGTACACTGAGAAGCTGTAAACATGCCAACCCCTCCCTGGGGGGAAACTGTTAAAGAGGAGCGACATTATCTAAAAGTGTCCCTCCATCTTAAATTAAAACTGAATAGTATCTGTGTTTCATAGGTGTGGCCCATTTCAGATATGAGGCAAAGATTTAATAAGGCTCGGTCGATTGGAAGCACACAGAAGGCTTGCACTTCCGGTATTATTCCAACACCAAGGCAGCGGATATCGAAACACCACGGGAGCGGGGGGGGCTACACAACAATGAGACTCTCGAGACTGTGGCTTTTGTTCACCAACTTTCCAGAAACAGATGTGCATTGATATTGATTTTCAATGTATGCGGACTGCTCACAAGAGCTGTGCTTTCTGGATAGTCGTTTCGCTTCCCACATTGGAGGAAGCAGGCTGATCATCGGGCACAAGGCTACCAAATTTGGTGGTGGAGCATCGCGAAGGAGAGCAGAGAAACGCTTGAATTGGCTATTCCCAAAGAGCAGCTCGAGAGCAATTCTCAGCGATAAGTTTGTGCGCCCATGATTTTCCACATTACGTACATGCGCAGGTTCAAAATGCAGGCAGAGTGTTTGATGTGAGGCCAACATAATGCATGGAATGTGCTGAATGCTTTGTATGCAGCTGTATTCAAAGACAGGAAACATCTGTTCTCGTTGATTCAACATTCATCTTTCTGATCCATACAATAACAAACATGACTTCTGTATCAGGCATTCACCTTTTGACACTAAAGTAGACAGCTCCACTCTCAAAGTAGTTTGTGCAGTCCAAAAACCCATTCCACGAATATGACTCGATTGCCTTCTTACGCCCAACTCTATTAACCACAATACTACCTAAATACATACATTAGAGGCTGCCTCTTACACCTGTAATAAAGGTGGACGAGGCAAATTTATAACCATCAAGTTAAATTTAGGAAGAAAACAGACTTGGAATACAATAAAACATCCCCATATCCGGGCGGCACGGTAGCCCAGTGGTTAGCTCTGTCGCCTCACAGCAAGAAGGTCCCCGGTTCGAATCTCTCAGCTTGGGTGCCTTTCTGTGTGGCGTTTGCATGCTCTCCCCGTGTCCGCGTGGGTTTTCGCCAGGCACTCCGGTTTCCTCCCACAGTGCTGCTACATAGGTTAATTGGCTCGCAGGCTAAATTGCCCCGCAGTGCCCGGCGATGGACTGGCGTCCCATCGTCGGTATATCCTTGCCTTGCGCCCTGTGTCTGCCGGGATAGGCTCCGGCTTCACCGTGACCCTGTATAGGACTAAGCGGTTTCAGACAATGAGATGAGATCCCCATATCCGATCCAATCGTCGCATAAGTAAGGCAGACCCAGCGCGACAACTTATTGCGGTGGACAGGTTTGCACGTTACAATTAACCACAGAGCTATGTAACCCGGAGTCCAGCACGTCTGGTGGGGTCTCCCTTGGTGAAGAGATCTGAGGTGAGGTTCCGGACCAAAAAAAACGATCTAAAGACCCTGCGCCTAAAGGAGGCTGGCATCAGCGAGGGCATGAGGTCGTAAAATTCTGCTCAAATACTGCCACCACTGAGAGGCAACCGGCCAATCCAGGTCAACCTGGAAAGCATCCGTTTAAACGAGAAACAAACCAGCAATACGAATGCTAATGTAATCATTGCTTGACATGCCTGCAAAATACTAAACCTTTAGACAGAAAGCCAGTAAGGACTTAAGTGTTTAGACGCCATAAATATAACTGAATGTTCATGTAGTAGCCCTTGTGTCTTTTTTTTTAAACCTTAGTTTGGGGATTTCTTATTTTACATTGTAAACTGCATGGTGAGGTGTTATTAACCACCTCTCATCATCGTCGCATAGCAATGTCCACTTTTTTTCTGCGTGGCAATATCTTTCTGATTGGTGTATCTTTCTTTCTATTAATATTCACATATCCAAACTTTAAAGATGGGTCATAAATAGCAACATTTTATTATATTTCCATCTCTACTGCCACCGCCAGCACGTCGAATATGCCACGTTGCAGTGTATGAATATTACAGGTTGATCAGTGAGGAACTTGGCTGAGATACGGAAGATTTTTGAAATGTTAGGTCAAGAGCCTTTGCCACTGGGTGCCTGCCAAAGAAAGATAGCATTTTCATCGGTGGCTTGAGGTTAAATAGCAAAGAGACACAGCGCCTTAATCATTTATGGAGGGAGCGAGAAATCGAATTGAGCGTGACTATCACCAGAGGCGAAAGATAATAATGAACAAATGCTACTGTGCCCGCACTGCACCTAACTTAGCTGACTGATACGAGGGGCAGTGTGAGGATACCACGTGGTTTAAATTATTCTTTAGGAACCTGTTGGTCTGCTTTTTTTATTTTTTATCCTACTTTAGTTTGGCACCAGGAGCCCAGCCTAAGTTGCATAAACAAAGACGAGAGGCACCAAAGTAGTTAAATCAACAGGGCCAAACGAAATCCCCGCGGAAAACCTTTCTTGAACAACATTTTCCTATATGTCCGCGTGTTTCAATGTTTTGTTTGTGATATTCAAAGAAAGCATTAACAATGAAAAGTGTGATTATTTACTTTGTAAAAAAAAACTCTATGAATTCTTTACTTTAAACTGGTAGGGGGGCTTACAGTTCGGGCGGTTCTTGCCTGCAAGCTCTGGGCCAAGAGCCAACCTCTTCTTTAAAAAACAGAAACCTTAACACCGACAAAGTAGGCTGAAACAAACGAGGTCGACTCGAGATGGGAGTCGAATGATGCGGCTTTTGTTGTTTGCATTCAAGGATTAAGGTGCAAGAAAAAATTACGTTGCAGTGGGTTTTACTGCCTTGAGTGATTTCATTAGCACATTAAAGGTTAACCTGAACAGCCCAACCCTCCACGACAAGACAGCATTCTGGCACAAAGTGTGTGGCCAGTGCTTGGTCAACCAAATGCCAGAAAACTGGCCTGAGCAGAGGAGGGAAGCTGACAGATTGAAAAACTGTCCGGCCATGTTCTGCGTATGTATTAAAGATGTACAGTATTATATTTAAATGGTGGCACTCATTCATAGGGGTTTATATTTTAAATATGGCAATCATTTGATAAAAACATGCGTTGGCTAGACGTTTAAATAGACCATCAATATAAAGAGGGCAACGACCTCTGCAGCAATGTACGTATTAAACAAAAACCCAAAAAAATGTTACTTTTGCTGATTTTCCATTATAACGTTGTTGTTGTTGACATGCTGTTCTCTCCGCGGCTCTGTGCAGCGCTTTGTGACCCTCGGGTGAAAAGCGCTCTACAAACGCAATTATTATTACTATTAAAAGTATATATATCTTCAGTCGGAACTATATAATTGTACGTTGCGTAAAAGCACATTGGTCTTGCCATACAGATATAAAACAGGTGTGAATTAAATTACCAACACCATTTACAGCGTGTCGAAATATAGTTACCCTTTCCAAACTGAGTAAACAAAGTAATTTTTTTCAAAGAAGTGTCAATGTTCTAGCAAGGCACTTTTCTTAATGTCTCTAAATGGCATAATTACAGGCTGTTAATTATTGATAACAGCCTTAAAATTAAGCAGTGATCCGATTTATCATCTGTAAGGTCATCTGTCAGCCACAATGACTATTTGTGTAAAGTCTAATAATTGCTCATTGACATAAACCAATAAAATCTTAGATAATGGTTTTAACTGTTTAAAACCAATGGCGCTTGACCCAAGTAAAATTATATTATTGGAGCATTTAATATTTAAGCACCACAAATGGCCATTCTAATGATGCATGCATTTATCGTTGGGCTGGTAATCAATAGACCTGAGGTTGAACTCTAATTGTGATTAAAGTGGTGCTGATGGCTGAGATTTAAATTAAATTCCAATTGCAATTCATTCTAAATTGATACCATTCGAGTCGAAACCGACCACACGTGTGGTGGAAGACAAAACATATAAGCAGACAAGTCTCCTGCATACATCCGTGTGTCCACACAAAAACACGAACGGTATAATTTAACGAGCCTTGACTTGCAAACTCTGGACCCTTCGATAAAGACCCTGGACCTGTCAACCCGCGTTCGATTCCCGCTCACGGCAAATACCAGTGACGATTTTCTAAACGAGTGCTGAGCCTCCCCTAGATCGACTCGGCCTCAAAAGAGTACCTGGTGCAGTGTGAAAATCACCACCACTGGGGATAGAAATGTGGCTAGGCATGATGCTGCCCGCCAAAACCTCACGTGCCATGTTGGTCTGTACAGGTGCTCGCTAAAATCACTTGACACTACAGTCTGCTAATGCTATACGGGCTCTTTATATGTCCCAATGACACCCCTCGTCTCACCAGCAGTCAGACCCGTATAAATCAACATCGGTAAACAGATAATGCAGGCAAGGAATCTAATTTGATGCCAAACTATATAATACAAGACACAAAATAATCATGACTGTTGTCATTGAGAACGTTTTAAAAATCGAGCAAAGGCTGAAGTTGGCCTTATCCTGGAGCTACCTTGCTCTTTGAGAATAACACAAGTGTGCTGTTTTGTCAAGAGCACTTCAGGTTCATGACATAACTCACAGACGCAAGCCGGCTGTGTCCAAATCCAACGTCACAAAAATGGCAGCCAAGTGTAAGAGCGAATCAATAACTCCGTTCAACATCAGCAAATATTAGGGGCAGTGCTTCCTTGTAAAACAAAAAAAAACTGATGGGTCTTCACATTCCTTAGAACATTGACCAATGAGTTACATTACAGTGATTCTCAAAATGTAAACGTAACAATTAAGGCACGTATACGTTGCATATAAGACTGTATGAGTGAATGTACATAACGTACTACGACACAAATGTATATGTACCTCGATTGGAAGGGGGGGGGGACCTACAGTTAAAATTAGCGCTGCCCATTGTATTTTCACCAGATATCAATCGGGGGTGGTGGGTGACTTGTGACGTCTGCACACGTGAACCTGGCTCACAGCTGCGGTATGCGGTTGATGTCATGTGAATGTGCTGAGCACACTAAGCCACACACACGCGCTCCCACCAGCCAGAAAAAAAAACAAACTTGTTTCAAAATAATAATAATTGCAATTATTATTAGCACAATGATTGCTTCAAAAAAAAGCTGCTCTTTTATTACGTTGTTTAGCACATTAATAATAATGTTTGCCTTTCTAAAGTGCCTCTTACCGAAAGGTCACAACGAGCCGTGCAGTGCTGTAGACAGAACGGCATGTCAACAATCACATCAGAATAGATCGTTTAAGTAATAATAATAATTGCATTTCTGGAACGCTTTTCACCCGAGGGTCACACAGCGCCGCACAGAACTGTGGAGAGAACGGCACGTCAACAACAACGACATAAGTACCATTATGGCATTAAATCAATGGTTTCCAAATTAAAAAAAAACACATTGTTAAAAACAAAGAAAGCAATACATATTCCTGAACAGGCACGGGTCAACAGCGTGCTGTCATCCAAGCACACAGCAGTGAGCAGCATCAACAATCCCAGCCAGATGTCTTAGAGGCGTTACTAAACAAGCGAGTCTGGAGACGAGATTTTAAGATGCTCATGGACTTAGCCGACCGAATTTCCACGTAGCATGCCAGGTACAGTACTCCAAGACGGCACTACGCGGTTCTCCTGTAAACTTCACCTCATTTCAACTCGCCGAAACTTGAACGTTTCCAGACAAACATTGAGATCGCATGTAAATTGTTCAAACGTACGATCAGGGAGTCATTCATGAGCTCATGGGCGGAGTGACAGTGAACGCCCAGCGCGTTGGTGAAGACACTGCTCTGGCCCACCTGGCTCTCTCGCACCACCTGCTTGTTTCTACTCCGCGACACACGTACAGCCCGGCGATGGACTGGCGTCCCGTCGTCGGGTGTATTCCTGCCTTACGCCCTATGTTTCCGGGATAGGCTCCGGCTCACCGTGACCCTATATAGGATTACGCGGTTTCAGATAATGAGATGAGATGAGATGACACACGTACAAAGCATCACGTTTAGAACAAGCTCGTTATCAATGCAATGTTTTGGTTGATCAAGATTATGGTTATAGGTCATAAACCGCAGGGGGGTGGGCGCAGTGAGTAGCGCTGCTGTCGAACTGCAACAACAACCGGTCTCGGTTCCTGGTTCGAGTTCCTGTGTGGAGTTTGCGAGTTCTCTCTCCCAGTGTCCACGCAGGGTGTCGTCGGGTACTCCGGTTTCCTCCCACCGTCGAGAGACACGCTGACGCCCATGTTAACTGGCCTCCTGGGTGAATTCCGCATCCCTCCCCCCACAAAACAAAGTGCCCCGCGACGTACTGGCGTCATATCCTTGGTACAGCCCCACCTTGCGCCCTGTGTATGCCGGGATAGGCTCCGGCTCACCGCGACCCTGCTAAAATCTTACATTGCAATAAAGTGATCGACTTTTTCTGCAACAGTGCTTTTTTAAAACACTTGCTTTCTGTTACACGGTGTACAGTAAGATTTTATCACCATTAATATACCGCTCCATGACACGTATTGTGTGAATCTTTGAGTCAGCAGAGTGTTGTACATCAGAGAAGCCATTCTACAAGATGTACTATAGGTACCCGTGGATCACAAATACATATTTGCTGGCCATGTTGATCTGCAGCATAATATCCTCACCATGTCATAGGACTGACAACAGAGGACAAGACCATTGCTCAAAATGTCCATTGAAATCAATATATAATGCAGCCAGTCCTTTTACGTATGTATTTCTGCACTGAGGGTACTGGGTTCGAATCATTCATCCCACAAGAACTGTTGCATCTTATTTCACCCTTACGTCACACGGATTAGTCTTCTAAAATATTAACACTATTTTAGCTGTCAATTCCCGCCTTTGCACTACGATCAACCCTCTTAAGCACTTTACCACCTTTGTCCTGACATCAGAGGAACGTGTTACACACTTGGAACAAGATCGCCCATATGATGGGTACTCTGCGAGTAAATACTGATAACATAGGGCACGACAGTTTACCTTCCATGTGAGATGGATTATACAAAATAAAATCATCATCTCATTTCATTGTTAGAAACCGCTTAATCCGGCACAGGGTCGCGGTGAGCCGGAGCCTATCACGACAGACACAGGGCGCAAGGCAGGGAAATACCTCCGATGGGACGCCAGTCCATCACTGGGCACTGCGGGCAATTTAGTCTGCGAGTCAATTGACATATGCAGTAGCATGTTTTTTGGACTGTGAGGGGAAACCGGAGTGCCCGGCGAGAATCCACACGGACACGGGGAGAACATGCAAAGTCCACACAGAAAGGCACCCGAGCCGAGATTAGAAGCCGAGACCTTCTTGCTGTGAGGTGACAGCGCTACCCAATGGGCCACCGTGCCACCCACAAAATAAAATCTTGTTCAAAATAAACCTTAAGAACGATATTTTGTCATATGTGCAGAACCAAACGTGATGTGAGTGTTTTTGTGGTCACTGGTGACGCAGACTATTGGCTACTACACGTTTTTTTCTTGTTATTACCAACAGAGACTTGTTTAATCACAGGCAGCAGCCGAGCTTTGAATTCAGATCTCGATGATGCCACCTCTCTGTGCCTCCCTCTCAAACAATGCAGCATAGTCTTCACCAAAAGGTCAAAAAACATAGCTTGTATCAATTTGCGACCCCAAGCGTGTGAATTCATCGATTTGCGAGGTGGTTGAAACGTTACACGTCTGTACGCTTCAAAATACCGCACAAAAACGCATCTTGAGGAATAAATAATTCCATGCAGCAGACCAAAGTTATGCAACCTAGGCTTAACGAGACACATGGAGACTTCAGAAGTAGTTGTTTGAGGTCATCTTCTTGGTGCCATTCTCTGACAATGATGCACTACTCATTTTGAAGGTTCCACAGGGAAACCACTCTTTCTCCAGACAAAATATCGGCCAGGATTCATTAACCCACGGCGCGGAGTAGCAAGGGAACCCTAAAAGACTGTACAGAGTCACGTCTCCAAGACTTAGAACAAGGGGTTTTGTTTAAATTTCGCGTGAACCCTTGACACAGATGTGTATCCTCTGACTACTGTGGACAACCAGACCTTCAGATAAGAGCATGACTCGAAAACGTGACTTTCTACTGTAACGTAACCTGTCAGTATGATTCAATAAAAACAAGTAATGAAACTGCATGACGTCAAACCTCTTTGTTGCAACACGAGTGTTAAGTGAAAAGGCACAAATGCATAGCAGTGTGAAAATAAAGTGGACTTTGGATAGTGTCACAATTTGTCACATGCCCAGAGAGGTGGGTGGATGTGATAGATAGTAACTGTAAAAAAACTCTTATGAGATGGACCACCATTGATAACAATCTGTACAACCGCTGACATCAGCAGCAGTATTCTTAAACTCTAAGCGACAGGCCATATCCATCTTTATTGATTAATAAAAACTCCCTAAATAGGCTCCTGTAAGTTAAACAAATGGACTAGTGTTGCTGCGATCTTTAAATGTTACGAGGTAATGTTTGGGTAAAACCCATGCACTTCCATCCTGTCTGGCCAAAGCAAAGCAAGCCTTCTATCCGGTCTATTTAGACGGTGTACAAACTGACAATAGACAACCCTTGACTGCCACAACACTCCGATAATATTTAATTCATTTGTAGGCCACGTTACACGAACCAACGATTCACGGGACCACCACTCATGAAAAATGTCCGAATAAATATCCGTATGTGAAGTTAAATCCTTTCAATACTATTCACAACACTTCAGAATACTAATAAGAACAGTGACACTTAACTAATCTCCATCACTCCCGCACTTCTCTAGGACCCAGTCTTAGTGATTGTGATGTGACACCACGACCAGAAATAGGGGCTTGTTAATCACACATCCAGATCTAATGGGATGGAATTTGAAAAATATTACATTTTCGTACTTGCAGACAATAGCTGTATTTTTTTTTATCACGGTATGATATGGGCTGTATGATTTAGAAATGTAATCTGTCACCGGTGTTGAAGTGCACACAGGTTTTGTTTCATCAACATGGGAGATTTAACTAGCAACTCCAGTGATAACTTAGATATATTCAACATTAATACATTAAGTGCCAAGATTCACT
>JAZEWT010000001.1:8052034-8068481 GCA_036362905.1 Mordacia mordax
GGTATATCCTTGCCTTGCGCCCTGTGTCTGCCGGGATAGGCTCCGGCTTCACCGTGACCCTATATAGGACTAAGCGGTTTCAGACAATGAGATGAGATGAAAATGTCTTTAGGCTGTGGGAGGAATCCGAAGTTTCTGACGAAAACCCACGCGGACATGGGGAGAGAACAGGCAAAATCCACGGAAATGAACCCGAGCCTGAAATCGAACCTAGGCCTTCTTTCTGTGAAGTAACAGCGTTACTTATCGCACCACCATGCCTTTCCGCATTACTTGCTTTTCCCGTTAGGAGCCTTCTTTCACCCATCGCTCACGGGAGAGTGTTATCATCTCATCTCATTATCTGAAACCGCTTAATCCTATATAGGGTCACGGTGAGCCGGAGCCTATCCCGGAAACACAGGGCGTAAGGCAGGAATACACCCGACGACGGGACGCCAGTCCATCGCCGGGCATTGCGGGACAATTTCAGTCTGCGAGCCAATCAACCTATCCAGGAGCATGCTTTTGGACTGTGGGAGGAAAACGGAGTGCCCGGCGAAAACCCACGCGGACACGGGGAGAGCATGCAAACTCCACACAGAAAGGCACCCGAGCCGAGAAATTCGAACCCGGGACCTTCTTGCTGTGAGGCGTCAGCGTTATCATGGGATAACGATTCACCGTAAAGGCAGTACGCGTGATTGTCACCACTTGTCAAAGGTAATGCGTAAACAAACATCAGTGGGTCGCGAGCGCCACCCAGCGGTCCGTGGAGATCAGACACAAGTGGACCTTGAGGTGCAAAAGTTTGAGAACCCCTGACTTCGATGACAACTGCATTGAAAAAAAGTTCTGCTTTCCCACTCTTCTATCCCTGATTTGAAGCCTGTGGATCTTTCACCCCTGTCAGCACCCGTGCAGAAGTACGGGCAAACTATTTTCAGGGTGAAATAAGAAAGTTATGCATCGGTGCACAGCGCAAGGTGACTGCAGTTGCCCTTGTCAAGGCTAACGCTGTATGGATATCAGAAAAGTCTCATCGCATTGTCAGAAACTGCTTAGTCCTGTACAGGGTCGCGATGAGCCGGAGCCTATCCCGGCAGACACAAGGCGCAAGGCAGGGATATACCCACGATAGGACGCTAGTCCATCACCGGGCACTGCGGGCAATTTAGTCTGCAAGCCAATTAACCGATGCAACAGCATGTTTTTTGGACTGTTGGAGGAAGCCTGAGTGCCCGGAGAAACCCCACGCGGACACGGGGAGAACATGCAAACTCCACACAGAAAGACACCCGAGTCGAGATTCGAACCGGGACCTTCTTGCTGTGAGCGACAGCGCTACCAACTGGGCCACCGTGTCGCCCTTATGAGAAGGGCGTAAGAAAAAAATTCCAGACCATAAACTGTCACGATATCAAGTTTCAAGACAGACAACAGTACTTTTAATGTCGTCAATATCTAAAACTAGTACCGGTATACTTTAATTCGAAGGCTTTCCTGACCAATATTATTGATTACATTTATACGTTTATTGCTCGATAATGGAAACGCATTATCAAGCAATATACGTACAAACCCCACATACATCAACGCTTGACACAATCCCTGCATAACGCCTCATGACGAGGGTAATCAAACATCGTAAGCCCCCTTTGTCTGAACAACTCAATTAACCCTGGCGTAGTGGTTAGCGCTGACGCCTCACAGCAAGAAGGTCCCGGGTTCGAGTCTCTCGGCTCTGGTGCCTTTCTGTGTGGAGTTTGCATGCTCTCCCCGTGTCCGCGTGGGTTTTCGCCGGGTACTCCGGTTTCCTCCCACAGTCCAAAAGCATGCTCCTGGATAGGTTGATTGGCTCGCAGACTAAAATTGTCCCGCAATGCCCGGCGATGGACCGGCGTCCCGTCGTCGGGTGTATTCCTGCCTTACGCCCTATGTTTCCGGGATAGGCTCCGGCTTCACCGTGACCCTATATAGGATTAAGCGGTTTCAGATAATGAGATGAGATGAGATCTCATCTCATTATCTGAAACCACCCGACGACGGGACGCCGGTCCACACCTTATAAACCCATACCCCCAAATGTGTCCGGGCACACCTGATCGCGCGAGTGATTACATCAACAACCTTCACAGAAACAGACCCGGGAGTGGTACCGATCGTTCGATCTGTCCGCCCAGGTTTTGGCGCGGATGCCAGATGATGCTGAACGTAGTCATCAGCGAAACGTCGTATGCATCTTTTTTTTATAAAATATTGTGGGGTCGCTTTTCAACACACCTGGTGTGCTGAGATAGTAAAGGAATTGGCGCGTTTTCTGTTCACGTGACAACCCCTTACTGATTGGCCGTTGCGGGTGGTGGAGGGTTCAACGACACTATTTTATAGTTTTCTACGTGACCTGACTCAAAAAAAAAGATGAATTTCATCGATTGTACCGGCATGTACATGTCTCATCTCATTATCTGAAACCGCTTAATCCTATATAGGGTCACGGTGAAGCCGGAGCCTATCCCGGAAACACAGGGCGCAAGGCAGGAATACACCCGACGACGGGACGCCGGTCCATCGCCGGGCATTGCGGGACAATTTTAGTCTGCGAGCCAATCAACCTATCCAGGAGCATGCTTTTGGACTGTGGGAGGAAACCGGAGTACCCGGCGAAAACCCACGCGGACACGGGGAGAGCATGCAAACTCCACACAGAAAGGCACCGGAGCCGAGGGACTCGAACCCGGGACCTTCTTGCTGTGAGGCGTCAGCGCTAACCACTGCGCCACCGCGCCGCCCATGTACATGTGTATTTGAAAAGTATTTGTATTCGCTGTTTCGTCTTGAAAGTGAATCTCGCTTGAAATAAAATCCATGATCCAACCTAAATGCAGATCATTTAACTGTCACTAGCGGATGGAAAATCTGAGTTTTTCATCAACCTGGGGAACTCCGTGAGTCAAGATAGCGCTCCTTTTCAAGGGACTAAGTACGAGATGCAAACCTTGATTCATTTATTTTTTAAAGAGCGTTTCGGTATGAAACGTTAGAATCGTCTCTCTCCTCCATCTGCTCATGACAGCAATTAGTCCCATAATGATATAACCTCCATCTAATTAATTGTTTTTGCTCTTTGAACTCAGTCTTCATCCTCTCCGTGCGTTAGTCGGCATCTGGAAATCCCAAGTCATATGTGACTTCTGTGGTTTGAATCATTTCCCACGTCGATCTTTTTTTGTTGTTCGATGTGGCCTATTAACTCCTCCATTTCAGAAACCCTTGCTATCGTGTTTCCGGCTGCGGATAAACTCTCAATTGTGCATACTCTGGATAAAACAATGTCATAAATACAATCGAGGTAAGACCTCGCTTTAACGGGACCTCCATTCAACAGACTTTGGAAGCAACGGACGCAGTCCACTACTTTTACTAATCTGCTCCCACCCCTAGTTTAACAATTCAACCTCGCTTTATCTTGTTTTGAAATAGCATTTCATTAGGGGTGGAAGCGAATTTGTTAAACTATCCTCAAGAAGCAAATAAATAACCGGACAAATAAGTAAATAGAGACAATGAAAGACACATATATACTGCACAAGAGTCACACAGAGTTCACTCGGTCACAAGAACGCGGTCACATAACGCCTGAGGTTGACTCCAACGTGAGAGGTGAAACGTCGCGAAGGAGAAAGAAGAAGTGCCAGACACGGCTATCCCGAAAGAGCAGTTTTTGAAACCAATTATCAAACATCGAGCGGTGAAAACCTACATTCGTACAGATAGATGCTTATTATTATAGGTCACGATCGGATGGAAATCCAAATCCCCAAAAAATCTTTGAATAATAACGGATTGAATAAATATGTTTTTATGCCAGGCGTCGAATGTGTATGTGGAGTGTGATTTATCAGAAGGAAGTGATGGTGAGGTGAACTGACAAGAAAGGCAGCGTTATTGATGACCTTTTGGTCCTCTCCAATGCAAAACGTGGTAAATTGCTAAATCTGTGATGGATGAAATGCAAAGATAATTTCCTTACGTTGTGGAATTCATTTCTCGTATTGTTTCCCTTTGAAATTGCATGTGCAAAACAGTTTTTTTGCTTCATCTCTGGGGAGCACGTGAGAGATGAAGGTGCAGCGATTCCATTATTTGACTGAAAATGTTTGGAATCCCATGCATATCCCTCAATTGTATCAATAATCAAGATTTAGATATGTTTATGCATTTGCCTCCACAGGTATTGCTTAAAATTCGAAAGTTGAAGCGAGTACACAGTGATTTACACGGTGTTACTGCGTTTGCGAGTGTAACCGGTGGCTATAATAATGAGTTGTACATATTCATGGTCGCACATTAGAATGCTGGCGTGTTGGCATCGCACACTGCCCCCACGTACAGGGAAACACGCCCACGCTTGCGGAAGCGTTCCTCAGTGTGAGTGCTGACGCGAGAGGGCTGTGGAGTTTTTTGATGTGGCTACGTGTGTTGGTGGGTGTGCATGAAGTGCTGTGTCTGCAGAGTGAATGAGCATCATTTCGAGAGAAGATTCTTGTGGAATCAAGTCCTTGTGGTGGAAGGGAGTGTCGAGTGTCGGCGAACCAGGAGCGGTGCATGCGAAGCGCGAGGAGGGATTAAACAAAAAACACAACGCAGAACTTTACCATCCGAATCTATTCCTCGCCACGTGTGCACTCGCGTGCGCCGAGCTCACCTGGTTATCTGACATCAAACTGGCCTAGGCGCCGGCCTGCAGTCTCTCGTGCGATCGGCGATCGTGTCGTGGGTGAGCAGAGAGATGGTGCGGGTTAGCGCCGGCTGCACTTGTTTATGCCGAGTGACCAGGTTGACCCAGTTTGGCCAGTTAGTTGCCCAATGGTGGGGATACTGGAGCTGAATTTTACTACTCGATGCCCTTCCTGATGCCAGCCACCTCAGGCGGCAGGGTGGCGCAGCGGCACACACCTGCATCTCAGAGACAGAAAGACCTGCCCCAGATGGATCGATTCTTGCCTCGGGAGACTTTCTGTGTGCAGTTTGTGTGTTCTCCCCCTGTTCTGCGTGGGTTTCACTCGAGTTCTTCGATTCCCTCCCGCAACCAAAATAAACACTCATTGATGAATTGGCCAATGCCATCATAATACACAGGGATGCAGTACTTGGCGTTTTGGCGCCGACTGTCAGTGTGGCTGCCTCCTTCTATTTCCTGCCGTACTTCGAGGTCTCTGGGTAATTGAAAGGTATTCGGATCGATATATGTCTGGAACCTCCCCCCAGACCTGTTCACCACGGGAAACCCTACCAGCCGTATTCGACTCCAGACGCACAGAGTTCTGAGGTTCACTGGAGCACGCAAACCTCTCCACCACAATGGGGTTACTATTCCTGAGATTCAGTGCGTGATGCAGTAACACCAGCCAGCTGGATCCTGCCCATGACTAACATCAGGAATGTGAGGTAGAATTTATTATAGATGCGTGATCCTAATTTATCGTAAATTAAATTGATTACGGGTCGATTTAGCAGTCCTCCCATTGATTCGCAGACTCTGGCCGTCGCACCATAGATAGATATTGTTTTGTAAAGTAGCCTAAATGATTTTTTTTAACAGCACCCAATGGGGTGACACGTTTGTAAATGCAATTCCAAAACACGGGATATGCATTAGGGCGGTGCGGTGGCGCAGTGGTTAGCGCTGACGCCTCACAGCAAGAAGGTCCCGGGTTCGAATCTCTCGGCTCGGGTGCCTTTCTGTGTGGAGTTTGCATGCTGTCCGCGTGGGTTTTCGCCGGGTACTCCGGTTTCCTCCCACAGTCCAAAAGCATGCTCCTGGATAGGTTGATTGGCTCGCAGACTAAAATTGTCCCGCAATGCCCGGCGATGGACTGGCGTCCCGTCGTCGGGTGTATTCCTGCCTTACGCCCTGTGTTTCCGGGATAGGCTCCGGCTCACCGTGACCCTATATAGGATTAAGCGGTTTCAGATAATGAGATGAGATGAGATGAGGTTTCAGATAATGAGATGAGATATGCATTACCAACCTCAATGAACCGTGCTTTAAAAACGTTGCGTCCCTTTTCCGCAGAACGGGTTCAGGGCGACTCGGCAAACGAATCGGGTAAGATGTGGAAGGTATCTACTGCCATCTGCTGGAGAATGGCATTGAACGCCTTGAATTGTACCTCGCGCGCCTGCTGTGTGACCCCCATACGAGTCACAAGTGCGCAAATCTCTCATCTCATCCCATTGTCAGAAACCGCTTAGTCCTGTACAGGGTCGCGGTGAGCCGGAGCCTATCCCGGCGGACACAGGGCGTAAGGCAGCGATATACCCACGATGGGACGCCAGTCCATCACCGGGCAGTGCGGGAAAGTTAGTCTGATTTTTGGACTATGGGAGGAAACCGGAGTGCCTGGCGAAAACTCACGCGGACACGGGGAGAACATGCAAATTACACACAGAAAGGCATCCGAGCCAGGATACGAGCCCGGGACCTTCTTGCTGTGAGGCGACAGCGCTACCCACTGGGCCACCGTGCCACCCGTGCACAAATCTGACAAAGTAAATCAGAGCTTCTGTACTTACGTAGTGGTTGACGTTTCACCTTCCACGTTGGAGGCGATCTGAGAGGAGTCTCAACGCTTGATGCGAAATGTGGCGAAGGGATATTAAAGAAGGGGGGGGGGTGGGAGCTGGACACGGCTATCCCGAAAGAACAGTTTGTTGGAGAGCAATTCTCAGGCTTCGAGCCGTAATAAACCTTCGTCGGTACGAATAGTCTGAAGCCAACAGCGGCGAGCGTGGCTTGCCAGCCTTGCCGCCTCGAAGGTACAAAGTACCGGAACATATCGTGGAGTAAATGGCATAAGAGCGAGAGAGTAGAGAGAGAGGGGGGGGGACTGTACGTGTAACTGGCGAACTCCCAGACTTTGAATGACTTGCACCGTGCAAAAAGTCGCAGGTTTCCAAAAACAGCCGCCTCAAAAAGGAGGACGATCCTGGGGTAAAACCGGAGAGGTGGCAACTCCAGTTGGTGCCATTCGCGCGTTGGGGCTTGACAGTCAAGCGAGAGATGTGTATCTGCTAGTGACCACCATACGGCTAAATAATGATAATACTAATAATACGATTTATAACGCGCAGCGCAAATCCCACGCCTGGCTATGTGCGAGACACAGATGCGCGAGAAAACAGCAGGGGGGAGGGGTGTCAGCTTGGCGGTCAGCTGGCACCAACACGCAGACACTGTTTCCTATCTCTCATCTCATTGTCTGAAACCGCTTAGTCCTATACAGGGTCGCGGTGAGCCGGAGCCTATCCCGGCAGGCACAGGGCGCAAGGCAAGGATATACCGACGATGGGACGCCAGTCCATCGCCGGGAAGCCTACAACACCTGGTATTCCCAGGCGGTCTCCCATCCAAGTACTAGCCAGGCTCGACTCTGCTTAGCTTCCAAGATCGGGCGTATTCAGGGTGATATCGTCGTAGGCACTGTTTCCTATATATGATATTTTCTATAGGAAACCGGAGAACTCGGAAGAATCCCGTGCAGAACAGGGAGAGAACACTCAAACGCAACACACAAAGGCACCCTAGGCGGGAATCGAACTTCCTGGGGCAGGATTTTCTGTGAGGCGCAGATGTTACCACTGCGCTACCTTGTTCATTCATTATCAGTACCCGCTTAGTCCTGTAGAGGCTCATGGTGACCCGTAATCTATCCTGGCAAACATAGGGCGCAAGGCAAGTATATACTGCATGCCTGATGGACCGCCAGTCCATCAATCTTAAGTGTCACTAATTACTTTTATAATTATAGTTAAGCGTTTAAGTTTGCAGATATTGTTGCTGTGAAAATTATCTGCCCTCTCATTTCCTGCGTTATTACGTTGGTCTTTTCGAACGTTTGTTGCGTCTCACGAATCCTGCATCTAGAGCTTGCGAGCTCACTGGCTATTTTCTACTGTAATAATAATAAATATCGATCACGGGGCAACGGAGGCGATTTCGTCAGCATGCTGTCGTCATCGATGCTCAGTGTTATTGTGACCATGCAAAGGAGCTAACTTCGGCGTTGCATTTTGAACAACGAGACACAGTCAGCAGTCCATTGGGGTTTATTGAAGAGCCCATCAAAGCATAGTTCTGATTCGATGCACAGCTTGCTGTGCAACAAACACGTGTTTAGTTTCAAATCGACCGAAACGCTGCCGTCAACGTTCAAATAAAGAGTTCCAACAATAATGAGCGAGCGTGAAGTCAGGAGCATGCAAATAATCGTGGATCGACCCGGGTGAAAGAGAAGAGTAACGGTGTACACGCCTGTGGTTGATCAGGTTCTACGAGTGAGTTAAAAGAAAAGGAGCAATATATATATAAAAAAAAATGCATTTACTACCGAAAACTGCCATGATTGACAGGCCTCTAGCGAAATATCTTTGCTTAAGCGACGTAACGTTGTGGTACAGCGGTGTGCCATTTTGATTTTCTTCTAGACATTGTTGGGTTAAACTGCCTGGTATTCCCTGTCTGAAAACGTGGAACGTTCTGTGTGGCAATAAAAATAAATCACGTCGTGTTCCACCAAATCAATGTAACATGAGCAGATGCTTTTACACAATCAACAAAACAAGAGCCAAGTTCTGCATGTGGACTTATAGTCCGATATCTTGCGAGACTGTGGAATAATGGTAATACTCTGGTACTCACAACAGAAAAAAACACTGGTTACAGTATCCCATTTTAAAACAAACACTGCACGAGTTTGTAAAGCCACATTTTCAATTAATTAGATCGTTGCTTTAAGTTTATCTGCCCTTTGATTGTAAGCGTTGGTACGTCGACCAATTTGGAAGCTTGTTGTGTCGCAGGAATCACCCATCTAGCACTTGCAAGCTCACCGGGTACTTTGTGCTATGATATTAAGCATCTAAAATAATAAGCAGCTCTTTTAAAATTTGGATGCCGTACAGACTTACGGGTTCAATGTCTAATCTCTAACATCAACGCCCCTTTGTTCACGTGGCAGTTTCAGAATATTCATAATACATTGGTTTATGATCTTGGCAGCATTTTTTTTATAAACATTTGATTGTATTGCATCAGTAAATAAATGAGTGGTAATTATTTTTGTCCTTTTTCTCCAATGGTATTTTTGGCACCGCATCTGTCATCACATCGTAAAAAATATCTAGATTCCGAATTTTTAGAGAGCAGCGTGGTCCCCTGTGTTCAAGAATGACTGCCCAATTTACAAATTATATATTTTTTAAAACGTTTTAAACTGGTCATTTATAATTTACAGAATTTACGGGGTTGCAATTGATTGGTAACTGGTCTGGAGACATCAACTCAGCACACTTCATAACGGGTTTCATCACGGGTGGCTGCGCTGACTCAAAGCCAGAAAGCAAGTAATGCAGGCCCACTGATGTGACCTCACTCAGTCATGGCGTTCAAGGATTTAATAGGGACAAGGTGAAAGCAGTCACAATGACCACCACATGTTGGCTTGTTCTGAATCTTGACCTTTTGGTGCTCACCATATGAAATACAATATAATGATAATGTGGTATTTCGAAGGGGGTAACTATTGGAGCTGCATATAAGTAAGCAATTCAGCAGTATGAATCTGCATACTTGTATTGTTCAGGTCTCAAAATATGTTTTCACCACCTTCAGTGGCGTGCATTCACAAACACAAAAATGCCACAGTGTTAAATATTAACTCGAGAGTAATTGATGGTATTTGTCAGGTTCTCTGATGTGCATGAGGTTGGCTAAGAATTCAATTAAGGGGTTCATGGGAAATATATTTTACATTGAATGAGGCCTTGGTGAAATCTACATTACAAGACAACAAGTGGGCTGCAAATGGGTCTCTATACGTCAGTATACAACAGTGTCCACATCAGCTTTAAGCCATTAGAGTCCCTTAGATACCAGTGGTCGATTAGAAACAAAACCAGTGTGAACTAACGGAAGTGCCAATGACGAAACTGCACGCAGCTGGCTACGCTTGCCCATAAATCCCTTCATCTTGCAACTTCTGACTGGTGAGATTATATAAACGTAAAAGTTTACAGATGACCACAGCGGCGGCGGCGGCGGCGGCGAGGCGGTCGCGCTTCACACGACCTCGTTTCCATCCGGGGAGACCCTGCAGAGGAGCCTCCGCAGTCTGCACGGTTTGCCCTCCTCCTCCTCCTCTTTCTCCTGGCCGCCGACGGACTCAACCCTGTCGTGGTCGACGGGCACGATGCGGTCGTAGAGGGCGGCCACCAGAGCGAGGCAGATCACGGTGAGCGTGAAGAGCAGCAGCACGGTGAAGCAGGCGATGTTCCAACCGTCGCGGAACAGCTCGTACCGGGGGGTTGTGAAGAAGCGGGCCATGAACACGGCCGTGGTGTTGTTCATGCTTAGCTTGGCTCTTCGCTTCGGCTGAAAAGTTCGTCGATAGAGCGATCAGAGAGCGCGGATTAAAGTGATGTTGTTTCTAAGCGACTGATATAGGCGGCTGATCGGCACGATCCATTTGTGACAGGTTACTGTGTAAAACAATATTGTGACGGGATATTGTACTGATGGAGGTTTTCACTGCTCAATATATGGGAATTGCTCTCCTTCATGAAGGCGAGACGAGGAACACTCGACACGGCTGTGCAGAAGGAACAGCTAGGGAGATGTTATATTTTCACGAAAAAAAGGTATGCGTTTGAATGAGAATTCATGTCAATAGCATGCGTGCGCCGCAGGACAATCTTACTGTTAGGGCTCCTCGTGTATGAGCCAGTGTGTGCGGAGCAAACAGTTCCAATTGTGATGGTGTTGTTGTACAGAAATTTACATGAAATACTATTGCCTGTCCAAGCTGTTTCCTCCAATATTGACCCGAGGGGGTGCTGTGTGATCTTACAAACAACGTCATCGCTCTAAGGCCATGCGTGCAAATTCAATCTCATGCGATCTCCATGCTCACATCGCTCGCCACCTCCGTTGGGAGTCTTGGGAATGTGGGGAAGAAAAATAAAATAAAAACCCATCCACCGAAATAAAATTACCCACTTACCAATATCTCTCGTGAAAATGCTTCTGTTGATCTCGCTCAGCCAGTAACCTGCTGAAATTGCATTCAAGCTTCATAAACAAAACAAAAAAATCAGGGCAAGTGTTAATTCATAAACATCGTTATACAATTGTCTTCTACTGGCATTCTTTGGAAAGATCAGATGCAAAACCATCCCACGCTTGGTGAAGGACCAATAATACATCTGTACGCCAGCAGAATCATTACCAGTCGATCTGTGGCTATTCATGTTCTAAAGTCTAAACGGAACACAGGGAGCATCCACTGCAAACCCTCCGTGTATCTGGTTAATGTAATAACCATGCAGAGTTTGGCATCTTTTCAGGGGCAGAAAAGCCCCAGTTGTAAAGCTCACACAACTCAATTATTAATGAGGCAGCAAGAGCCTCCGCGTTCTGAAGCAGAACGCATTTAAAGGCAAAACAGCTCGGCAGAGGCGAATATGCGTCCCAATGCATCATTTACGACACTCCGAAACACATTGTAAATTATGATTGTGCTGCGATTCCCATTTTAAAAATAACGGCCTGTAAATATTTTGTTCAGAGCCGCGTGCGCTGCTCTAACGTGCAGGCTCGCTTATATATCAACCCAAGTGGGGGGAAAAAGAACACCGGCACACGTGAATGTGAGCGTGCCAAGCGGTTTCTTTTGTATATTGGAATACACTGCATTCTAATGAGATACTGGGCTACTGCAGTACACTAATGTGGTGTTAACAATATAACCCAGTCGGGCAGAATGATGCGTCTGTGAGGCTGCCTGAGTGTGCACTTCTTGACAATGACAACACGACACGCAGCGTGCTCTTAGCCAAGAGCGAGCAGGGAGCGCAGGCTGCGCGCAAAGCCAGCGCTGACAGCCATGCTGTTACAAAATGACTTCTTCGTGCTCCTGGACATCAGCGTGGCAGGCACCAGGTCGCTCGTAACGAAATATTCTCTCACGCTGACAAGTACGGAGGAGAGCTCTGTGCTAATCTCCCCCCCCACACACACACACACGCACAGACGGTATGTTATATAAAACGGCGAAATAATAAACGCGAGTGCTCCAAACGTGTCGATGTAAAAAAATATACAATTTTCCGTCGGATATATATTTTGAAAGAAAACGCAGCGTTCACATCACAATTATCGGGATAAATATTGGCCTTGGGGAAGCTGACATAATCGCTCGTAATAAAAATAAAGCACGGTTTTCGTAAAAAATAAAAACCGCAATCATGGGAGCATTTCGCACGGAGACAGAGAGCGGCGCACCATCAGCAAAGCCACCCCTGCAGGCACGCCGGCACCACCGCGCCGCGGTAGAATCTGCGCGAACACGGCGCCGCGTTACTGTGCGAGATTTACCGACGGTAAAAGTCAGCATGGGAGAGGCGATGAATGCATAAGCAGTGTGCGGTCACCTTCAAATCCAACGCGGCGTCGTTGCGCGGATGCACAAATCTTCCCACTGTGAGCTGCCGCTGCCCCCTGGCAGTGCCAGCCGCAGGCAATCTGACGTCTGGTTTTGCGCGCACGACGCACGGGACCAGCAGCGGTGCATCAGCGCATTGTTAGCCGATGTTCAAGGGAGGCGACCGTGTCCTCTCCCCCCCCCTCCCCGAGCCTTCCTTTGCCACTCGTTTCCTTGCATCCGGTTAGTTGATCCGCCGTGACCTCACCAGCCCTGACTGGACGGCGGACTTCCCTCCGTATCGCATGCGTCGTGCGATAAGCCGGCGGTGTAGACTGATATGAATACCCATTGACTGTCGCAATGGTACAGCCCGGTAAGTCTGGTCGATGTATCTTCTGGGAGGGCCACTCCCCGTGGGAAAGGTTCGGCGGTGCATGGCTAAGCAGCGGATGGAAATGCGCCACTGCGATTCCCGCAGCGCATTCAATGCTCACTCGGAGAGATTTCCAACGTAGATCTTCTCCACCTATAACGCAAACGAATGAATACGATTGAAGACACTCTCGTAAATGTCTCTCACGCAGATAAATCACGGAATGTGTTGAATGAACGACTTCCAATCGTTTTTTTTTAACCCAGCATTCACAACATTGATATCTAAGCCAATAATGGTAATGTAATATGTTTTTGTAATATCCCTTCATTGTCTTTAAATGCAAGCACAATATCGAATATTTAGAAAAATAAATTTGGTTAAGGATGTTATTGTCTTCAAATTACATTTTATACTAATATGGAATTGTGATGCACGCTGCGAGTGTGAATCTTAGTTACATACCAATGTATACTGCAGTTTTAATATTGCAGTATTTATTTTAAATTCTGTAAATGGATGATTTTCTGTCACCCTGGATAAGGGGGGATATAAAATTATTTATTATAATAATCCTTAATGTGGAGCGTTATTTAAAAAACAATCAACCTAACTTATTTAACTCCTTGATTACCCATTGCGATATGGTGTCTTGGATAGCAAACCTGGAGACCAAATTTTAGACAATTCAATTCAACACAGAGACAATGCAAATATAAACAATGTAGACAAACGTCGCGACGGGGAGAGGAGAAGCAACGCTCGACATGCTTATCCCAAATTAACCGTTTTGGGACGCAATGTTGCATCGAGGGCAGCACGGTGGCCCAGTGGGTAGCGCTGTCGCCTCACAGCAAGAAGGTCCCGAGTTCGAATCTTGGCTCGGGTGCCTTTCTGTCTGGAGTTTACATGTTTTCCCCGTGTCCGCGTGGGTTTTCGCCAGGCATTCCGGTTTCCCTCCCACAGTCCAAAAAACATGTTGCTGTTCAGGTTAATTGGCTTGCAGACTAAATTGCCCACAGTGCCCGGTGATGGACTGGGTATATCCCTGCCTTGCGCCCTGTGTCTGCTGGGATAGGCTCCGGTTCACCGCGACCCTGTACAGGACTAAGCGGTTTCTGACGATGAGATGAGATCTTGCATCGAGCCGTGAAAATCTACATCAGTAGAAACAACATACAGTTCATGCTTTATATCATCGAAATTCAATAGCTATGAAAAAATTAATGGATGTATCTGCCATTAATTTTAAAATATGCAATTTGGGCCAGAGCGTTTGCGTTCGTTGGTTCTAACGTTTGCTGTTTCGCATGAATCCGGTGTCCAGAGTGTTTGCAAGCTCACGAGGTAATTTATTTTCTGCTGTAGAAATGGACATCTATCTATAAAAACGGCCTGATGACAATTTATCACTTCGCTAGGTGTCATTTGACAATCTCAGTCCAAACTGCGTCGGTGGTAAAACATTACAACCATGAGGGGTCTCCAGCCCACACGTTCCTCCAGTTTTAATTAAACTCTTTCCCGTGCCCTTATCCATGACTACTCCCGAGGACCTGCGGCGAGCCTCTAACAGTGTCCCTCTACACATGCGCCTGGCAGATAAGAAGCCTGCACCCCATAACTGTCACAACAACTGATTCACGCCCGGCCACTGAATAGCTGCCAGGGAAGCCGGCCCACCCCGGCAAGTTGTCCACCGGCCTCGTTTAAACGATGCCTCCACGTGGCAGAGTGCGGGTCCATTGATCGGCAGCTGTCAGAGGTCCCCACTGTGTGTGTGTGTGGGGGGGGCGGATTTCTCATGTTGAAAGGGCACTGCTTAAAGCCACAAGTTATACAATACGGCAGTATTTTTCCAGTGGACTGTAATGACCTCAATGTTACCGCAATGCAGCGGTTTCTCTTAGCAGATGCTTCATTTGGATTGTTCCCCCTTTGAAGGCTGCGTTGTATTCGCGCTGTGCCTATTTTCAACGCAAAATGTTGGCTCCGAAACAAGGATGCCAGTGAAGAATCATTGACATCGTGAAATGTCTTGATTCGAGGAGCTTAACTAATAAATCTTGCATATTCATGGATATGTATATATTTGGAGGAGGCACGATTGCCCAATGGGTAGCGCTGTCGCCTCACAGCAAGAAGGTCTCGGGTTCTAATCTTGGCTCGGGTACATTTCTGTGTGGAGTTTGCATGCTCTCCCCGTGTCGGCGTGGGTTTTCACCGGGCACTCCGGTTTCCTCCCACAGTCCAAAAAACATGCTGCTGCACAGGTTACTTGGCTTGCAGACTAAATTGCTCTCAGTGCCCGGTGATGGACTGGCGTCCTATCGGGGGTATATCCCTGCCTTGCGCCGTGTGTTTGCCGGGATAGGCTCCGGCGTGTACAGGATTAAGCGGCTCTGACAATGAGATGAGATGAGTATATATTTGGAGGTTGCACCTGGATGCGAAAATAAAAATTATCACCATTACCCGGGCATGGGCAATTGGCATAAAAGCAATGTCACAATCTAACCAGTGATAGTCTCTCATCTCATCTCATTATCTGAAACCGCTTAATCCTATATAGGGTCACGGTGAAGCCGGAGCCTATCCCGGAAACACAGGGCGTAAGGCAGGAATACACCCGACGACGGGACGCCGGTCCATCGCCGGGCATTGCGGGACAATTTTTAGTCTCCGAGCCAATCAACCTATCCAGGAGCATGCTTTTGGACTGTGGGAGGAAACCGGAGAATCCGGCGAAAACCCACGCGGACACGGGGAGAGCATGCATAGTATCTTAGCTAAGTCCATCTCGCGTGAAACGCATGTCCTACAACGCACCGACATGGATCTGGTCAAACGAGTAAGGCTGCCCGTCGCCTATCCTGATTTCCCCAAGATATCCATCGTTATGAGTCAGCTGTCCTGGAATCTGTAAATCTTCTCGGAAGATTAATGTTTACGTTGGTTGTTAGTTGCGAAATAACTAACGCTGCGCGCCGATTATAGTAGGGACGGGGGGGATGAGTTGGGGTTTTTCCGCCTTCTCGAGAGGCCATGAATAAGTGACCACCAAAAAGTCGATGACAATTTTAGCCAGGGCGGCACGGTGGCCCAGTGGTTAGCGCTGTCGCCTCACAGCAAGAAGGTCCCGGGTTCGAATCTCTCGGCTCGGGTGCCTTTCTGTGTGGAGTTTGCATGCTCTCCCCGTGTCCGCGTGGGTTTTCGCCGGGTACTCCGGTTTCCTCCCACAGTCCAAAAGCATGCTCCTGGATAGGTTGATTGGCTCGCAGACTAAAATTGTCCCGCAATGCCCGGCGATGGACCGGCGTCCCGTCGTCGGGTGTATTCCTGCCTTACGCCCTATGTTTCCGGGATAGGCTCCGGCTTCACCGTGACCCTATATAGGATTAAGCGGTTTCAGATAATGAGAGATGAGAGAAGGTTCGAGTCCCACGTTGGGTGCATGTTAGTTTTGTGTTATATTTCGATGAAAATCGTGCTTCAATTTAAGCAACTGACCCACGTGGATGGATTCGTAGCCACGGATAACTTCAGCACAGTAAATCTCGGTGCAATTGACCTCTAGTAAAAGAAATGACAGAAGCAACGGACGCTGTTC
>JAZEWT010000001.1:8204971-8220140 GCA_036362905.1 Mordacia mordax
GAAGGACGCCAGTACATCGCAGGGCACACTTTTTGGAGCAAGTTACTCGGCAGGCCAATGAACTTAGACAGCAGCGTGTGTTTGGACGGTGGGGGGAAAACGGAGCACCCGGCGAAAATCCACGGCGGGACAACACGCAAACTCCACACGGAAAGCCAGCCGAGCCTGGAATCGAGCCGTGATATTCTTGCTGTGAGGCAGCAGCGCTACTCACTGCTCCACCGTACCCCCATACGAATGTAGCGGTTAGCCTGCTGCCCTACGAACCCGGCCACCCGAGTTCGATTCCTGCTCATGACCAATAATGGTGGCGAATGTTCGAACCGTTCCTGGGCTTCCCCCTAGGTCCACTCAGCCTCAAAATGAGAGCGGTGTGTAAACATCGCCAATAGGGAGACAAAAGCGGCGGTTCATGGTGCTGGTCACCATGATACTCGTGTGCCGTGCCGGCCTTCATAGGTGCTCACGAACAGCATTTGATCTAAGGAGGCTCTTTGTCTCAGCTTTGCCATTGTACTGTCTGCTTTAACGATGATCAACAATAAAGGTTCTCATGTTTTCTTCAATGGCACCACCATGGAAGTAAAATCTACAGGGTGGTCCAAATGACTTGTGACCTCCATTTAATTCACCCCTGACAGTTGTTTTCCTCCACTGATTCACTTGCATCAAATAACCCTGACTCATTCATTTCTATATCGCTCGCATTACATCACAACGTAACATTTTATACAATTAAATGGGGGTCATGAGACATCTGGCCCACTCTGTATAATGGACGACAATCTGGATAATGGTCCTCCTTCACTGTACACAGATGAGTAAGGGCCGTGGCCTGAAACGTCGCCCTTGATATACGATGTCTTCCGGGAGCGGTGCTATTGACTAATGTGGTGCGTGTTTTGTTACATCAGTGTGCATCGTGGCCACACAAGTTTGTCCCCAATAAGGGCGTGCGCGTGCATTCGCCTCGCATGCGTCAATGGCCGTGTTTTTTTTTTCCCCTGCTAAACGAGGAGAGACTGAAATTGAGAAACAACATTAATTTCTCAATGCGGGCCATTCGAATTTCATTACGAATGGAATCTATATTTGCGAAGTTTGGTCGCATTTTTTTTCAATTTCAGATTTAAGCGGTGGCACCACACGAAAGGACATGCTTATGACATCCACACTGCATGGATACGTCAGGCTTCGATCGATAGCGGTCCACACTAAGTGATCGAGATACATTATTAACGAAATAAATATTCGCACTGTCTGCATTGATGGTGTTCGAGTAGTGATTGTGCCTGTCAATGCTGTTGAGAGATTGGAACTCCAACTGCACAGTCAAAATAAATGGACTTTTCATTATGCAGGAAAAAACACACATACAATTCATATCCTGGCTTACAATGAACTGATCCAACTCATGCTGCTGGTTGGGTTGAGTCTTTCATTAATTTTTAAGTACCCGCTTAATCCCGTAAAGGGCCGCGGCGAGCCGGAGCCTTTTCCGGCAGATAAACGGTGCAAGCCAGGGCTATAATCGGAATGGGACACCTGTCTATCGCAGGGCACCACAGTCAATCTCGTCATCAGGCCAATGAACCAAAGCATGTCTTGGACTGTGGGAAGAAACGAGAGTACCCAGCAAAAATGTTGCGAGCTCCTACTTGAACACGGGGAGAATGTGCAAACTTCGCACAAAAAGGCACTCGAGCTGAGAATCGAACCCGAGACTTTGTTGCTGAGGAGTGACAGCGCTACTCAATGCACCACAGGTTGAATGTCAATGTTGGCATTAAAACTTCCATTAACACGCAGTCGCTGTGTACAAGAGGTGAGCTGCCAGCGAGTGGCTTGGGGAGATGGTGACGAGTGAATGGGTGAGCCACACGCATGGACTCTGTCACTGAGCCCGACAGATAGCTCATCAAAGCAGGACATGGATTACCTTCAAAGGTCATAAGTTACGGTATCAAAATGTAAAACGACATTTGTATTTAATCTGCCAATGCCGTTCGAGCATCATGACTTAAATCCTGGTTTAAATGACGAGACTATGACTCAATTAGTGAGCTAACTATAGTCCAGCGTTTGTTGTACACGGAGTAAATATCCAGGTATTTAGTTTGAAGAAACCAACTGTACCTTTGAAAAATTGCGGGCAACACGTATTTATTATTTGCGATCGAGAGGTGATCGATGTAAATTTCATCCACCATTCCAAAGCAACAAACAAATCGATGCCCTGCGGGATGACCGTTTAGAATATACCAGGTCTCCCTCTAGGATTGAGATACGTGGCTTACGCGCGCAGGTGGCAGACGCTCTCCCGGATACCTGTGTGTGCAGCGTTGTGGCCGCAGTGGCGGCGGCGGGCGTGTAGGCGAAGGCGTGGTGGGGCAGGCCCGGCCCAAACTCGGCCGCGTACAGCGGGTAGGGCATCCAGGCCTCTGGCCCCGCTGGTATGAGGGCCGCGCCGGACAGGTCATCTGCAATGTGGTCCATGAAGATTAGGTGCCCATTGTGGATGACTGGAAATTAACAATAAAGTGATGTCGTATCAATATCCACAATACCACACGTTAGCACATGCACGGTCATGGTCATCACACAAAAGACGCTCAGGTCTGAATTGCCGATGTTTATGGAAGTGTTTTACTCGCGCAAAATCATTTGGCATCGCCGACGAGCCCGCCAATATTTACAGACGAGGACGTCAATCTTGCGAGTCTGTGTGCAGGCGTAATCGACTGCGGACAGCATCACAGAAGGAATCGTCGCTGCAGTCATGTGAATTGCCAGTGAACGTCCGCAGAGGGTATGCGCAAGGATCGCACTGACAATGCTTATGACGAGAATAAAATCTCCTGCGCTCCACTGGTGCCATGATATCGGAACCCATGCTGTGAGCGGAATTCATCACTCTAGACAATTCATAATAGAGCATCTTTTTTGATGACCTTGTACTTTCCATACATATATGATATCATCATCATCATCACAAGCAGCAGCAGCAGTAACTTTGTTCTATCCACTGCCAGATGAAGTCTTTCCCAATGCAATTCTAGTGATGCATTGATCCATTGAGCTCTTGCACGAGAGGTGATTATATCACTCCATCTCCACAAGGGATGTTTGCAATGGTCATTTCCTTCCTTTAGCTGCCATTGTATCGTTAGCCTTTACCACTGGACATAAACCATTCCAGCGACTTGTCCTGCGCCAAGCATATTTACCATTCTTTAATCAATATCATCATCAACGGTAGCAGGTTAATTATGTACAGGCTTGCACGGGACCGGATTCTATCCCGGCAGACACAGGGTGCAAGGAAGGCTGTGCCCAGGATGGGATGACAGTCCACCACAGGGCACCGGGCGCAATTTATTCACGCCAGTTAACCATGACAGCCGGTCACTATGATGACTGTATATACCGGCATATATATTTAGATACGCACACATCAGTATATAGCATACATATCTCCTGGAGGTGTGCAACGAGTAGCAGCTGGTGAACACGACTTAGCGCGCGCGTAATGAATTCTCATCACATTCGTCACAAGCATCGCTTTGCTAACAGGACAATATAAAATGGGCCGATGTAGTCGGCAGCGACCATTGTGCTGCCCTGCAGGGCCATTTGTACTGAAGTGACTTGGTCTCGGTGAAGGTGGCAAGGTGTTTGCTGTCTGCGCCGGTGCAAGAGTAATAACATTACGAACCCTCAACTCAACGTTCACCACCTAGACATCGGTCGGCGGCGGCTCTCATTTTGAACAGACCCGGTCTCTTTGTAGGCAAATGTGACTTTTGCGTACTGGGTTCATTGCCAAAAAACGACACAGAAGGGAGCTTCGCAGCGACAACAAAACGCAGCGCACACGAGCAACACTTCGGGGAACATCCAAAACAACCGCATTTGGGTGGCAGTGATGTTGATCGGTGAACACCGCTAAGGATAGTTCAGCGGTGGCGCGGTGGCCCAGTGGGTAGCGCTGTCGCCTCACAGCAAGAAGGTCTCGGGTTCGAATCTCGGCTCGGGTGCCTTTCTGTGTGGAGTTTGCATGTTCTCTCCCCGTGTCCGCGTGGGTTTTCGCCGGGCACTCCGGTTTCCTCCCACAGTCCAAACACATGCTGCTGCATAGGTTAATTGGCTCGCAGGCTAAATTGCCCCGCAGTGCCCGGCGATGGACTGGCGTCCGATCGTGGGTATATCCCTGCCTTGCGCCCTGTGTCTGCCGGGATATGCTCCGGCTCACCGCGATCCTGTACAGGACTAAGCGGGTTCTGACAATGAGATGAGATATTTTAGCCAGACACTAGAGCCACTAGCACATTCCTCGCAAATCCGTGCCCTCGCCTGCCTTCTCTTCAGGCACAATTCCCATTATCAGTGGCACTTCTTGGTGGAGTGATAGCGCCCACGACAGTCGAGTGACAGCGGGATCGACAGTGAAATGTAACCAGGCATTTGGCTTTAATAAGATGCTTGCACATCACTCACGGGGGATGTTCCACCTTCCCCTGTGATGAACATTATATTCCTAAGCCGGCAAGTTATTCAAAAAATTACGCTTGCTTAGTAGACGTGGGCCGACTTTCGTTAAAGAATACAGCAACTCTAGTTCTAGATGGTATGCGAAAGGAGCGACAGCAAATCCTGAGAACAATAATGGATTGGTTTACTGATATAAGGAGTCAACATACCAAGTATTAAAATTACTCTATGGTATGGCGATCAAGTGTTCTTAAGAGTGTGCAGAGCAACCAAGGTCACCGCTCAACATGACAACACGAGGCATATGTACACATTAAAATGTACCGACCACGTTGTCAACATTTGCTCTCTGGTGTAACATACGGGATCGGTTTCAGGGAGATGTTTTGCAATCAACTCTTGCCAAGAGCAAAGTTACATATATATGAAAGGCAAAAAAAATCCCCCCGAACAAATGAGATTCCTTGCCAATTTCCCTCCGGAGCCAAACTGCTGAATATTACAAAGACAGAGCGTGCGGGTTTGGTTAAGAGCGGAGACGAAATAAGAAAACGAACACGTAGGGCCTTTAAATTATGCTGTCCCCTGTGAACGTTTAACTACATGCTCGCAAGACTTGTCGTTCATTTATAATCAATACAGGCTTAGTCGTGTACAGGGTCGCAGGGGGCCAGAGCCTATCCAGGCCGACAGAGGGCGCAAGGTAGGGGTATTCCCTGGATGTGACGCCAGTACATCACAGGGCACACATTTTGGGGCAATTCGCTCGGCAGGCCAATTGATCTGGGCAGCGACGTGTTGGTAGAAACCAGAGTACTTGGCGAAAACCTACACGGGCACTGGAAGAGAACACGCAAACTCCACACAGAAAGGCACCTGTGCTGAGAATCGAACTGGGGAGCCTTCTTGCTGTGAGGCGACAGTGCTACTAACTGCGCCACCGCGCTACCCATAGAGGATTAACCAACAATAAAGTATCAATGTATTGTTCACTGCCACCATCTATAATGACCGAGCAAGTATTTGTATGCATATATATATGTCCGCATTGTGATTACCAGATTCGAATCCTTTATAAGCACACATTTTATCTGCACAGCACCAAGGCCTCTATCCTATTTCAGCATTACTTCCCACTTATCGATGACTCTTCAGAAGCTTCAGAGAGGCAGCAGCAATATATAATAATTGCCGGATAAATATATTTCCATCGTATTTTGATTTGGAATCCTTTTTTTTTTGCACACAGACGGTTCCGGGAATCATGCGACTCCAGAACATTCTACATTATAACCCAGGTACCAATTGGTGACATCTGGCTTCAGATGTCACCAATTTAGCTTCTTAATGATAAACTCTCCCGGTAACGTATGAATATTTCAATAGAGAACCTGTCACCCCGCCGCACAAACGGAATAACAATGTCCGTGTCAAAAGTCACGCTGGGCGTGTCCTTTATTTCGTTCTCTTCCGCGGAACGGACACAAATAAAAACGTGAACACGGAGCTTGCGCTTCCTTGCCTCTCCGAGAGGACCCACGCTCGCTTCATGATGACACGATTACCAGGCACGCGTAGCCGGTCGTGGCTCATGAAAGCAATTCCCCACAGTTTGCAAAGTCACACCTTGTCTGCATTAAGAGCAAGGAGATACCCGTGAAAACCGATTGGTCTCACCGCACCCCACGTCACAGATGCGACTTGTAGGAGGAAGGGACCATTTAAGGTCAACGTGAAACACTCTATGTCAATGTCAAAGGCTCTATGTCAATGTCAAACGCTCTATGTCAATGTCAAACGCTCTTTGTCAATGTCAAATGCTTTGTCAATGTCAAACGCTCTATGTCAATGTCAACCGTTCTATGTGCAGTTCGTCAACACCGTGTATGAGTGAGTGTGTGGGGCCAACATTAGCGGGGAGTGGTGGCGTGGCGGTTAGCGCACTATGCTGCAAACCCGGTGGACCAAGGTCGATTCGATCTCACCACCAATACCAGTGACGATTTTCTGAACTGGTCCTTGGCCTCCCCTAGGTCGACCTAGCCTCAAAAGAGAACTTAGTGCAGTGAGTAAACATTGCCACGAGGGAGACATAGGCGGTGAGGCATGATGCTGGCCACCCATCTCCACGGTTGCCATGCCGGCGTTTATAGGTGCTCACAAACAGCACCTGGACCCCTAT
Organism: Mordacia mordax; assembly: GCA_036362905.1. NCBI lineage: Eukaryota > Metazoa > Chordata > Hyperoartia > Petromyzontiformes > Petromyzontidae > Mordacia > Mordacia mordax. The sequence goes on from JAZEWT010000001.1 coordinate 8,211,645, forward strand.
AGTTTTTTTAAGGCTATTTGTGGATCTTAGTCTTGATCTTTGTATCCTTATTGATTTGCTATTTTTCTCATATTTCTCGTCGTGCAATTCAGTAGACTGTCATGTGATGTTGAATAAAACTCTCACTGCCGGGGCACAGCATCAGTATCGAGAGCAAGGTTTTTGGTAACGTCATCTTAAAGTGTGGCATAACCTGAAAACCGCACAGAGGGGGCGAATGCACGGTTGTCGCGAAAACTTTGACGAGGACAAGAAGAGACGCACGGATGGGAGACGCATCGTCGCTGACAATCGCCATCATCGCTGCTGTTTGCATGCCGCAAGTAGTTTACTCGAGCGCGTCGAGTAGTTTACTAGAGAGCATCTAGTAGCTTACTAGAGAGCATCTAGTAGTTTACTGGAGAGCATCGAGTAGTTTACTAGAGAGCATCTAGTAGTTTACTAGAGAGCATCGAGTAGTTACTAGAGAGAGTCTAGAAGTTTACTAGAGAGCGTAGAGTGTTTACTAGAGAGAGTCTAGAAGTTTACTGGAGAGCATCTAGTAGTTTACTAGAGAGCATCTAGTAGTTTACCAGAGAGCGTAGAGTGTTTACTAGAGAGAGTCTAGTAGTTTACTAGAGAGAGTCTAGTAGTTTACTAGAGAGCATCTAGTAGTTTACTGGAGAGTGTCGAGTAGTTTACTAGAGAGAGTCTAGTAGTTTACTAGAGAGCATCTAGTAGTTTACTGGAGAGCATCGAGTAGTTTACTAGAGAGCATCTAGTAGTTTACTAGAGAGCATCGAGTAGTTTACTAGAGAGCATCTAGTAGTTTACTAGAGAGAGTCTAGTAGTTTACTAGAGAGCATCTAGTAGTTTACTGGAGAGCGTAGAGTGTTTACTAGAGATAGTCTAGAAGTTTACTGGAGAGCATCTAGTAGTTTACTAGAGAGCATCGAGTAGTTTACTAGAGAGCGTCGGGTAGTTTACCAGAGAGCGTGGAGTAGTTTACTAGAGAGCATCTAGAAGTTTACTGGAGAGCGTCGAGTAGTTTACTAGAGAGCGTCGAGTAGTTTACTGGAGAGCGTCGAGCAGTTTACTGGAGAGCGTCGAGTAGTTTACTACAGAGTGTCCAGCAGTTTACTAGAGAGCGTCGAGTAGTTTACTGGAGAGCGTCGAGTCGTTTACTGGAAAGCATCAAGAAGTTTACTAGAGAGCATCTAGTAGTTTAGAGAGCATCTAGTAGTTTACTAGAGAGCATCTAGTAGTTTACTGGAGAGCGTTTAGTCGTTTACTGGAGAGTGTTGAGTAGCTTACTAGAGAGCATCTAGTAGTTTACTAGAGAGAGTCGCGTGGTTTACTAGAGAGCGTCTAGTAGTTTACTAGAGAGCATCTAGTAGTTTACTAAAGAGCGTCTAGTAGTTTACTAGAGAGCATCGAGTGGTTTACTAGAGAGCATCTAGTAGTTTACTAGAGAGCATCTAGTACTTTACTCGAGAGTGTCGAGTGGTTTACTAAAGAGCGTCTAGTAGTTTACTAGAGAGCATCGAGTGGTTTACTAGAGAGCATCTAGTACTTTACTGGAGAGCGTCGAATAGTTTAGTGGAGAGCATCTAGTTGTTTACTGTGGAGCGTCGAGTAGTTTAGTGGAGAGCATCTAGTTGTTTACTGGAGAGCGTTGAGTAGTTTACTGGAGAGTGTCGAGTAGTTTAGTGGAGAGCATCTTGTAGTTTACTGGAGAGCGTTGAGTAGTTTAGTGGAGAACGTCGAATATTCTACTGGAGAGTGTCGAGCAGTTTAATAGTGTCAAGTAGTTTACTAGCGAGCGTCGAGTAGTTTACCAGAGAGGGTTGAGTAGTTTACTAGAGAGCGCCGAGTATTTTACTGGAGAACATCGGCGTAGGGGAGGTGACGAGGAGAAGACGTAGGAACGAGCGAGTGAAGAGGAGACACAGCGATGAAGCCAAGGTACATGCCAGCAAGTGATCAACTGCAGCCAGTTAGCTCTGTTGACAAGAGGTGAAAGTAAGCCGGTACAGTCCGGTGCAGTATATTTCACCCTTGAGAAAAAGGAATTGGGGTTGGGTTAAACAAAAGTAGCTGCATGTTAAGTTAATTCTGCGCCCTTGCAAATGATCGCGGTTGATACCTGCATAACCAGCCAGGATTCCTTCCATGTAAAAATCAGCCTAATTGGCAGTTTAATTACATATTTTCAGCAGGGGCTTATTTAAGGAGCAAAGTTCTTGACCAGCTTCGACTTGCTGTGTCTGATCAGCAGAATTAAGCATAGTACAACACTTGTGCACAAGTAACGACGTAATAGGCAAGAGTCCTCCAGCAAAACTCTGAGGGTAAATTCTGCATAAAACTGTAATAGTGTACTAAAGTTAAGTATGTGCCATTATCTATATCTCTCGCACACGTGGCATTTGAGAAACAACTGACTGTATAACAACCGCATGCTCAGTTTGGTCATTCAGTTTTTGGCAACAGAAGTTGCTTGATGTGTAGCGTGTGTAACTCTTGTTTACGCATGTAATAGGGAGTTGTCGGTTAAGTGATGAACAGATCGCGCTTCACCGAGGTGAAAGTAAGCCGGTGCATTCCGGTATGATGTACCGGTAATAAAGTGGCGAGAAGCATTCACTGCAGTACTAGTAGGATGGCGGGTTGCAATAAGATGGTACAGTTAAGACACTTGTCACCTTCACCCCTGCTACAAGCAGCTGTGTCATCAGAATGGAGGGGCCTTCATATATCAGTGGACTGAAAGTGGCTCCTGATTAACAATGTAAACACAGTCACAATTTTAATTCATGAAAGAATCCTGCACACTCGAGACCTGATGGCTCTCTACAACAAATGTGTCGATTTAGTTCCACAGCTCCACGTTTGAGAATTGCTGTAAAAGAGCAACTTTTAAGAGTAATATTCCTATCCTACAACAAAGTCAGAAACAGTCGCAGCACACAGCTGACATGCTATAGGATATGTATTGCAATGCAATTCGAGAAATTGTCAAGATTTACGGTGATATCGATTTCATTCAGAATTAATTGCTTTTTCTATTGTGATGAATGAAGTGGATTCCAGTAGCAGCAGAGGTTACGTGAGCATGCTACACATAATGTTAATGAATAAACTACCACTATCAAGTACAAATACGAACAATTCTATAATGAATTTAGTTTTTAACAAATCTATTAAAGTAAGTATTCATTTGGCTGGATGTTCTATTGATCGATGTTATCATGACAGGACTAGTTTGCAATTAGTGGCTGATTAAATGCTCCGAGCAGCTTGTGAATAATTTAGATAATTATTAGTGTGGCTGCCAACACTGAATGACCTACTTACCACGTGAATGCTGGGGCTGACAGCCATTCCCACAAAGTTGACAATAAGAGAAACGAAAGTGTAAAAATGTATACGAAAGTATATAAGGCTCAACCATTCCCAGGTAAGGGCAGTACGGTGGCCCAGTGGGTAGTGCTGTCGCCTCACAGCAAGAAGGCCCCGGGTTCTAATCTCGGCTCGGCTGCCTTTATGTGTGGAGTTTGCATGTTCTCCCCGTGTCCGCGTGGGTTTTCCCCGGGCACTCCGGTTTCCTCCCACAGTCCAAAAAAAAACCATGCTGCTGCATAGGTTAATTGGCTTGAGGACGAAATTGACCTTAGAGCCCGGTGATGGACTGGCGTCCCATCGTGGGTATATCCCTGCCTTGCGCCCTGTGTCTGCCAGGATAGGCTCCGGCTCACCGCGACCCTGTAAAGGATTAAGCGGTTCTGACAATGAGATGAGATGAGATTCCCAGGTAAACACATTAGGGCAGCAGTGCGGTGCATGGGTAACATCTGCTCCTCACAGAAAAAAAAAACTACTGCGTGAGGCGGTTTGATTCACACCTCAGGTGGCTTTTTGTTTACAGTGTGCGTGTGTATGTTCCTCCCCTGCTCTGCGTGTGAGTTTCCTCCGGGTTTTTCCGTTTTCCTCCCACAGCTATAAAAAAACACTCGTAAATTAATTGGCCGATAACATCGTAATCAACAGGACGCAGCGTCTGGCGAGTTGGCGCCAGCTGACCGCGTGGCTGCCTTGCACCTTCTGCGGGTTACTTCGTGCCTCGGCATCACTCTCTCTTGGAATAAATACCTTCGACATTGAGGGACTATTGCCGCGCATTATAAATTGAATTATTATTTGCTCGGACATACTTTGCAACGGAGATTCGATCTCGTAAGGTAAAGCAAAAATGCATTTATTTATTTGATATCATGGGCGGCGCGGTAGCCCAGTGGTTAGCGCTGTCGCCTCACAGCAAGAAGGTCCCGGGTTCGAATCTCTCGGCTCGGGTGCTTTTCTGTGTGGAGTTTGCATGCTCTCCCCGTGTGCGCGTGGATTTTTGCCGGGCACTCCGGTTTCCTCCCACAGTCCAAAAAGCATGCCGCTACATAGGTTGATTGGCTCGCAGGCTAAATTGCCCCACAGTGCCCGGCGATGGACTGGCGTCCCATCGTCGGTATATCCTTGCCTTGCGCTCTGTGTCTGCCGGGATAGGCTCCGGCTTCACCGTGACCCTGTATAGGACTAAGCGGTTTCAGACAATGAGATGAGATGATGTAATTCACACCCTTGAAGAAAAGTGGCTTCAGTTGAGGCCAGTGGTGAAAGTAAGCCGGTACGGTCCAGTACGGCGTTCAGGTAAGAAACTGCCCGAAGCATCCCACAGAGTGCAGGTGGTAACGGAGGTAACATTACAGCCGCACCAGTAATACTCCACTAATATTGGACACAAGGCAAGTACAAGGGATGAAGGTCGCAGGTCAAGAATGATGATGGAGTGGCGGCAATGTGACGTTGACGATGAGGAAACGCTGAACTGATGGTTGCTTTCCAAAGCCCCTTCTTTCGGGATAGCCGTGTCGAGCGCCTGCTCCCGAAGGAAGAGCTTGGGAAGCCAAGCGCCGTGCGTCGAGCCGTGACAACCGACATGACGAACAAACACTGAACAGCTCTCGGTTTTCCGCGGCTCGACGTACGCGAGAATTCCTCGATGTACGTGAATCGCTCCCGACAGCTGCTCTTCCGGCACTGGCCTCACGATGCCCCCGGCGCGGGAGGCGAGATGCCATGCTGGCTTTACCGGGAGATTAGCTCTTGAGACAAGGACGCACAGAAACGGATGTTCTCAAGAGCAAACCGCGTCGTGTGCGGCGGGTACGGTAAAAGCTCTCAATATGACACAACCGTGGAGAACAGAACCATCAAAGGAACTTATGCACGCCCGTCATAACGAGCCTCGCGGTCCACGAGGCTTTTAAGTCACGGAGTAGAGGTCACAGCTTAATGAGCAGCCACAGTTGCACGGGGCAGCATGGCATCAACCGGAGAAGAGCTAATTAGACACTGAGTGCCGAGATCAAAGTTGAATCGCAGATTTGCCCGACAGGACCTCGTGATGAACATTATAACGCGCCATAAAGCGGAGCTGTAAGTCGCAAGTCCTGAGGTTAATAATGGATATAAATGACAAGAATTGCCTGTCGTAATAACAAAATACTTCAAACGGTTGAGCTCGGCGTTTCAAGTCAGTAACTTCTTTCTTTGACCCATGCCCCCACCCCATCATTTTAACTTTGCCATAGAAAGGAGACTTTTGTCCCCTTCACAAGTCGATATGTGCATCGATAGAGATGGCAGCAGAATTGTTTTTTCTGTCAAACTTCATCCTGATTCGGCCATGAAGGCTATCCTAAACGTTAAACTTAGTCTTTTTCATTCAAGGCTACCCCTACAAGAGAGGACGTTTCACTTGCCTCAACAGGTTTATTTATTCCGCTGGTTAAAACAGAGATTCAGTGGTATAACTAATGATCGTATAAGCAGCAAATGGCCACAGCTTTAATGTTCCAAATTAGTTTACCAAGGCATATGACTTTAATGCGATGATCCTAATTTAAGAGACCAGATATTGCCAGCTCTTTCCGGCAGGGATTTTTCTATAATATATATTGTTTCCACCCCTCTACTAAATCCTTTCCCATGAGTGATCCCGTCCCTGGGCAGGTTGTAAAGTTGCCCCAGCAGGAAACGGGCGATAAAGCTCAGGCGAACAGCTGACGGCCATATCACGGCAGAGTAAACACGCCAATGAATTCTGGGTTGAGGCATCACAACTGCACGTTTGTGGGATTGTTACCGTCGAACCTTAGAACAATCAAAGCAATCAGACTGAGCTGAGTGGTTCGTACACGCTCGTAGTGGTTGAAGGCACGTTGTTGAATGGCATCCAAAAAAGCTGTGGCTTGCTCCGATATAGCGGCAACAAAACAACAACTTTTAACCTCCCTGACATCTTTTATTTTCCCTCATTCTACCTTGGCGGAGGCTGCGCGATGCGCAGAGCAGACGGAAGTGCCCTCGTGCCTTTCGGAGCCCCGAGCCAACACTTATTTGCAAACAATGTGCAGCAGCGCATGATTACACAAGGTCGAATGTTAACCTGCAATCGCAAAAAAATTACCCACAAACCCTGCTTGGTCAGTGGGCGGACCGAGCCCGTGCTGACATCACCACCGCCTCCCACATTGTAGCCTCGCTCTGCTACTCCTCCAGCAAAACTTTTGACCTCCCTCCGAACCGTCCTACCGTTTCTCACCGTAAACTCCCACCCAACTATTTATTTTGCTGCCAGCGACCCTATAATCGTCCATTCCATCCACCCGATCCATCACTCCACCACCGTTTTTTCGTCTCCTCCCACACTTTAAAGCCACCCCCCCCTCCCCGCCCCGGTATATCCATCCCACGAATCCATGACTTCCGCGTCAGGCCCGCGGAGTACACTTACAGGGATCCCTGGCGATGAAGTGTGGGCCGAGAGCGGGGTGTGGCACCGTGGGGTTTGGGGTCCCCAGGAGTTTGTTCTTGGCCATCTTGGTGTTGGCCTTGGCAAACTCCAGCCGCAGCGTCTGCGGAATATCCGGGTCGAAGCGAATACCCTGCCAGGGAAACAGGTAAAGCGCACCGAGGGTACGAGTGGTCAGGCAAAACGAAACCAGGATTCGTGTCGGCACAAGATGACCTTCACTTACAGGCATCTATATGTATACATGAGCGAGTGTTCTTTTTACATATGTAAGTCCGCCTAGAGCGTACTGGGTTCAAATCCTTCGACTGAGCATATATTATATTCGCACAATACTCAAGCTCTTGTGTCTCATTCCAGCTTCACTTACCACTAATTGATTAATCTTCTGAAACTTCAGAGAGCCCAGCAATCATCCCAAAAAGGAAATGTATTCCCAAAAGGGCATCGAGAAGAGATCCAGCTCAAAGCAATCGCGCCAGCACAAAACGTCATCTCATCTCATTGTCAGAACCGCTTAATCCTTTACAGGGTCGCGGTGAGCCGGAGCTTATCCGGCAGACAAAGGGCGCAAGGCAGGGATATAGCCACGATGGGACGCCAGTCCATCACCGGGCACTGAGGGAAATTTGGTCTGTAAGACAATTAACCTATGCAGCAGCATGTTTTTTTTGGACTGTGGGAGGAAACCGGAGTGCCCGGCGAAAACCCACGTGGATGTGGGGAGAGAACATACAAACTCCACACAGAAAGGCACCCGAGCCAAGATTCGAACTCGGGTCCTTCTTGCTGTGAGGCGACAGCGCTACCCACTGGGCCACCGTGCCGCCAAAAAACGTAATGAACCAGAGATAAATGTGCTACACCTTTAGAACATGCTCGCCCGTAGTGCAGGTACTCTGCCACTCTGAGGAATAAGAGAAATTACCTCTGTTTGCCGAGGGAAACCTCATATTCCATGCCGAGTTGTTGGGAACACATTTCGCTCGTGGTCCGAATACACAACACACCTCGCGCGTACGCGAGAGGAACGCGAGAGGGCAACGTTCAAGGCTCAGCACAGACAGATTCGAGACTCCATCGCTCCGTCCAGGAGTGGGATACCCAGGCGGGGCGGCGGCGCGCGCCGTGGACGCGACGCAGCCGAGGGCTTCGCTGGGGTGGCTGACGTCGTTAAGCGTTGGGGAATTTCAATGAATTTTTTTTCCACCTTGCGCCGGGGTTTACACCCAAATATGGCATCGGTAGCAGATGGCGTGCCTGTTTACGCGGACGCTAAGCAGCAGGGTAATGCCAAATAAGAGCACAAATCTCCCTGCACATATACCTAATAAACACACAAAATACAATATGTACATTGTAAGAGAATGGCAATCAAAACATTTCCCGAACAGGATATTAAGCTTAAGCGTACCCGCAGACTCTCCACCGTTTTCCAATATAATAAGGATTTCCTCATGCGCATGTATCCCAGGCATCACCTTGTAGCGTTTTCATAGCAGATGGATTGCCTGAATTGGACGTCTCACTGCCGCTGTTTGTAAAGGTGATCGTATTTTTTTCTTAGTTTACTGCAAAAGGGACAATGTGAACTTTTATTGGTGCTGACCATAATTTATCACACTATTTTTTCATCCATGCATTAACCT
>JAZEWT010000001.1:8233856-8244914 GCA_036362905.1 Mordacia mordax
GGCACACGAGCGTGTGGCGATGTTTACACACTGCACTTGGTACTCATTTGAGGCTGAGTCGACCTTGCGGAGGCCCAGTGCCGGTTCTAGATCGGGCAGTATGCTAACCGCTGCGGCTCGTCTGCCTACGGAGGGGCACTCACAAAAGAACAAAGATCCCCCGTGTAACCAGGGTCAAGTGCCGGTAGCGAGCAGCAACGAGTGGGTGGGTGGCCGGCGCCACACTCATCCACCTTTGTCTCCCTCGTGGCAATGCTTGCAGACCGCACCGGGCATTGATTTCAGATCGAGTCGGCCGAGGGGGAGGCCGAGCATTGCCTTCGATAAATCGTCACTGACGTTGGGCCGTGATCGTGAATCGAACTCACGTCGCCGGGTTCACAGCATAGAGCGCCAACCGCTACACCGGGTCTCCCCACAGCACGCAACGGAACCCGAACATCGTCGCTCGTACACACATGGAAACATTGCACGCACGTATATGCGCACAGGTCAAAAAAGATCAAAGATCCCCATATAGTCTTAATAGACTCTAGGGTACCTATGAAGGTCGACACAGCAAACGATTAGGTGGGTGACCATCACCACCACGGCCGGCCACCTTTGTGTCCCTGGCGGCAATGTTTACACACCGCACTAAGGTACTCATTTGAGGTCGAGTCGGCCTAAGGGAGGCCCAGAACCGGTTCAGAAAATTGTCACTCGTGTTGACCGTGAGAGGGCTCAAACTCAGGTGCCCAGGTTTGTAGCCCAGCGTGCGAAGCGCTAAAGCACGATCCCCAAAAGGGCGCACACACAACTTGCACAAAAGCCAGAGACTAACACGCGCACACAGACACGCGCACAACACATGCACACCGATGGACACACGTGCACACGCGCCGGACGCACAGTCACAATGCACACACGGCACTCGGATTCCAGCTCTTATAGTAAAGGGCAGCATGAGCACAAGCAGGGAGCTTTGAGCCGAGCAAAACAATGCCTAGTCAGGCAGAGAGCGTGACCTTTCCATTCTATGGGCCAAGTCTTCCATACCCATCTCCTTTATTCCCGGAATATTGTACGTTAAATATATACCGCACAGCGTGCGCACAGGGGGTGCAAGTGGAACGAAGCAGAGATATCCAAAGCACGCTCCGGGGTTTGAGTTGCCCGCGTCTATTGAAGTAATTTCTCTTACAGCGTTTTATTCGGTGCGTGCAGGAACGAGGGAGAAATCACAGCTGCGGCGGAGAGCCTCGCTGATGAAGCGCTAGCTTCGGTCGCGGAAAAATGTTCAGCGACATCGGAGCCGGTGCAGCGAGTGAAATATTTTAATAAAATTACAGGCGATTCAAAAACCACGTCTCTTGTTGTTGACCCTGTGTTTCGCCTGTTCACGGTGGTAAAAGTAGAACTGCAAAAGTTCTTGCATGAAACCTACCTGTCCTGCCGTAGCCCACGGCAACTGCTATTGCGGTATTGAAGAGGAATTGTTTGTGCAGGGTGGAGCAGAGTGGTGCACGGTGGCGCCGTGAGTGGCGCTGCTGCCTCACAGCAAGACCGTTCATGGCTAGGGTGCCTTTCTGCGTGGCGTTTGCGTGTTTTCTCTCCCCGTATCCGAGTGGGTTTTGCCGGGAACTCCGGTTCGCTTCGCTCCCACCATCGAAAGATACGCTACTGGTTTGGTTAATTGGCCTGCTGAGTAAATATCACCCCCCCCCAAAAAAAAAGTGCCTTGCGATATACTGGCGTCAGATCCTGGGTAGAGTCCGCCTTGCACCCTCTGTCTGCCGGCATAGGCTCTGGCTCGCCACGACCCTGAACAGGATTAAGCGGGTATTGATACTGACTGACCGTGCAAGACACCAGTGTATATGTTTGATGTTCTGCGAAGTGCTAGGATGACGTACCGCCACATACCGGCCTGGTTTGACTGCAATGTGGACATGTCAACTTGGGCACAGCAGTGGTGACCTCAGTTCGATTCCCAGTCAGTGGCAAGTGACATCGGAACCGGTCACGGGCACCCCCCCTATTCACCAATCCGCACCGATCAGCGTGGTGAAGTTGTGTCAATAATTACCATCCCATGACTTGACAGGGTAAACGGGAGGCTTTTGTCCAGCAGTGGAGTGTTAAAGGCCTGTTGCACTGAACAGAGTAACACGAAACCAACTTGAGGCATTGAGACCCACATAAACACTGCTCTACAGTGCGGTGTTTACAAAACAGAATCCAGTTTATGCTTTAGAAAATGCCTTCGTTAGGCACATTTCCTCAAATTATGGAAGGTTAGTTGCCGCTGTGTAGCCTAACAAGCAACCCCCCCCCACCCCGTATGTAACACTGTATGTGTGTGAGGGTCAACTCAGCCTCAAATGAGTACCTGGTGCAATGTGTAAACACTGCCACAAGAGAGACAAAAGCGGCCGGGCATGGTGCTGGTCACCCACCTCTTCATGTCTCGTGTCGACCTTTTAGAAGTGCTGTTATTATTATACGATAAATGTTGCATTCAACCGTTCCAAATATATATATTATATCGACTGATAATGTTGCATATTGAGATTGTATTTGAAGGTCTGATCGTGTTTTGCTTGCTGTTCTGCAACGCTGTGTATATATATAAAAAAAACCAAGAAAATGTTGCTGTTGATTTTTCATTCTGCTGTCGTTGTTGCCCGTGCCCCGTTCTCTCCGCATCTCTGTGAAGCGCTTTGTGACCCTCGGGTGAAAATCGCTCTATTAATGCAATTATTATTATTATTATTATTTGGGCGGCACGGTGGCCCAGTGGGTAGCGCTGTCGCCTCACAGCAAGACGGCCCTGGGTTCGAATCTCGGCTCGGGTGCCTTTCTGTGTGGAGTTTGCGAGTTCTCTCCCCGTGTCCACGTGGGTTTTCGCCGGCACTCCGGTTTCCTCCCACAATCCAAAAAAACATGCTGCTGCATAGGTTAATTGGCTTGCAGACTAAATTGCCCGCAGTGCCCAGTGATAGACTAGCGTCCTATCGTGGATATATCCCTGCCGTGCGCCCTGTGTCTGCCGGGATAGGCTTCAGCTCAACCGCGACCATGTACAGGACTAAGCGGTTTCTGACAATGAGATGAGATTATAATATGTGCTCGCTAACAGCACTCGAACATACAGTCGTTTACGGCTATTTGGGGGATCTATATCTTTGTTCGCGTTGGGGGTATTCTCTCCCTTTTTTTTTGTACAAAATCAACGAATCTCCTCTCGTCCCGCAAGCGAGACACGGGCTGCACTTCACAGTGCTCCTGGCGACTACTCGCAGCTGCTCAAACCTTAGGAAGGTTTAAAACTTTCTCATCTCATCTCATTATCTGAAACCGCTTAATCCTATATAGGGTCACGGTGAAGCCGGAGCCTATCCCGGAAACACAGGGCGTAAGGCAGGAATACACCCGACGACGGGACGCCGGTCCATCGCCGGGCATTGCGGGACAATTTTAGTCTGCGAGCCAATCAACCTATCCAGGAGCATGCTTTTGGACTGTGGGAGGAAACCGGAGTACCCGGCGAAAACCCACGCGGACACGGGGAGAGCATGCAAACTCCACACAGAAAGGCACCGGAGCCGAGAGATTCAAACCCGGGACCTTCTTGCTGTGAGGCGTCAGCGCTAACCACTGGGCCACCGCGCCGCCCTTTAAAACTTTACATCGCTGGTTATTCACACCACCCCCCCCCACACACACACACACACAAACGCAATTGACGAGCAAAACGAAAGAACGTAATTTTGAAAACTACATATATTTTAGACTGAGCGCCTGTGCGGTGTTATCATAAAGTACTGTGAATACTTCGAACAACATATTGTAACCATTTCGCATCTAGTGCTTACGTTTTTATTACAGAGCTACGAACAAAGTATGCATATGTTTTTCTCTCTTCCATGAAATCGTGAACGGAATATCAAAGTGAAAAGGCAACAAAATATGAAAGCGTTAGCCACGTTCCAAAGTCATTTTGAGTTTGTGGCAGTACAACTTTACATTTTAACACACACTTCAACGACAAAAGACAAATGTAAAGAATTTACTTATCTGTACAATAGTAATAACCGCCATAAACCATGGGTCAGCATCGCATAAACAAATCCATTTGTATTGCAGGAAGAGGTATGTCACCTATATAACTGTTTAATATAATCTCCCAGGTCTGTACACGGCGTTCCTAACACTACTTAGATTCCTACGTCGCCTCTGAACCTCGACTGCTCAGTCTCAGCCTGAGCAGCCGCCCTTCAAAGTGCATAGCAAAGTAAAACTGATCCTTTTCGAGAATATGCGCAATGTGAAGAGTCGGGTGAAAAGGCACGAATTTTGCATTTGATGCCATTACTTATGTATTCAACGGCAAGATTAATGAACTTCAACTGACTGAGCCACTTGCTTTCTTCCCAGATCATCACTTCTGAACTCTGCGTATCCGCATTACAATTGCAGTGGCCAATTAAATGTTTTTCAAGCAACTGTTTTCATATCAAATTCAGTTTCATTATCAAGTGTGGTCATATATGAAAAACAGGCCTGACATAATCAATGAAATGTCACAAAATACGTTATTATTGTCCAATGCTAACGCACAGCAGAATGTTATGGCAACCACATGTCTGTTGGAGGACACGTGCCACGCATGCTTGAATTTTTTGCACCTTTGCACACACGTGTCTGCTGGCGCACGCGTGGGGAGAGGTAGCGTAGCGATTTCTAGCGCGCCGCCCCTACGAACCCGGCAACCCGAGTTCGATTCCCGCTTATGACTAACACCAGTGACGATTTTTCTAACAGGTCCTGGGCTTCCCCTAGTTGGACTCAGCCTCAAATTAGGACCTGGTGCGGTGTGTAAACATCACTATGGAAACCATAGACGGCCAGGCAGGCACTGGCTTCCCACCCCCCTCATGTTCCATGCTTGTCTTAATAGGTGCTTGCGAACAGCACTTGACCCTCGAGTCACTTCAGGGAATATTGGGGATCTTCATCTTTCTGATGTTTCCCCCAATTTCACCACAACTGTGCTATTGCCATCATGCTATAAAAACGACAGATCTCCTGTACAGCAGTATCGGCTCAGAACTACAACTCACTACTGTACACTTGATCACCTGGTTGAATCACAGGTGACTGTCTGAACTTGAACCCAAGAGTTCAGTTGTGCCGGTTCAACGCTATGACCCCCGAACCCCCCAAGCGTCCACAGTTGCTCTTTATTTCTGCGCGCAGGACGCAGCGAGCGATGAAAGGCTGCAAACATCATCTCACGCATGGCTCTCTTATTCAAAATTTCTGCATTTGACTGAGCGGGACTGATCCATCAAATCATCATCAACGTCATCATAATGTTGCTGAATTACGGCTTCCCCTTGTCGATGCCATCCCAAAGTTTGGCAAGGCCACAATCCGTGCCACTGATGTCATCGCTCCATGTCTGTAGTGGTCGTCTCTTCTGTTCTTTTCTTATTTGTAAGCCATTCGTGAGTGAAAGCAACTTAAACTTGTTACTGGCATGCTCGTATCGCAAAATCCATTTTCCTCCCATTCGTACTGAACACTTTGGCCATTTTCTCACTGGTCAGCCATACCAGACCGGACCGGCTTACTTTCACCTCTGCTGCCATTCCATCACCTGATTCATCCAATCAGCCGTCATCCCTTACAGTGATGTGTCTTCCCTCAACCTGCTCATGTTCATTCAAAGTCAATAAGATGTTCTTTGCTTGTATTTGCTCCTTAAATGTTTACTTTCATTATTACGATCAGAGTTTCGGCTAGAGTATAATTCACGGTTAGAAGTTAATTTACGCACAGCTTATTGCTGTTAGTAAGTTAATTTGCCCTTCGGTTGAACGCGTCGTCACGTTGGTCGGTTCAAATGTTTGTTGTATCGCAGGAATCCCACATTCAGGGCTTGCAAGTTCACCGGGAACTCCCTGCTGTAATAATAAACATCTATAAATATCAATCTATTGATCCGTGTGCTCATATCTCTCCACATTCTAAGGAAGCTTCTCTCCGCTTCTCTTTGTGTACTTCTCAGTGGTCGATCGATTCTCTTTGTCCGGTCCACGTGACTGATCGACAACTCGTAGCTCTCGCTGCTTTAATATGTTACAGTGGTAGCCCAGCACAACGACTGTTGTTTTAACAGTAATTAGTGTAGCGGACTATCGTTGCAATACTGAGGTAGCGGATTATTGCCGTATAGCTGTGCTCCTTGTAAAACAGTGCTTCGTGACCCTCGGGTGAAAGGCGCTTTAGAAATGCAAATATTATGATTATTAATTGGTGGAGTAAATTGTAATTTCACGTAGGTATATTCTCTAATCCGCACTGATTGCCGTGGTAATATAACAGCTTTTTTAAGCATAAAAGGAATTAACCCCCAGATAATATGGTTAGATTTCAAGTTTACGCTCAGATTTTTCAAAAAAATAATTAGAAATAAATACTGCCTTGGTTGCGTTTGACCATGTGTGTGGGGAGCAGTGGCATAGTTATTGTCGTCCTATAGCAACAAAAACACATGGGCACCCAAGCTTGATTTCTGCTCACAATCAAATACAGTGGTAAATAGTTGAACTGGTTCTGGATCTACTCTGGGTAGGCTCAGCATTAATTTACTACCTGGAGATGTATACAAACTTCAGGACTGTGGAGGCAAAGGTGATCGGACGAGGCACTGGCCACCCACCCCCTCCATGTGCCGTGCCGGCCTTCGTTAGTGCTCGTTCAACAGCACTTGCCTCAACAGTCTGTTAAAGGCTATATGGGGGCGGGGCTTTGCCAGTGTTCACACCTGAGGGAGGCGATTTGCATAATGGCATGATTACCCACACTGCCACTCTCACTGTCTCAGCGTCGCTGCATTGTTCGGACCAATTTCGCACCAGGCGTGTCAGCCACCATTGCGCCGTGACGGGCATGGCTTCGCAGCGAACGGAGCCGCTCGACGCGACGCCGCGCTCTGCTCGTCTTCTTGATGTCGCCGCTGTCACAGCAAAGTGCGGATAACGCGGAAGGCATTGGGGGGGGTGGGCGGTGAGCGACACCGGCGTCCAATCAACCACACGATCGTTTAATTAGCAACGTTCTAACGACGGGCGGCACGGTGGCCCAGTGGTTAGCGCTGTCGCCTCACAGCAAGAAGGTCCCGGGTTCGAATCTCTCGGCTCGGGTGCCTTTCTGTGTGGAGTTTGCATGTTCTCTCCCCGTGTCCACGTGGGTTTTCGCCGGGCACTCCGGTTTCCTCCCACAGTCCTTCAAGCATGCTGCTGCATAGGTTGATTGGCTCGCAGGCTAAATTGCCCCGCAGTGCCCGGCGATGGACTGGCGTCCCATCGTCGGTATATCCTTCCCTTGCGCCCTGTGTCTGCCGGGATAGGCTCCGGCTCACCGCGACCCTGTATAGGACTAAGCGGTTTCAGACAATGAGATGGGAGATGAGACGTTCTAACGTCTAAACGAGCGAGCTCGCACAATTGTAGATGTGCACCTTCACGCACGTTTAGGGTCCGACATAAGGGGAGGAATAAAGGTACTGTGGTGGGACTCCTAACAGAGCCGTCTACCCCCCCCTAAAAAAAAATAAGAGGCATCTACAAAGCGGTTGAGCATGCCTCTAACGTGTGAGGCGAAACATCGCGATGGGGAGAGAGAGAGAGAGAGAGCGATCGACGCGGCTATCCCTAAGTGCAGCTTTTCAAAGCAATCATCAAACAAGCGGAACACAGACTGTGGAAATAAATTGAGCCCCACAGTGGTAATACTTTAAACCACTGGCCTGAACATAAACCACACTACAGTACTATTAGGATGCTCATCAAATGTGCACATTTTAAATCCATATGAGACATAGATCTCATTGTAATGTATCAATATGACTTCCAGGTTGATAAATGCATTAAGCAAACATCTTATTTATCCCTAAATGAATTTCCATCTCCATGTCCAATACTCCAAGGGGTTCTCAACATTTTGTAACCTCAAGGTTCCCTTGGCCCACTCGGGTCCAGTCTCCAAGAACCACCAGGTGGTGCTCGCGGACCCACTGATGGGTCACGACCCACCGGATGAGAATGGCTCTACTGAATACGATAAAAAATTGTATCCCTTATTTTATGTCCTTGTCTAAATAATAGCCATTATTTGACCTTCAATTGAACTGCTCTAATGTTAATGTTGTTGCTGATATGCTGTTCTCTCCACAGCACCGTGCAGCGGTTTGTGACCCCCTCGGATGAAATGCGCTCTAGAAGCGCAATTATTATTATAAGGTCTTCTAATGCTGTGTAAGTTGTGATTTTTTTTTTGCCATACCTCACCGCTCATCGGTGTCGATTCGTGAAATGTTAACAATTTGCCACCGATGTTATCTGTCACTGGGAATCGAACCTGGGTGGCTGGGTTTATAGTGCAGCACGCTAACCAATGCACCCCCCACTAACCAATATAAAAGGCTCATACGGGTACAATGTGTTTGTGTGATCACACAGCAGTGTGTGTAATTGACTGAACATGTGGAAACTGGCCCACACGAAATACGGTGCATTGATTTACTCAGCGGCTCACTTAAAAATAAAAAGTGACACACACACACACACGTTTGGTTTATATAACATAAACAGTGCATAACATTTACGCGTAAATATCCAATTTGTTCTGTCTGCCAAGAGTGATAGTAAAACCATTCAGTTACACCATCGGTATTAACGAGTAGCATTAACGCTGCATGTGCATAGTGTACGTAACGAAAACAGATGTGTAAACAGTCTTTAGGTAGCCCATGCTTTGTCCCACAGCCTGCCTCTTTCCTTAATGCTGCCACATTTTTAACATCTACAACTCTGGAAAGGAACCAAGGGGAGCCTAGCATAAAGATGCTTTCACGTGCTTAACCTAATTTGGAAGTATTCTTCTCTCAAAATTACAAGGACCTCTCCTTCCATTGGCAACGTCCACTGTTTTTATTTTGTAAATACCAATGGCACCAAAAGGATTGACAAACATCACCAAAGCCTGTCTCCAGCTCCCCCATAATTCACTACTTGTCTCTAAGTGAGAGACAATTATAGTTATATGAGTTTACATTTGTGGCAGTTTTTCTTATAAACAGGAGATTGTAGCTGGGTGGCGAGGGAAGTTGTATGTTAGGAGGAAGAGCCATCGCAACCCTGTAGGCAAAGGTCCTTCTACCCCAGCTAAGGTCAAGCCTGTGAGCTGTCACAGCCTGCCAGGGCATGAGTGGCAAGGAATTTAATTGACATTGACAATCTGGCCCTGACCAGAGTAGGGATCTATAGAAGAGGTTGACAAAGTAACTGAATGACAAAACCTAACAAGGCAGTTCAATTCCGAGTCACCCGTGTGTGCGGTACACGAGAGATGACCTGTAGCAAATTTGAGAACAGCATGACAACTGAGAAGACAGACGATAGCTGGGAACTGTGGCGACTGCTGCTGCTGTTGGAGTGGTGCCGGGATTGGCAGGGGTGTGGGGACCAGGAAAATGAGGAAGGGTGAAGAAATCCGTGCCTATCTCCAGTGGAAAATTCTCCAGACCTCTAACCCTTGATACCAGGAATGTGGGCCGATTGAAAGCACTGAATTATGGAGCACAAGTATGTCACCGTGCTTTTATAAATAGGCTGAAAGGAAGGTACAAGCCATTCTCGACGGATCCACTAATGAGCCCTTAGATTAATTCCCTCCGTGCCACATAGTCAATCGGTGGAGGTGACGATGATGAACTACAGCGTCCACTGCTGAGGGATTCAATGCTGGTTTCGAATTAAAAAAAAACCTCTGTTCAAAAGCTGCCTCACACTGCGACGAAAAGACAAGGTGCCCAATGGAGAAAAAAAAACCACTGGCGTTGTATACTAGCAGCCTCAGATCTCATGAAATGTGGCCATTGCAGGGGAGCTGAGTCGGTTGGGGGGAGAGTAAAGAGAAGATAAACCGTTAAAATGTTCTGATGACGTACCTTGGGTTTGACTCAGGTCGGTATCCCACTCATCTGCTACTCTGTCTTGCCTTACAAGGGAATGTGCCACAGCAGGGCTGTGGCAGATGCCTTGTTTCTGCAAGTGCTTGCTCGGTTTACATTGCTGCCTGTCCAAACTGCATAACGTATCACGTCGTAATTGCCCATATGCTCAGGTCTGGAATAGCCCGAGGACCTTTTTCCTGCAGCCTCTCCAAAAAAACAATGCCTGCGCATGGCCATAGGACTTTGTTCTTAAAATCACGTTTTAATAAACCGTGTAATTTATTCAATGTGAACTGGGTACATCGATACCATATATAGCACTTTTTACATACAAAGTGTAGATCGGAAAAAGTACAACTTCACAGCTATTTTAAGTGATTTTTCCATGGGAATTTTACAATGTACAAGTTGTGACGTTTTTGAAAGTTTTTAGATTTTTAAAAAAATCTTGGTTTAATTCTTGTTCTTGTTTTAAAAAAAAAGCTTCACAAATAGCAAAAGTAACGATTATTAATTTTAAAACAACCGTTTATTCAGGCAGGAGGCAAATTAGCCTTGAAAGCTTTGAAGGTTTAATGGGGGTAAAGAAAACATATGTTGTACCTGTTTAGATGTGAGCCTGATAAGAGATCCTTCATATCCCTGCAAAACACAACACAGGCAACAGTTAATAACAACAAACGAGTGAAACATAAACCCGTTAACATAAACTAAGCGAGGTGGCAAGACCCACATTCTGGCAAATCAATGAATTGTCATGGTTCACAGCGACGATTCAGGTCGATCAACAAACCTTTGCGATTTTCACTTCAGCGCTCGAGAAATGCAATTATTAATAATATAATATAAACCATTTCCCAATATATGTATTATAATTTTGCTATTTCAATTTTTAGTTGAAAGTCAGATCATGCGTGGACATGTTGTTTTGCAATGACGTGTATATTTAAAATTCCAAAAAATATTATTCTTGCTGATTTTCCATTCTAATGTCGTCATTGTTAGGTCCCGGGTTCGAATCTCTCGGCTCGGGTGCCTTTCTGTGTGGAGTT
>JAZEWT010000001.1:8261064-8280439 GCA_036362905.1 Mordacia mordax
TTCCTGCCTTACGCCCTGTGTTTCCGGGATAGGCTCCGGCTCACCGTGACCCTATATAGGATTAAGCGGTTTCAGATAATGAGATGAGAGAAGTCTCCCCGTTTTTTTTTTAGAGAAGCACCTATAAATAGATCAGGTCACCATCGTAAGGCTGTAGAATTTTTACATGGACATATGAGCATTTGTTCAACTTTATCTATTGAGAAATGCAAAACTTTTGAACATCAGACGATGCACACCGGCTAGAAAATAACAATAAAAAATCTACGGTTACCGCAAATGAACCGCAGCACGTTTGCGCAATAGGTTTACCGATTTCAAACGCGGAGCATGCCCACAACTGTATATACAACGTTATATAAAGGAGCACGTGTTAATGCATGTATGTCCACACCGAGGTAACCGAGTTCGAATCCGTCGTAAGTGCAATTTCTATCTGCACGCCACCAATGCTTTTATATCTCATCTCATCTCATCCCATGGTCAGAAACCGCTTAGTCCGGTACAGGGTCGCGGTGAGCCGGAGCCTATCTCGGCACACACAGGGCGCAAGGCAGGGATATACCCACGATCGGACGCCAGTCCATCACCGGGCACTGATGGCAATTTAGTCTGCAAGCCAATTAACCTATGCAGCAGCATGTTTTTTGGACTTTAGGAGGACACCAGAGTGCCCGGCGAAAACTCACGCGCACACGGGCAGAACATGCAAACTCCACACAGAACGGCTTTTATATCTTACTTTAGAATAGAAGAGGTTTCATTTTTACAATTTCTGACAATTATACAGGTGTTAAGATCTTAAAACACCAAAATCGACACCTTTCACAGAGTGTCTAGTTTGCAAAAGCCACATATACTTGTGACGAAATATGCAAACAAAAAGCTATGATAACATATGCATTGCCCTTTAAACTGATTGTCCTGCACCAATCTATTCTTCACATATGTACACTGGCATAAGTACCCATATCTTATTTGAGCTTTACTTTCTACGTATTGATATATATTTTGAAACGTTAACGAGATCTGAGCTTTAAATTCCCACGTTTGCAGTAGTTCCATTAAAACCGTTGAGTACTCGTTCACCTTTATGCTGGCGTCAGCAGAACTTGTTAGACGCTTGGAATACGATCGCCCGTAGGGCGGGTACTCTGCTAGCACTTATACAACGGTACAAGCAAGCAAATGCGAGCGATTTAACCTATGAACTTCATCCTAACTCATCAGGAGCTAACCACAACCGAGCAGTCGATCAAAGTGCTTTACTTATGCCAAATATCGCTCAAAGTTTTCTCTCTTTACCGAACTTATTTATTTATTTTTGCTCGCCATTAAGACGATTCGGCTCCCCCGTACAGGTCAAGCGGCCTCAGCTGGTTAAACAGATGAACGTGACCCCAAATTGTGGCCCACAGTACAACTCTCTCACTCTCGAGTCTAGTTTCGTGCTACCTGCTGCCCCACACAATGTCCAACGTCTTTGCCACAACCCAGAAATATATCGGCGAGGTGAGACAAGCACTGGACCTCAAGAATTAGAAATGCGGAGAGTGAGGATGTGAAAATGTACAAAGACGTTACGCTCGGATGCTTAAACCTCATCCCGTGGTCAATCGGTTAATCCTTCGAACAAGCCATTGTCCGAAAGTGTTGGCAGGACTGACACCCAAAGACAAAGATCCCCCGTATAAACTTACAGACCGTAGGGTCAAGTGCCACTTAGCGAGCAGCTATGAAGGTCGACACGGCGTATGAGGAAGTGGGAGACCAGCGCCACGTCCGGCCACATTTTTCTCCCAAGTGGCAATGTTTACAAACCGCACCAAGTACTGATTTGAAGCCGAGTTGACCCAGGGGAGGACCCAGGACCGATGATTCACAAAACCGTCACTGGCTGTGACCGTGAGTGGGTGTAGCTCAGCGCGCCAACCGCTGAGCCACCGCTTCCCCCAACCACACTGGCACCACACACACACACACACACGCTCACACGCTCCCAATTAAAACCGCACACCACGGACCCCAACAACAGCAACAGTCAGCCTTTCACTTCAATTAGGCGGCAGTGCAAAGTTACCGCCGAATTAATTAGTGCGCCCGCACAATTGGGGCCCGAAACAGAGCCCGTCTCCGGCCACCTGCGTGCAGCCCGCATGCCGACCGACTTACGCAATTTAATTAAATAAATAGCCCTGCCCGACCGCTGGCACCCACGAAGAATAAAATCGCAAGGGGGGGGGCACTGCAGGAATCCCTGAGAATCAGGGGGCTCTCAACATTTTGCAACCTCAAGGGCCACTTGAGTCTGGTCTCCACTGACCGCTAGGTGGCGCTCGTGATTACAGCCTTGATTACGAGTGCCGCGGTGAATTCAACGCTTCTGAACGCGCAGTATCTGCTCACTCGGTCCTTGACTTCAGGGAGTTGTCATTTCCTTGTTGCCTTTGCAGGAGAGACGGTGAAGCGGTGTCGCGCCTTAGCACCCTGGACTTCCGACGCCGGCATAGCAGTTGAAACAACGTGCAGGAGAATCGCTCTTTCGGGATAGCCGTGTCGAGCGCGCCCTCCTCTCTCCTTCGCACGTTTGGAGGCATGGTCAACACAATGAGAAATGATATTGAAATACCGCCTGCCCTCCATTCAGTCTACCTTGTTAGCAGTACGAGGAACACGACTGCTTGAGGGGAGTTGCCACCCCACAAGGCACAAAACTCCGAGACATATCTCATCTCGTCTCATTGTCTGAAACCGCTTAGTCCTATACAGGGTCGCGGTGAAGCCGGAGCCTATCCCGGCAGACACAGGGCGCAAGGCAAGGATATACCGACGATGGGACGCCAGTCCATCGCCGGGCACTGCGGGGCAATTTAGCCTGCGAGCCAATCAACCTATGAAGCAGCATGCTTTTTGGACTGTGGGAGGAAACCGGAGTGTCCGGCGAAAACCCACGCGGACACGGGGAGAGCATGCAAACTCCACACAGAAAGGCACCCGAACCGAGAGATTCGAACCCGGGACCTTCTTGCTGTGAGGCGACAGCGCTAACCACTGGGCCACTGGGCCACCGTGCCGCCCCCGAGACATATCGTGGTAGGAAATCGAATAGCATAAAGAGAGGGGCGGTATTTGTTACTGGCAAAAACACGTAACTAAAATGACTTCGGCGGTGAAAATGTACAGATTTCTTAGAACCGGTGACTCAAAAAGCAGGATAAGCCTGGGGGAATAAATAAGACAGATGGTAGCCACACTTCCAAGACGCCTGGCCAACACGGAAGGATTAGGCCAAATAATCCACCCCCCACCCACCCACCCCCAGATCTCTCTAGTGAAGGCCCTTTCTTGCTCCTGCAGTGGCACGAGCAAGCAGTTGCAGGGCTGCACCTTCACCTTTGATTCCAGAAGAACGGTAGGGGGATCATCGGATACACTTGAGACCAGCGTTATTTCATAGTGCCGGTTTAACTCATTACAGAGCTATAATACTGCATAACCGGTGGGAACACAAAGATTTGCATTGTGTGACCCTGTACGGTTTTCGTTCGTGTCGTAATCTCGTAGCAAGCATGACCTTCAGAGTTTAAAGCCACACAATGTGCGATGCATAACGTAATTGTTAAAGGGCCGTAATAGAGTACACTAAGATTTAATTGGAAATATAAGCATGAGCGTCTACTTAATACTGCCGTTATATATATGCAGAATCTTAAAGTCTTTTTTTTATGTGCAAGTGCATACAAACAACAGTGAGAGCACAAACTAATTGTAGCATTTAGATTGTGACTTTGGCAAAACGCCTGTCTCAGTGATTTTGGGGGATAAATATCAATGACCCACAGGCATGTCCGTAATTTCACTCCATCTATCTGCATGGTAAAAAGTCGTGGCTTATGGGTAATCTAAATATATACTTGAGCGAGTGCAAGTACAACGTATGTTTGCACTGAGGATAGAGGGCTCAAATCCATCATAAGCTGTAAGGTCGTTCATATTTGTTGTATCGCAGGAATCCTGCATCCAGAGCTTGCAAGCGCATTGGATATTTTCTGCTGTAACACACGTCTAATAATAAGCTTCCATCTTTAAGCGCAAATTTTTTCAGCACTACACCGTCTGTTTTAATATCTTATTTCAGCTTTACTTTGCGCGTAATAATTATCGTTCTGAAACTTTAACTCTGGGGAGGCACGGGAGCCCAGTGGGTAGCGCTGTCGCCTCACAGCAAGAAGGACCCGAGTTCGAATCTCGGCTCGGGTGCCTTTCTGTGTGGAGTTTGCATGTTCTCCCCATGTGCGCGTGGGTTTTCGCCGGGTACTCCGGTTTCCTCCCACAGTCCCAAAAACATGCTGCTACATAAGTTAATTGGCTTGCAGACTAAATTGCCCGCAGTGCCCGGTGATGGACTGGCGTTCCATCGTCGGTATATCCCTGCCTTGCGCCCTGTGTCTACCGGCATAGGCTCCGGCTCACCGCGACCCTGTACAGGATTGAGCGGTTTCTGACGATGAGATAAGAACTTTAACTCTGTTTCAGCTTAAAATTCCCACTCTTAGACAACCATCGATCTTCTTTGATCACTCTTTTACGTTTGCCTTGACGTCAGAAGAAAGTGTTACACGATTGGAACAAGATCGCCCATAGGGCGGGTACTCTGCTCGTGCCTGGCGCCTCCTTATCCGTGATGACACTGCGGATAACTGGGTGACGCTGTACAGACTTAAGGGAAGATCACGGATAATCACGAATGAGAAGGAAAGGGCCAGCGGATACCTTGTGAATCTCGCATCCAGAGCTTACAAGCTCACTGGGCATTTTCTGCTGTAAGAATTAACAAGAATGTATCTATCTGCTGCTGGCAATGAGTCACGGATAATGAGACTTCCGCTGCAGTGACTGAGTCCGTTGAGATTCAACAGGAAAGGCGTAATTTTGATCTCATCTCCGCAAAGCACCAGGCTGTTGTATGATTTTGAGACAGGGCTTGTGTAATACGGCATTATCATAAATGGTACAGCGGATAAGCCACACTATGGCGATAAGCTGATTTGGGCAAATTATCGGGTTAGAGGGAAAAGTATTTTGTAATTTTAACCTCTAGTGTGTAAACTACTTAAAATAAGCTTTGAAATTATACACCATTCACTGAAATTAGTGGAGAACTATAAGTCAAGGGGTTCTCAACCATTTGCACCACAAGGCCACCTCGAGGTCTGGTCTCCACGGTGGCACTCGTGGCCCACTGGTGGAGAATGGCTGTTCTAAGTGGATTAATTATTTGGACAAATACATATACGTACATCCAGATCAGATGTCCTATATTTAAATATTGAGCCATGTGCTGTACAGAAGAAATGCTATGCGACCTGACAACATATTTGAATGAACTGGGTGTGCAATTATACAGATCTCATCTCATTGTCAGAAACCGCTTAGTCCTGGTACAGGGTTGTGGTGAGCCGGAGCCTATCCCGGCAGACACAGGGCGCCAGGCAGGGATATACTCACGATGGGACGCAAGTCCATCACCGGGCACTGCGGGCAATTTAGTCTGCGAAACAAAAATTAACCTATGCAGCAGCATGTTTATTGGCCTGTGGGAGGAAAACGGAGTGCCCGGCAAAAACCCACGTGGACACGGGGAGAACATGCAAACTCCACACAGAAAGGCACCTGAGCCGAGATTCGAACCTGGGACCTTCTTGCTGTGAGGCGACAGCACTACCCACTGGGCCACCGTGCCACCCTAATTACATAGATGTTGGTGTAGTTACATAATCATGTCATGATGACCTTGTAAAATATACGTGCATTTTTGTTTTAAATACACATGCTTGAATTATGCTCACAATACAAAATCGTGGTACACCATCAACAGATTACAACTGCTCTTTCCTACAGAATGTATCCATGTAGGGATGTAATGACCTCCAAGATATCTAAAGAATTATCAGAATTTTTTGAATCAAGATTTGCTTATAAAAAAATCAATTACTTTTCACTTCCGTTTTAACCGCAGCATTTTGTTGCTAAAATGAGAATTGTTCTACACAGCTGCTCTTTTGGGATAGCCGCGTTCAACGTGGGAGGCAAAACTTCGCGAACAAGAGAGGAGCAGCGATTGACCTGAAAGAACACCTTTGGAAGCAATCGTACATCTAGCCCTGAAAACCTACATTAGTAGTACAGCTGTGTTGAAGAACAGCTTTGGAAGAAATTGTGCATCTAACCCTGAAAACTTAAATCAGTACAGCTCCATTGAATGTTTCTCTCTCCTTCCCCCAGATTATAAGCATCGTCAGGCTTCAGTGGCCTGATGATGAGAGGAGCAACACTCGACATGGCTATCCTGGAAGAACATCGCTCAAGAGCAGCTTACTTTGTTTGTTGTTTATAACCTCTCACATTTGTACGAATTGTAAGTTTTGCTGGCTGACGTGCAGGCGCGTGGGCGGTTAGGCCAGCGGACGTGCCAGAGGAGAGATTGGGACCAAGATGGAGGGATATGGACCGCGGATAGGATTGTAACAAATGATTCACGGCTAGGTATTTGATAAATGCTACTGACTCAAGGTCAGGAATTGATTCCAGATTCGACTGTTAACAATGCTGGGAAAGCAGCAGCCGTGATCGGCTGGAGGCCTGGGGTCACGTAAAACCTCATTACTTTCAAGGTGTACGCAATCGAAGCACATTTGTTATCACATTGTGAATTGATGCGTGCACCGTGCGCGCAGAGAATCGACATGTCAACGCCGCCCCTAGCTGTTGACACATCTACATCCGTGAAACAAAGGAGATTCACAGGACAGAAAAGACTATGAACCGCAAACAAGAAATGAGAATAAAGCTCAGCCAAACCTGGAGGTCGGCAATGCACAACTATAGAGCTCTAAAATGCGGGCATCAGAAGAGAATCACCAAGTGTTTGAGGGACTGGGCAGGCTTTCAGGAGATGCAGGCTAGTGGGTGAGTCAGAGGCGGAATTGGATTGGATTAATGTGATTCCGGTGTGCGAGCAAGACAATGGAACCTTTTCAAATGGACCCCGATCTTCGTCTATTGTTCCTGGAAGAAAGCAAGGCTCTGGAAGAGACTTAACACATACATCGTACCTACATATAAATAGG
The DNA here is from genome assembly GCA_036362905.1 of Mordacia mordax. Lineage (NCBI taxonomy): Eukaryota > Metazoa > Chordata > Hyperoartia > Petromyzontiformes > Petromyzontidae > Mordacia > Mordacia mordax. Next base: position 8,268,195 of record JAZEWT010000001.1, read on the forward strand.
AGTCACACACGACACAGGCACAGAGCGCCTGAGGATGCCTCGAACTTGTGAGGCGAAACGTCGCGATGGAGGGAGAGGGAGCGATCGACGCGGTTGTCCCGAGAGAGCAGCTTTTCGAAGCAATCAACATCCACTTCCATCCAGAACAGTAAACAACCGATAATGGGGTGGCAGGGCGGTTCAGCGATAACGTTCCGTTCCCCACCTCACGTTCGTTCCCCACCTCACGTTCGTTCCCCACCTCACGTTCGTTCCCCACCTCACGTTCGTTCCCCACCTCACGTTCGTTCCCCACCTCACGTTCCGTTCCCCACCTGACGTTTCGTTCCCCACCTCACGTTCGTTCCCCACCTCACGTTCGTTCCCCACCTCACGTTCGGAGTAACCGTGCCAAGTATTCTCTCTCTCATCGTCGGACCACCGAAACCTGATGAGGCCTTCAACGTGGGAGGCAAAACATCGACGATAGAAGGGGAACGCTCGATAGAGCTATCCCCAAAGAGCAGCTGTGCCGAACAATTCTCATACATCCAGCAACATGCTGCTGTAAAAACGGAAGTGAAAATGTAAGAACGTTAGTGAAAATGTTTTGATTTTTTTTTTATCAAATTTAGACCACAAAATTCTGATCAGGGCGGCGCGGTGGCCCAGTGGTTAGCGCTGACGCCTCACAGCAAGAAGGTCCCGGGTTCGAGTCTCTCGGCTCGGGTGCCTTTCTGTGTGGAGTTTGCATGCTCTCTCCCCGTGTCCGCGTGGGTTTTCGCCGGGTACTCCGGTTTCCTCCCACAGTCCAAAAGCATGCTCCAGGATAGGTTGATTGGCTCGCAGACTAAAAATTGTCCCGCAATGCCCGGCGATGGACCGGCGTCCCGTCGTCGGGTGTATTCCTGCCTTACGCCCTGTGTTTCCGGGATAGGCTCCGGCTCACCGTGACCCTATATAGGATTAAGCGGTTTCAGATAATGAGATGAGATGAGAAAATTCTGATCATTCCAGAAGTCATCACAAGCCTACATGGATATATTCTGTACACATTCCCACCTCAGCACCTTCCTGCGCCGAGTTTGTATGTTCTCCCCTTGTTCATCGTGGGTTTCCTCCGGGTTCTGTGATTTCCACTCCACAACTATAAAAACACCCTTTTACAAATTGGTCGATAACATCATAATACATCGGGACGCAGTGTCTGGTGGGTTGGCTCTGGCTGGCCGCGTGGCGCTCTCTCTCCTCCCCATCTCTCTGTAGTTTCCTGCAGTGCCTTCGGACCCCTGGGTTAAAGGTTCTATATATATATATGTGTGCGGTAACATCGTTATTAACCTCACTGATATTGCGCTACATTATGCTGTATATTGCTTGATATTGCTCAAACCGCCCCGTGGAAACAATTGCGCACAGAGAAACAAGGGACGCTACAGCTCCCGCCTCCTGCACCTTGGGGCACTATACCTCTACATCGCAAGCTGCTCGCGATGTGCGAGCTGCTGCCCCATTTGGCACTGGGGCCATCTATTGATTAGCGCTCATTACCGTGGTCAAATGCTGTAACGGACAAGTGACAAAATGCCTAATTATTGCGTGGTTAAGAGGCCGAGTCAAATTTATTCTTCACAGCTTTCGAAGTGACATGTAGCTTTGCGCATTCATGGATGTAATATGGATTTTTTTTTTCTATACCAGCTAATCACTTTCATAACAGCAATTCAATTGACCTGCAATTCTGCCCACGGCTACAAAGTGATTTAAAATGCATGGCTAGGACCGATCATAGGCGTAAGGTTTTTATTCTGTTGGAAGCATCCCTTTCGGCACCGTCACAGATTTCAGGTCGAGAATTCGCACGAACTCTACGTCTGCTGAGAATTGCTCTCAAATATTGCTTCTATGGGGACACCCGTGTCGAGTGCTCCTCTTTTCTCCTTCGTGAAGCACTGCCCCCCCCCCCCGCGTCAGGGACATCACCAGGCTTCCTGACGCAGCTGTCGCAAACAGCAGCTCTTGAGAGCAATTCTTGTACATCGAGCCGTAAATACCTCCATCTGTACAGGACGGTCCAGATGTCTCGTGACCCAAATTAACTTGACCCCTAACATTGTTTTCCTTTGCTCATTCACTTCTGTTTTAATTACAAGCTTGCCAATGGATTTCCAATGACCGTTACGAGTTCATATCCTGGTGAAGAACGGCTTGTTGCGAGCGCATAGGCTCATGAAAAAAAATTCTGGTCACAAAGGGACATATTTTTTTTTTATGAAATGTGGGTCACAAGTTATGTGGACCCATCCTGTAGATGACCTGTGCTACTGTAACTGAGTGAACTGGTCGCTGCACTGCAGAAATGGGCCTCCCCCTTACCAGGCCGTGACGCCATACAGGTCGTGGGAGTTATTTGACCGTATACCAACAATAATAATAATAAACAAGAGCACTCATAACGCGCTATATGAGCAGCGCTACACTGCTGCACATAATGAGATCACACTTCACTGTAAGCTATGTTAACAGGGTGGCTTTTAAGTCAACAAGTATGTAGCGCTGTGGCCTCACAGCAAGATGAAGCCCGGTTCGATCCCCGGCTCGGGTGCCTTTCAGTGTGGAGTTTGCATTGTTCTCCCCGTGCCTGCGTCGGTTTTTTAGCAGGGTATTCCGCTTTCATCCCACTGTCCAAAGACATGCTGCTGCCTAGGTTCATTGGTCCACGGAGTAAATTGTCCCCAATGCCCTGCGATGTACTGGCGTCATATTCTGTATGCAGCCCCGCCTTGCAACCTTCTGTCCCTGTGCGGGATCATGCGTGTATGGATAATGACGATCTCATCTCATTGTCTGAAACCGCTTAGTCCTATACAGGGTCACGGTGAGCCGGAGCCTATCCCGGCAGGGATACACCCACGATGGGACGCCAGTCCACCACTGGGCACTGCGCGCAATTTAGCCTGCAAGCCAATTAACCTATGCAGCAGCATGCTTTTTGGACTGTGGGAGGAAACCGCAGTGCCCGGCGAAAACCCACGCGGACACGGGGAGAGCATGCAAACTCCACACAGAAAGGCACCCGAGCCGAGAGATTCGAACCCGGGACCTCCTTGCTGTGAGGCGACAGCGCTAACCACTGGGCCACCGTGCCGCCCGATAATGACAATGGTAACAAGTAATGGAATTTGAAGCGCGCCACGCAAATTCCGCGCCTGGTCAAAGACGAGATACTGAGACGGAGACGTAGCGAGGGAACCCGTAGAGGCGTGGAGAGGGAAGGCAGCGATACAGCCAGCGGGCGCCAACATTTACCAAACACTGAGGCCTCGATATGGAACTGCCTCAGGGCAGAACTTTCTGTCTGCGAGGGGCGCAGATGATTCCACTGCGCCACCCTGCTGTCTGGACCTTCCCGCTACTGCCTCCCCGGAAAGCCCTGCCCAACACGCAGCGCCACAGCCAACTACGACAACATGTTTGCGCAGTGTCGGTCATCCATCCAAACACTGTGCAGGCTCACGGCTGCATAACTTCCTAGGTCTGACGACATCAGCCGCATTCCTCGTGATGTCTCCCGCTCGAACTGTGACATAAGATAAAAAAAACTGAAGGCTTGTCGCTGGGGGTCAAAAGGTCATTTAATTTTCTGGCGTGTTGATTGACCGCCAGATAACCCCATATTGGATAATTCTAAAAAAAACTATATCTGCAGAGTCAACATGGAACTGTGCAACACAATGATGTAATGTAGTGGTTCTCAGCCCACTTGGGTGCCGTCTCCACGGACCACTAGGCGACGCTAGCAACTCACCGATGGGTCGTGACCCACCGGTTCAGAACGGCAGATGAAATGAAATTAGGCAATTGAAAAGAAAAATGGGATCTATTGCCCATGCTGCATTGAGGGCATGACACGGGTTTTAAATCCGCTACGAAAAATGATCTTCATCGTGCCGTCGCACAGACAGAGCAGACTCGTCGTTTACTCCAAGGCAAGTTGGCAGCATTCGTGGGCACCCTGTCAAGCGAGGCCTGAGTTAAGTCATGCGCACCGCGGATCTGACCACACTACGGTGAATATACTCACATGCAGAAAAATAAGGCGCATCGATGTAGGTTTTCAGGGCTTGGTGCGTGAGAATGAGAAGCCATTAGGTTCCAAACATCGCGAGGGAAAGCAGGGGAATATTCGACACGGCTATCCTGAGAGAGCAGATCGAGAGAAATTCTCATGACAATTGCGCACGTTTTATTTTAGTCTTTACGGAGTCAGACGGCAGAACATCAACGCGGGTCCGTGTCTGGGGGACAAGACTTATCAGGTTGAGCCAAGCCGGTATCTGGGATGAAGTCAGAGCGTAGAAAGAGGACTGCTCACGTGAAGAATGACGTCAGATGGGGAGGGAATGTGGTGCGGTGGTAATACTGGGATGTCACAGCAAGAAGATTATGTGATCAATTCCAGGTTGTCTCTCTGTGTGGAGTTGTTTGTGTTGTCTCTGTGTCCGCCACGGGTTTTAGCTGGGAAATATTAATTTATTGCATTTATATGGCGGTGCCCTATCACCCAGAGATCTCAAAACGATGCAGGAGATAGAGGTATGGGGGAGGCAGCCACGCTGACAGCCGGCGCCAACCCGCTAGGCACTGCGTCACCGTGTATTATGATGGTATTGGCCAATTAATGAGCGTTTTTTTGTTGTTGTTGGAGGGAACCACAAAACCTGGAGGAAATCCACGCAGAACAGGTGGAGAACACACAAACTCCACACAAAGAGAGGACCGATGTGGGAATTGAACCACCGTGGGCAGGAGCCTATTTCTGTGAGACGCAGATGTTACCACTCCACCACCCTGCCGTCCAAGAAAGGTTTCCCTCCTAGAGCCAAAATAAAACACTCACTATTTGGCAGATAACGTCTCAAAATGTAGAGGACGTGGCGTTTGACAAATGTCGGTGCCGGCTTAACGTGTGGCTGCCACCCCCATCCCCACACTTCTCCGCGATTCATCATTGAATGCTCGTCTAAGTCCGTTCTCTTCTCTCTCCGAGGGCGAACGAAAACCGTGCAAGAAACGGCAGATGACGCCTCCAACGTGCGAGGCGAAACGTCGCACAGGAGAGAGGAGGAGTTCTCAACACGGCTATCCCGAGAGGACAGCCTCTCATCTCATCTCATTATCTGAAACCGCTTAATCCTATATAGGGTCACGGTGAGCCGGAGCCTATCCCGGAAACACAGGGCGTAAGGCAGGAATACACCCGACGACGGGACGCCAGTCCATCGCCGGGCATTGCGGGGCAATTTTAGTCTGCGAGCCAATCAACCTATCCAGGAGCATGCTTTTGGACTGTGGGAGGAAACCGGAGTGCCCGGCGAAAACCCACGAGGACACGGGGAGCGCATGCAAACTCCACACAGAAAGGCACCCGAGCCGAGAGATTCGAACCCGGGACCTTCTTGCTGTGAGGCGACAGCGCTAACCACTGGGCCACCGCGCCGCCCGTTATTTGATTATTGTGGGTTATTTTTGTTGTCGTTGGTTCGGGTGATTAAACGCTCTCAGAATTCCCACACACACACAAAAAGAGCTGCGGTACATCGCACTACACCGACAGTTACATAAACCGATCGCTTTCCAATACTCGTTCAGCTTGTGACAATTTCGTCAAACTGAGTGAATTAACGTTGAATAAATGTCACGTCGGAGCGCTGAGAGACATCGTGACATTTCGAAAAATGTATGCGCATTGCGTCTGTGACCTATGATCGAAGTCAAATGTGAGACCAGGCCATAATTTAGAAAGTTACCAGTAAATGACAAATATTAATAATGGCAGGGCCCTTTACTTTGCTATTACTATGGGTGTAATGAAAGCAACGATCATCAATTAATCTTGATTGTGCTCACGGTACTTGCATCACATTGTGATTGTAAGGATAAACTTGTAAGGATTCACATTGCCTCCAGTCACTGAATGGTCGGTCACTGTAAAGTGAAACGAGGATTAACGAATGGAATAAAACCATAAATCTTAACGAATTCATTTCCCAACGGGCATTTATTAACCCCTTTCATCCTTCATTTTACCTTTCTCATAAAATATAAGATTTTGTTAACAGCCTCTAAATATATCTCCAAACAAAAGGGCCTGAAAATTCAAGTGATAAAAGCAACTGCGATTATGTTACCATATCTCATCTCATCTCATTATCTGAAACCGCTTAATCTTATACAGGGTCACGGTGAGCCGGAGACTATCCCAGAAACACAGGGCGTAAGGCAGGAATACACCCGACGACGGGACGCCAGTCCATCGCCAGGCATTGCGGGACAATTTTAGTCTGCGAGCCAATCAACCTATCCAGGAGCATGCTTTTTGACTGTGGGAGGAAACCGGAGTACCCGGCGAAAACCCACGCGGACACGGGGAGCGCATGCAAACTCCACACAGAAAGGCACCCGAGCCGAGAGATTCGAACCCGGGACCTTCTTGCTGTGAGGCGTCAGCGCTAACCACTGGGCCACCGCGCCGCCCATGTTACCATATAGATTTACTTTATTCTGAAGTGCTGCATTGCATTGTTGACATGCGTGGGCCATCACACTCTGGCAGTGAAACACGTGGCACCGTGCGGGTGTCCCACCGACTGCATCATCGTAATACGAGAGATGATGGCTGCCTCACCATGCAAGCAGGCTGACGCCGACCCAACGTGCGCCCACTCCGCAACGAAAGACAACGCACTCAAGAATTGCATCGCCGCGATTGAACGCAGCTAGATCCACTGCTGGATGGAAAGTCGTGCACCCAGCACCTCCGCACCGACTGCAGCGGGCGGCACGGTCGCGCGGCGAGCAGCGCTACCGATTCACAGCAAGAAGCAGCCAGGTTCGAGACCCGGCTCGGGTGCCTTTCTGTGCCAAGGTTACACGTGCTGCCAGGGGTCTGCGTGGATTATCGTCGGGGACTCAGGTTAATTGGCTTGTGGACGAAATTGCCCGCAGTGCCCGGTGATGGCCTGGCGTCTCGTCGTGGGTATATCCCTGCCTTGTGCCCTGTATCTGCCGGGATAGGCTCCAGCTCACCACGACCCTGTACAGGACTAAGCGTTTTCTGACAATGAGATGAGACTCCGGTTTCCTCCCACAGTCCAAAGACATGCTGTATAACTTGATTGGCCTAGATGTAGCCCCACCTTGCGCCCTCTGTCCGCCAGGACAGGCTCCAGCCCCCTGCGAAGGGGTACTTATACTGACGATTATCTCGTGCAGCGTATGGCATCTCGGACGCGTTCCATGCCTTGGCTGCCACTCCATTTTTATTTTTGACCGTCATTCATCATCCCTTCAAGAAACATCTTCTGAACAACCCTCACTTTTAATCTACAAACTTATTTAGCGATCCCCGCTGGATAACTGTTAAAAAAAAAAGCCATATAGCTCAACGATTCCTTCGAGCTTAAATTAAATAAAACTGACACCTGTCTTAAGACGTTTGTAACATGTCGCTGACATGGTCCATACCCCAAACCATGGATTCCTCTCTCCGAGCACCCGCCTCTCCGCGGCGCTCTGCGCACTCTTCAGCTCTTGTTCAATATTTTTCGCCAACGTACTGATGATGTAGGGGGGGGCGGCGCGGTGGCGTAGCAGTGAGTAGCACCGTCGCCTCGCAGCAAGGAGGTCCCGGGCTCGATACCCGGCCCGGGTGACTGTCTGTGTGGGGTTTTCGAGCTCTCCCTCCACGCACCCACGTGGGTTTTCGACGGGTACTCCGGTTTCCTCCCACCGTCCAAAGGCACGCTGCTGCCTAGGTTAATTGACCTGCTGAGTAAATTTCCCCCAGTGCCCTGCGATGTACCGGCGTCGCATCCTGGGCATAGCCCCGCCTTGCCTCCTCTGTCTGCCGGGATAGGTTCCACCTCCCGCGACCATGTACAGAATTAAGTGGGTGTTGGTAATGACGATGCACTAATGTCGGATTGTCATCGTTCGTTGCATGAGAGTTCCTTTCCAAAGGCTGCTCTTTCGGGATAGCTGTGTCGAGCGCTCCTCATCTCTCCTTCGCGACGTTTCGCCTCTGACGTTGGAGGCATCCTCAGGCGTTCTGAGACGAGGGAACGCTCGACACGGCCATCCCGTAAGAGCAGCTACGGAAAAAAAAATCGCAATTTTCCTTAAACCACCGTGTGCTCTGCGCCGCGTGCGTTTCAGCACAGGTAAGCGCACACCGCCCAATCCCATACTTATCTTCAATCCAAAAATAACCATAGCTTCATGTTTTATTAGCTCTGCATTAAACATAAAAGGCAATGGCACGTACAATCCCCACGGGTAAAGAACAATGGGTGAAAAGTATCAGATGCTCCAGTTCAGAGATTCGCGAATGGCTCCAGTGTGCGTGCCCGCTGCATGCGCTAATGAGTGCCGCTCCGGTTAAAACGGGACAAGCTCGCTTCGATGAACACCGCACGTACTAACCTCCCCCCACACACACACACACACCAAATTGAATGCCGAGAATTGTTGTCGCTCGTCTCTCAATAATCCTGGCAATTCCACCGGCCGCCCGTAAGGAAACGAATAACGGCTCTGGTGGCAAAAGTTCAAGCGTTAAATTAATGCCTGCTCCTTGTGTTATTTATGGTTGCGCGTTTGATGATATATATTTCGCCGCTTTAACTGGAAAACGGTCGTGCGTACGCGACAACGTTGCGGACTGTTGCCTAATTGGGGACGGTATCTCAGCGCCGGGCCTCTCATCTTAGTACAAATGCCAGTGCTTCCGTTGCCAACTGATGTTGCGTTGAATTTTGCACGTAGCCCGCTGTCAATTTATATAATTATCCTGTTGCTCAAAATTGTTTGAACTCCTTTACGCTATTTCGGTACGGTGGAACAAAAAGTTGCTCACCAGATGCCGAACATCTCAGCTTACTAAGTGGGCTGTGAATTACTTCCACAGTTCATGACGAATACTCATTAAGCCCTTTATGTCAACGTTACTCAAGAGACCGTGCAACGCGAGGACGGTCTCCGATTGTTCGTTGGAATAGAATTCGGCTACCACTTAATTCTACCGTCGGAAATATTTTTCGCCACTTGGGGCGGAAGGGTGGCGGCGGTGCTGAGAGCCTCGCACAAAGAAGGTCCCCCCCCCTCTCCCCGGTGCGGTTCGACTCCTGCCTGGGACGCTTTTCTCCGAGTTCTTTGTTTTCGTCCCACAACTATAACAACAAACCGCTCGTAAATTGGCCGACAGCATCGTAATGTATATATGTGCGGTGTCCGACGGGTTGATGCCGGCTAACCACGCGGCTGCCTCCTCCTACCTCTGGGCAGTTTACTCACGCCTCTAAGTCATTCTTCCTTGACACCAAAGGACTATTGTGCGAAATTGTAAATTTGGACAATGTTCCTTTGGTATTGTCTCATTGATATTAATCGCTGATGGACTGACGTCCACTTGTTAGCCCACTGGCCATGATGTCATCGGTTTTAAATTCCCCATGACCGCCTCATGGGCCCTGTGATTAATTATTCCTGAAAACTGGACGGCACAGGCTCCTTGGTGCCATTAGGAAAGCAGGCCACGAAGCGTGGCAGTTAACAGTCTCCACATCTCTGGTGCAAACAAAATCTACTCCTCACAATAGCTCAATTCCTCAATGAGGGTGGTTACAGAAATGAAATGTAAGTACATTTAGGGAAACTACACATTTTACCATCTTTCCGCATTCAACTCAACGCTAATGTTTACATTGTCCTTTTTTACTAAATGTAATTTGTGTTGAAGGTGAAATAGGTCGTAATTGCAATGATTATCAAGCAGAAATTTTGATTTACTTTTCCACTGGATCAGCCACGACGCGTTTAAGTTGACTTTTACGAACGTTCATCATCAGTTCCTGCTTTTATGCAGAGCGTCGGGGAGAGCCGAAGTCTGTCCGGGCAGACACAGGTCACATGGCAGGGCTACACTCAGGATTAGACGCCAGTCCAACGCGGCGGGGCTGGGAAGGGAGGGTGCCATTTGGTCAGGCCAAGGAACCAAGGCAGCGTGTCTTTGGACTATTAGGAGGAACCTGGAGTATCTGCCAAAAGCCTACACTGACACGTGGATAACTTCCAAACTCCACACAGAAGAGCATCCGAGCCGCTCATCGACACGAGGAAGTTTTCACTGCTCGGCGGTATCCCTTCTCATTGTGCCGCCATGCCGCTATGGCTGTTACAGGCAGAGGCTCTAAGATGCGGGCACGCAACGTTATACCTGGGAATTGCTCACCTGTGCAAGGCGCTCCAGACTCTAGTTGTGCGGTTGGGTTGCACTTACTGCAGGTTTAACGCAGCCCGTTTTTGTAGCTCTACTGCTGGATTGTTTGACGACACTGTCACTCTAGTCAGTGAACTGGAGGTGACGCAGAGGTGCAGAACAACAATTATGTTCCGCTCTTCCCGCAATGGTCTTCTCCACCAACCTTTACAGCACGGTTGTCGCCTATCCAAGCGCCATCCCTACTCAACGATTATCTCTGACCACTCGCGGAAGATTCGATTGCGGCGAATTCAAACACAATGCCCTCGTCACGGGCAAGGGTTTGACGTCGATTCATTCGCGCGACTTTTTTTTAAAACTCAAGTTAACCCCTACGCGTCGCCCCATGTTAACACGATGGCACTGACCGTAAAATAGGCGAGAGCTGTCCCCGTAGCGTCCATATCGTCGCAAGATTTACGCAACACTTTCCGCGCCTTGACATTCCCATTGTGCAACATCACCAACTAGAACTCAGCAACAAGGTGCTTATTCTCCAAGGACTCATTAACTCATTTATTTATATTGGCACGACCTCCTTCCCCCTCCCCTCCAATTCCTCCCACGCCGCACGCACCCACACAACCCAAAAAATATTACCCTCGTGGGCACAAACGAATGCTCTAATTCGTGGTGATGGGGTGGGAGGTGAATATCGCAAATCCCATTATCCTCGGGGTTATTCGCGAGTTCACTCAACTCATCCACGAATTAAAACGCTCACATAATTGCAGATATGATGAATTTGCACGTAATTCCACTTATTTGCCAAAAATTAAACCTTCGCAGATATAGTCAGTCGGTCAATTTTTTATTATTATCATATAATCTGGAAGGAACCATCGAGCTATGTAGCTCTTTTAAACAGTTGTCCAGCATGGCGTAAGTTACAACATCTCAGGGCCCGGGGAGGGGGGAGGATTAGTCAGGACAATTAACTTAAGACAGCAGCGAGTCTTTGTATAGGAATCCATTTCGGAATCCGGGACAGTTAAATACGGACAAGCACGGATGATCGTTAGAACAGGGATTTCGGATCGCTGGAGCGAAACCTACTCAGGCCGAGGCGATTTATCAAAAGTTGAGGATTCCGAGGCCACGATTAAGACTGGCTCTCTACTGTATTTAACAGGAACCAGTGTCGTTTAACGCGGACTTTTGTTTCGTGACAATGCAACGTGTGCAGGCGGGGCGGACAATACCAACTTAGGCCAGTGCCGCCGAGATAAGGCAACGTTTAAACTTTAAAGGCATCGCCGAAACTCAAACGGTCGGTGCAAAAAATAGCACGAGAAATGTTCAACCGCGTCCTACCGGAGTTGAAGGTGCGTATCCTTCATCATAATTCAGCACGCGGCTGTCAAACCGTTGACGACAACAATTCATCACAATCTTGGCTATTCCCTATGTTAGGCAACGCTCGCTTCAGTAGCAGGAGCACCGCTGTGTATCGCTTTGCCCTTGCGCGAGTAATTTATGCGCAGGTTTTAATAGAAGGGCTTTCATTTGCTCCACGCATGAATGTCCTTAAAAGGTATTGAAGTTTCGCCAGAGCGGAGCCATTTATTAGTTTGTTTATACAAATTCGTGACAACAGACATAAGCTTCCCGAAATTAACTGCAAAAAAAAAGCAGCAACCTACGTCGCAAGTTTGTAACCTTACTTTTGTTTAATGCGCACTCGAGGGTTTGTGTAAAACCTGAGGCTGATAAGTGAAAAGAGATTAGATTACGGACGGTCAGCGCTTCTCTATCCTGTTACTTAAGCACCGTCATCGATGCCATTATCTGTAATCGATTATATGAATCAGCAGATAAAGCTAAAAGTTCGGGGAGGGGGAGGAGGAAGTGTCTCTCTCTCGCTCTTCCCACGTGTGCCACTGGACGAAAAGTCTCATCTCATCTCATTATCTGAAACCGCTTAATCCTATATAGGGTCACGGTG
>JAZEWT010000001.1:8294824-8305043 GCA_036362905.1 Mordacia mordax
GTGACCCTGTATAGGATTAAGCGGTTTCAGATAATGAGATGAGATGAGATCCTCGAAGCCCTACACCATAACAAACACTTTGCTTCGTCGAAAGCGAGCCCGACGCCTTGAGCGTAGACGCCTGGATATTCCGCGAACAATAAGCACGGCACACTCCGGTGCGGAAATTTTGAGCACTGGCTTTTTGTTTTATCTCGATCTTACTTTTCAGAGAAACAGCGACGCGAGAGGCACTAAAACATCCTCCTGCCTCCCGCCACTCACCGAGTCAGCAGGACCTCGTGTCGGGAAGCGATGCCGGAAGGCCAAAGCCACGCATGAAAACAAAATATAACAACGACATTGAGCTGAAACAGCGTCTTATTGCGAGCTGAAAGGAGCCGTTGAGCCATGGCAGCTCTTCTTAAACAGTTGTCCAGAGGGAGGGGAGGCCAGGACAGTTAACACAGGCAGCGCGTCTCTGGACTGTGGGAGGAAACAGGAGAACTTGCGAACGCAACACGGAACGCTATCCAAGCAGGGAATCGAACCCGGGCGCCTTCTTGCCGTGAAGCGGGGCTGCGATGCTCACCGAGCCATCGCCCCGTAGCATGAATTATTCCTCAATTACTCATACTTGCAGAGTGCCCGCCCTGAGGGCAATCGTGTCCCAAGCGTGTAACACGCAATATTCGCCTGACGCTTCTTCTTGAACATCTTGTCTACTGACAAGACTTCTGACGTGGAGTTATTTCTCGTGATGTACGTTTGGGACAAGGCTTTATAAAGTTTCAGAAGAGCTCTCAATGCGTGGAAGTAAAACTGAATTAGGACAAAAAAAGCCTTGGTGTTGTGGAGATAGAGTGTGCGGATATGAAGGATTCCACGTGGGTTTGAGCCGGTTTTTCCGGTTTACTCCCACCGTCCAAAAACACGCAGCTGTCTCGGTTAATTGGCCTGCTGAGTGAATTGCCCCCAAAAAAAGTGTACCCTGCGATGTACTGGCGTCACATCGTGGGTACAGCCCCGCCTGGCGCCCTGTGTCTGCCGAGATAGGCTCTGCAATCGCGACCCTGTCCAGGATTAAGCGGGTACTGATATTCGACTGAACATAAAGAGTGGTTTGTGACGTATTAATCAACTGGTGCGGACTAATATCTACTTTATATGACAGATCTGGGCGAGGTCTATTTGAAGCCAACCAAATGCACATCGTATTTTGAGTGTTATTGGTGACAGAATCGTTAAATCTAACGCTTGCCGTACTTGAAAACTTAGTTTGATGACATGTTGGCTGACTGCTTTCTAATCCTGGATCTCAGCGCTGTTTGCTGATTTCTCTGACATGGGCATCCTTACTCTGAGCCAACGAATCACGTGGATAAAATTATTTTATAATATTCCAAGACTACAACGTTTCAGAGACCAGATCTTTCTGAGACTCGACCCTCGTGTTTCTAACACGGAAGCAGGTTTGAATTCTAATGACCTTTCACAAAGTCAATAGATCTCGGTACTCTCCGATACCATTTTGGGGGCCTGGTAGAAAAACACAAAAGCCAGTCGGACGGATATATTGACTCAAAGATACGTTTGAACAACGCAGAGGTAGGCACGGTGGCACAGTGAGTAGCTCTGCCGCATCACATGAAGATTACACGGGGTTGATACCCGCCTCGGGTGGCTTTCTGTGTGGAGCGTGTTCTTCCCCTGTCCTGCGTGGGTTTCTTCTGGGTTCTCCGTTTTTCTCCCACAACAACAAAAAAATCCCATTCATTTATTTCCCGATACCATCATACTACACAGGGATGCAGTGTTTGGCTGGTAGGCACCGGCTTTAAGCGTGACTGCCCCCCTCCACCCACACACACACACTCTCCCCTGTTTCCTGCAGCGCTTTGCAGCCCGTGGGTGAAAGGCGTTACGATATAAATATAGAAAACAATGATTACTTCGTTTTCCTCCCACGGTCAAGAGACATGATGCCGAAGCTGATTGTCTTGAGAAGTTGCAATTCGCTTACCTCTGTCGGCTGGATAACCGTTAAAAAGAGACAGCTAAACTAATGTAATGATAGTGTAATTCGTCCACCGCAAGTTCATGTTTGTTTATCTAATCATGGGGTTCGCTCTCGTCACTCATTCACGATCAGTCTCTTTCGACGACCTAACAAGAAAGAAGTTCTGCTGCCGGAGACAAACGGTGGGAGGAAATCAGAGTGCCCGGCGAAAACCCACGCGGACAGGAGGTGGAGAACACGCAAACTCCACACAGATAGGTACCCGAGCCAGGAATCGAACCGGGGTTTTTCTAACTGTAAGGCGACAGCGCTACTCACTGCACCACCGCGCCGCCCTAACAAGCATGGTTAAAAATAGCGAATCACAAAACCACACGAAGAGAGCCATCATCGCTGAGACGGCCCGCGTTGTAGCAGCTGAACGTGCCTTGAGTTTTGTTGAAATTTAATCCGGATTCCGGACGGGCGATACGAACTAAACCTGGACACGGTGATGGACCGCCTCCTTGTGGTCATACTAATCACTGCAGTATTTGGCTTGAATATCATCCTTATCCACGCCATCCTAATCCGGTAGAGGGTCGCGGAGGGCCGGAGCCTTGTATCTACCGATACAAGGCACAAGGCAGGGTTATTCCCATGGTAGTTGAAATTAAGTTGGATGAATTCACCTTTGGGGATAGGTTGATTGGCTCGCAGACTAAAATTGTCCCGCAATGCCCGGCGATGGACCGGCGTCCCGTCGTCGGGTGTATTCCTGCCTTACGCCCTGTGTTTCCGGGATAGGCTCCGGCTTCACCGTGACCCTATTTAGGATTAAGCGGTTTCAGATAATGAGATGAGAGATGAGATGAGAGCTCAGAATGACTGAATGATCAATCAGCCCTTTGAGCTTGGTTGATAAGAATCAATCAACTTTCACTTTGTTATCGTAGAAGACTGAAATCTTCACATTTATAAGGACATACAGGGTTTTGAAACAGAGCGCAGCTTTTTTTGCCAATATCTCGTGTGTTTTTTTTGGATGTCAACTATGATTTGCTTTGTTAAATCATTTCAGGATATTCAATTTTGAGATATGTAAAAGTATATGAGATCAGTTGCCAACATTATAATCGTGTGCGCAGCATGAATCTGGCAGTGTGGATGACACCTTCATAGGCAACCCATATTTATACAAAGCGCTGTCGCAAGATGTGTTTGACAATATCATGTGAAATTTCGGGGGCGGCACGGTGGCCCAGTGGGTAGCGCTGTCGCCTCACAGCAAGAAGGTCCCGGGTTCGAATCTCGGCTCGGGTGCCTTTCTCTGTGGAATCGAATCTCGGCTCGGGTGCCTTTCTGTGTGGAGTTTGCATGTTCTCCCCGTGTCCGCGTGGGTTTTCGCCGGGCACTACGGTTTCTTCCACAGTCCAAAAAACATGCCGCTGCATAGGTTAATTGGCTTGTAGTCTAAACTGCCCACAATGCCCGATGATGGACTGGCGTCCCACCATGAGTCTATTCCTACCTTGCGACCTATATCTGCCGAGATAGGCTCTGGCTCACTGCGACCCTCTACAGGACTATGCAGTTTCTAACAGTGAGATGAGACTATGCAGACTGTATAGTATTTAGGCAAATTGCTTTTTTTTATCAGTCCGTTTTATTTAAGCTGGAAGGAAACGTCGATGTATGTAGCTCTCTTTAACAGTTGTCCAGTGGGGCGGGGGTAAGCAAGTTACAACGTTTCAGGGCATCGGGGTAAATTTAGTCAAGACAATTAACCTAGAGAGCATGTCTTTGGACAGTGAGAGGAAACCGGAGTACCCAGCAGAAACCAACGCCGACACGGCAAGATCGTGCAAACTCCACAAAGGAAGGCGCTTGAGCAGGGAACCGAACCGGGAACTCTTTTGCTGTGAGGCAGCAGCGTTACTCAGTGAGCCACAGCGCCGCGCGCTACCTTAATGTCCAGCTTGTGACTGCGCAACTGCCGGACCTATCTATATCTATAAACGCTTACCTAGCGGCGCGTTAATAATATTTCTTTGCGCAGGAGACTAACATAGCAACTGTTACCTGGTTCACTATTAATTTGAATTATCAATACAGTTCACTTTAAACCTACTTAGTGGCATCTGTTGCTGTTTGTAAATATTGGAAACACGATGGACCGGCGTCCCGTCGTCGGGTGTATTCCTGCCTTACGCCCTGTGTTTCCGGGATAGGCTCCGGCTTCACCGTGACCCTATATAGGATTAAGCGGTTTCAGATAATGAGATGAGATTAACTGGTATAGAAAGAAAAGGGGCATCTGAGCAAACCTGATTCAACGGATGTTGTTGCTTTGAGTTAGTCATGTACATTATAGTAGAAAGCATATGTAGAGTTTAGGACACGATTGTATTGATTTTATTTTTCGAGATCGCATTTGTTTGGATTTATGGACAAGTTTCGGATTTATTCGCTATTTTCACGTGCAAATTGTTCCATGTTTATATCGTCCATCGTTCATGCACAAATATCCTAACTCTAATGAATATGTATACTGCACCTAGCACAGCTATTGAATCTGGATAAGAATCTAAAAGAGTACGATCTGAAACAAAGAGCAGGCGTTCAAATATTTGGAGATGCTTTTTTGAAATCTGAACCTGGTACGATTGTGCAAGGCAAGGCATTGATGTTGCTGAATATAAAGCGTTGAATGAGTGCACACGAACAGTTATATCGGTAATCAGGAACAATGTTGTCATCAAATAACAAACACGGAAGAGAAACGCAAAAAACACTGAAAAGTAGACAAAGATGTAATAATGAGTCAACACGAGTAATCCTGGTTAATGGAACGTTATTGTGCCAATCAACACGGACACGAGAGCACGAGAGATTAAACATCGCCTATTATAATTTACGACAGTGTTACGGATTTGTCATTTTAAGCTCACGGTGATACTGACCAACGTGTCGAGTTTGAAACCAAGTGATGACGCATGAAGCTGGAATTCCACCAGATGGCACCGTAGGTGTTTGGGAAAACATTGATTATATTAAAATACACTTTCTAACGCGCGGAGACAACAAAAAAACATTTCATTCAATATATAAGAGTAGGACAGGTTTTACCGTTTCTGGCGATTATGCAGGCGTTAAGATCTTATTTTATTCAATGTCGAACGCATTCATTGGAAGAGAGAACGACTCAGAAGGCAGCACGGAAACCGCCGAGAGACGGGGAGGAGGGCTAGGCAGCCACGCGGTTAGCCGGTGCCAACAGGCCACTTGTCGAGAAAACAGCGTTTTTAGTTCTCTCCCGTTAACGTCAGAGATGCTGCCCCCTGGGTAACGGTTAACGCGCGCGAAACGCAATCACTCTGCACTGCAATAATTGAATTGTTTTGTTAGCGTTGTTATTGCTGCTAATTTTACATTGCACACGTTGCTCTGTTTAATGGGCGTTCATAATGATAATTACTTCCAAAAGCTGCTCTTTGGGAATAGCCGTGACGAGCACTTCACCTCTCTCCTTCGCGACGTTCCACCTCCCACATTGGAGGCATCTTCGGACGCCATGCGAGCGAGTGGTCGTTACTCTGTGTATAATCTTGCCATATAAACATCCGGATTTAACGTACTTCTGGACACCCTTACCCCGGTATTAGTCCGTAAAATCGAGGTTTCACCGTAATTTCAATCATCCGATAACTTTATCAATAGACCGATTCATCTCATCTCATCTCATTATCTGAAACCGCTTAATCCTATATAGGGTCTCGGTGAAGCCGGAGCCTATCCCGGAAACATAGGGCGTAAGGCAGGAATACACCCGACGACGGGACGCCGGTCCATCGCCGGGCATTGCGGGACAATTTTAGTCTGCGAGCCAATCAACCTATCCAGGAGCATGCTTTTGGACTGTGGGAGGAAACCGGAGTACCCGGCGAAAACCCACGCGGACACGGGGAGAGCATGCAAACTCCACACAGAAAGGCACCGGAGCCGAGAGACTCGAACCCGGGATCTTCTTGCTGTGAGGCGTCAGCGCTAACCACTGCGCCACCGCGCCGCCCCCGATAACTTTATCAATAGACCGATTCAAATTTGTAAACGACAAAAAAAAACCCCATCGTAACGGGAATCGCTCATCTGTTGCCAAACCAGGGATATGGGTTTACGAAAAATGCCACCAGCAGTCATTTTTTATTGTTGTTGATTTGCCGTTCATATGTCCTTGTTGTTGCTGACATTCTTTTTTCTCCACAGCTCTGTGCGGCGCTTTGTGACCCTCGGGCGATAGGTGCTATAGAAGTGCCATTATTATTATTATCATCATCTCTGCTGCCGGAGAAGAGACGAGGCCTCTGGTTTTCTGGCCAAAAAAAATTGAATCGGCATTTGAGCAACACTTCTCGATGGGCGCATCGCTAGCGGAGGCGTCTGAAATATAAACGGCTTGTGTACACTGCGCGTTAATGAGCGTTATAAATGTTTGAATAAGCTTCCCAGGGCCATGAGTCTTGACTTACTTCACTTGCATGCCAAGTGAATTGCCCATAGTATCAGGCCCGTTCTTCTCACCATCTCTGGGGGGAAAAATGCGGTTTTGTTATGAAAGCCATCTATGTTTTGTCTTTCAATACGCTAATAATATGACTCTGCTTATATAACAACGGAGGAGTAAGCTTGTGAAATGAAAACTCACTGGGGCGCGTCGCTTATCGAACTTGTGTGTAATTTTCGATATTTAAATAATGGGTTTTCATTGTTTGGGAGTATACAATCGTAAGTGTCAACTCGTGTTAATCTATAACGCAACGTTTACGGAGATCATACATTGATTTTCATTCGTTGTCAGTACCCGCGTAATCCTGTAAAGGGTCGCAGTGAGCCGGAGCCTATCCCAGCGGGCGCAGGGCGTAAGGCAGGGCTATAACCATGATGTAGCGCCGGTCCATCGTCGGGCACTGAGGGGGCGCTTTAGTCAGCAGTCCAATTAACCTACGCAGCAGCATGTCTAAGACTATGGAGGGAAACTAAAGCACCTGGCTCTGCCCACATGGAATCTCCACACAGAGAGGCATCCGGGCTGGGAATCAAACCAGGGGGCTTCTTGCCGTAGGGCAGCAGCGCTAACCACAGCGCCACCGTGCTAGCGCGCCCATACTTAACATGCACGTCTGCAAGGGGCTGGTATTATCAAACCACTAGCTGCATGCTAGTACCAAACCGTGCTATATGCTCAAGCGACCTAATGTTCACTCCAGTCACGGTTCGCAAGCAAATCACATTGACTCGCATTCAAGCCTGTTATTGAATTACAGCGATTGTAGAGATGCGTGATACATACCAAGCAAGTTCTAAAGATGTTTCCAGAGGGAGGAAAAAAAAGGAATCACCTGCAATATTGAATTTTAATGACGTTGATTTTGTCCTTGTTAACATGGTGTGTGCTGAAGCTTAGCTTGAACAACCTCAGTGAAGGGTAAAGCGGAGAGCTAACGTCATTTTTAATGCCTGTAAATGGTTTACCAAATATAATGTTGACCAGAAAAGTGCCGGTAGCTCGTCTATTTACACGGATTTTTTTTACGTCCAGCCAGCAGTTATGACCTCGTGCGAAATATAAACTCAACATGAATTAAACTGAGCTGACATCTAAAATAGTCTTAAAGGAGTGTATTTTTGTCCGAAATAATTCTTTCATGTTTTTTTTTTCATTTCACATCCAACGAATGTGTTAATAAATTTCCGTCGGTTTTAAAATGTCCTTGGTTCTTGGCAGGGTATTATAGAGGATGGAGACCTCAACATGCCAATGCAGAGTCACATTTCATAGTACGAGCCAAGCACCTCCTACACTCATAGAAGTCTTGTTCAGAGCGTGTAACACGTTCTTTGACATTCCTTGCTGATGACTTGTTTTGCTGATATGACTGTTTTCACTTAGATTTTTTCCTAATGTCCTTTTGGTAATATTGCTGGCTATCAGAAGTTTCCAAAGAGCAATCTCATCTCATCTCATCGTCAGAAACCGCTTAGTCCTGTAAAGGGTCGCGGTAAGCCAGAGCCTTTACCGACAGACACAGGACGCAAGGCGGGGATATACCCACGATGGGACGCCAATCCATCACTAGGCACTGCGGGCAATTTAGTCCGCAAGCCAATTAACCTACGCAGCAGCATGTTTTTTGGACTGTGGGAGGAAACCGGAGTGCCCGGCGAAAACCCACGCGGACACGGGGAGAACATGCAAACTCCACACAGAAAGCAGCACCCGAGCCGATATTCGAACCCGGGACCTTCTCGAAGAGCAATCTATACATGGGAAATGCCCCAGCCCTCTACAGGATTAAGCAAGTACTGATGATGTAAGGCATAAAAGCCTTGGTATCAAAAAAATAGTTAATTATCAACACTCACTTAATCTTGTACAGGGTCGCGGGGAGCCAGACCCTATCCCGGCCGACAGAAGACACAAGGCGGAGGTATATCCAGGATGTGACGCCAGTCCATCGCAGGGCACACTTTTGGGGACAATTTACTCAGCAGACCAATTAACCTAGACAGCAGCGTGTCTTTGAACGGTGGGGGGAAAACCGCAGTACCTGGCGAAAACCCACGCGGGCACGCGGAAAGAACACGCAAATTCCACACAGAAAGGCACCCGAGCCAGCAATCCAACCCGGGAGCTTCTTGCTGTGAGGCGATAGCGCTACTCACTGGGCCACCGTGCCGCCCTGGTATTAATGTGCAGGTTAAATTTTCATGACTGAAAAATTCGAACCTGGTACGCTCAGTGCAGGCATACGTATAAACAATACGTACATACATACAAACACTTGTTCCACTATATAAAGATGTTCAAAGCACAATTGTGAAAGCAAATTGCTGTTAATGATGTGGAGAAGTTGGCATATTTTCGATCAAACATCAGACGAGAATATTTACCAACGAGGTGAATTGGGTCCTTACTGCTGCTTATTCTCGTCATAATAGGTTTTAATGTTTTATCTCCTAATCCGAGTTGTGTAACCGTAGGATAGTAGCTGGAAATTGCTTCCTCGTAATGCAGTGTAAGTGGAAATGGCATTATAGGATGTACTGTTATATTAATAGCACATCTGTATGGCATGACGCATTGCAGTGGGCTGGGTGGTACTCTGGTTTGTGCTCGGCGCTAAGGAACCTGGAACTCAGAGTTAGATTCCTGGCCAAAGGTGACATGTGTGGCGAGTCATTTCCAATCCGGTCTACCTCTCCTTCATCCAACGTGTGCTGACCAACTTGGTAAAGCCACACGTGATATGGTAAAGACTTCATCCAGCAGCGGATTAGTACGAAAAAGTCGTACCATTGTACTACACTGTATATTAAAGGATGAACTATAAGGAGTATACTCAGAATCTTTTAGTGGTAGACTAGGTCTATTAACAACCAATGATAATTTATTAAAATTCAGTAATGGTACTGTATTATTGAGCTCCATTCTCGTGGGAGAACAACTCTTAAGAGCTCCTCTTTCGAGATAGCCATGTCGAGCATTCCTCCTTTCTCCCGGTCATGTCCATTCCTGGAATCTATCCCTCCTTTTAGGATCTCCCTTGGTGGACAGGTCTGACGAAAGGATTTTCTGTTCACGAAGGGCATCTGGTTGTTAAATTTTTGCTCCGTTATCCCCAGCGTTGGGGTGAGTGGGCAAACGCCCACCACGGATCACCCTGGAGGGCGGCGATTTCAACGGTAATAACAACCGCACAAGAAGTTGGGTTTTGCTTCCAGATGATGCGAATGTCTTTCATCTCATCTCATTATCTGAAACCGCTTAATCCTATATAGGGTCACGGTGAAGCCGGAGCCTATCCCGGAAACACAGGGCGTAAGGCAGGAATACACCCGACGACGGGACGCCGGTCCATCGCCGGGCATTGTGGGACAATTTTTAGTCTCCGAGCCAATCAACCTATCCAGGAGCATGCTTTTGGACTGTGGGAGGAAACCGGAGTACCCGGCGAAAACCCACGCGGACACGGGGAGAGCATGCAAACTCCACACTTTCGAACACTCGCGAAATGCGGTAATCCGCCCGCAGTACTCTCTCTCTCTCTCTCCAAATCTGCCGAGAGACCAGATGACCCCGCGTGGGACAACGAAGTGAAGGACGAGGTTTTATAATTGTCCCCGTGGCGTCGTGCCAACGAGTAGAGGCGGGGGGTGGGGGAACGAGTGTGTGTGTGTGGG
>JAZEWT010000001.1:8348630-8360294 GCA_036362905.1 Mordacia mordax
AAAACCCACGGAGAGAGCATGCAAACTCCACACAGAAAGGCACCCGAGCCGAGAGATTTGAACCCGGGACCTTCTTGCTGTGAGGCGACAGCGCTAACCACTTTCTCTTCACCACCAAATAAACCAAAACTGAGGCAAAAAGTCAACAAAGCCAGACCGCCTAATATTACGGTGCACATATGTTGCGCGGTTATTGGGCGCCACCAGCTTATTTTGCATAGGATTATGAATAAGTCAAATCCATGCTCATCCCTCAAGAGACAAGGTGAAAAAAAAAACAATCTTGTGACTTTCATTTCATACTTATGACATTTCAAACACGGCACATGTTTATTTAAAAAATGATAATACTACAGGAGCACGTGGTGCCTTGCTGCCACCTGTCCTCTATGTTCCAGGAGAACCCCATATTGAAACAACTGTTCTGCTGAGACGACTTTCACCGACCAAATTATTCCAAGTCCCGGTTTTTGCCAATTGCGCATACGGTCATCTCTCTCTCTCTCTCTTATTCTATTTACGCCATGATGATGATAATTATCATCAATACCCACTTGGGGCGGCGCGGTGGCCCAGTGGTTAGCGCTGTCGCCTCACAGCAAGAAGGTCCCGGGTTCGAATCTCTCGGCTCGGGTGCCTTTCTGTGTGGAGTTTGCATGCTCTCCCCGTGTCCGCGTGGGTTTTCGCCGGGCACTCCGGTTTACTCCCACAGTCCAAAAAGCATGCTCCTGGATAGGTTGATTGGCTCGCAGACTAAAATTGTCCCGCAATGCCCGGCGATGGACTGGCGTCCCGTTGTCGGGTGTATTCCTGCCTTACGCCCTGTGTTTCCGGGATAGGCTCCGGCTCACCGTGACCCTATATAGGATTAAGCGGTTTCAGATAATGAGAGACTTTCACCGACCAAATTATTCCAAGTCCCGGTTTTTGCCAGTTGCGCATACGGTCATCTCTCTCTCTCTCTTTTATTATATTTACGCCATGATGATGATAATTATCATCAATACCCACTTAATCCTGTACAAGGTCGCAGGGAACCGGAGCCCAGCCCGACAGACAGAGGGTGCAAGGTGGGACTATACTCAGGATGCAAAGTCAGTGCATCGCATGGCACTGGGGGCAATTTGCCATGCAAGCCAATTAACCTAAGCAGCAGCTTATCTTCGAACGGTGGGAAGAAACCGAAGTACTCGACAAAAAACCAACGCCGACACTGGGGGAGAGAGAACACATACACAGCACCTGAAGATGCCTCCAACGTGGAAGGCGAAACGTCACGAAAGAAAGAGGAGGAGCGATCGACGCGGCTATCCCGAAAGAGTCTTTTGGAAGCAATAATCATGCATCGAGCCGTGAAAAACCTACATCATTACACTGACGTTTATTGTCCTTATTACAGTAATATAATAACAGATCTTCACTGAAAACTAAAGCTGTTATCTATCACCTGGGTGTATTAAAGGACACACGTTTAATTGTTATAATCAGCAGTGAAGATCTCATCATTAATCCCTTGTGGGAATATTAAGCGATAAGATAAATTATGGTGACGGCTCGATGTATGAAATTTGCTCTCCATAGATGGTCTTTCAGGGTAGACGTGTCGAGTGATCATTCTTCTCCGTGATGAGGCGAAACGTCACGTTCCGATGACGCCTCCAATGTGCGAGGTGAAACATCGCGAAGGAGAGAGGAGGAACACTCGATACGGCGATCCCTCAAAAAACAGATATGGATTGCAATTATCTCATCTCATCTCATTGTCTGAAACCGCTTAGTCCTATACAGGGTCACGGTGAAGCCGGAGCCTATCCCGGCAGACACAGGGCGCAAGGCAAGCAAACTCCACACAGAAAGGCGCCCGAGCCGAGAGATTCGAACCCGGGACCTTCTTGCTGTGAGGCGACAGCGCTAACCACTGGGCCACCGCGCCGCCCTGGATTGCAATTATACTTTCAATAAAATACCATATGTTACAATCAGGACAATTCATAATGCGTGCCACATATTCATTCAAAGGTGAAGGTATCATGCGAAGAGAGATCGACTCAGAGGCGCGAGGAAACCGCAGAGAAGTGGGAAGGAGTGAAGGCAGTGATGCAGCCAACATTTGCCAAACACTGCGTCCTGTATATTTTGGGCCAATTAATTAATGAGCGCTTATTTGGTTGTGGCAGGTAACCAAAAAACCCGGAAGAAACCCACGCAGAACAGGGAGAGAACACACACGCCACACGCAACACCTTGCCACCCTGGACACTACAGATATTAAAGGCATGTACAAGGTGCAGGGTAGGGCTATACCATTGAGGACGCCAGTCTATCTCAGGCCACCTGGGGCGAATAAGTTAGACTGATTTATTTGACAGAAGCAGGAGCAGCAGCATGCCTTTGGACTGTGGCAGGGAAACGGAACACCCAGGGAAAATTCACGCAGACAGGGATGGAACGCGCAAACTGCACACACGTACTCGAGGCGGGAATCAAACGCGGAACCTTCCTGCTTTGAAACGGCGGCGCTCGTCACTACGGCACCGTGCCACCCAGATCTATGGGGTATTTAGAAATACTGCAAAACACACACTCTGCAATGAAGTCCCAGAAATGCAAAAGAATAATAATGGATTCACTTGTTTGCCTGGCCTTGTTGCAAACAATCTTTGCACAACTGGCTTTTAAAACCAGACGAGAGTTCACCGAAACTGTTCTCGTTGAAAATGACGCCTGGAATTAATGACAAGAAAGAAACTAAAGCAGGGCGGCACGGTGGCCCAGTGGGTAGCGCTGTCGCCTCACAGCAAAAAGGTCCCGGGTTCGAATCTCGGCTCGGGTGCCTTTCTGTGTGGAGTTTCCATGTTCTCTCTCCATGTTCTCTCTCCATGTTCTCTCTCCATGTTCTCTCTCCATGTTCTCTCTCCATGTTCTCTCTCCGTGTCCGCGTGGGTTTTCGCCGGGCACTCCGGTTTCCTCCCACAGTCCAAAAACATGCTGCTGCATAGGTTAATTGGCTTGCAGACTAAATTGCCCTCAGTGCTCGGTGATGGACTGGCGTCCCATCGTGGGTATATCCCTGCCGTGCGCCCTGTGTCTGCCGGGATAGGCTCCGGCTCACCGCGACTCTGTACAGGATTAAGCGGTTCTGACAATGACATGAGACGAGACATCTTCCGGATGAGCAGTTGGGGTTTTTTTTTGCGTGCTAAAAAAAACCTCAAGCTTTTTGAATTGTTAATAAAACACAATGCTTGCTCCCCGTCATTGTTGACGGGCAAATATACTGGTCTATATATAATGTAGAAAATGTTCGTATGTAGTCTGCACTATGGGTACCAGGTTCGAATCGTTGAGAAGCACAAAATTAAATTTGCACAACACTAAGGCATTTATTTATGTGTTATTTCAGCTTTTACTGACCACGTATTAGTTACTCTTCCGAAACGTCAGAGAGTCCGCAAGTATTGCCAAAAGGACGTCAGGAAGACATGAAAGCAGTCATTTCAGCCGAAAACTTCATCACCAGTTCAAATATCACTCCTCATTGATGTTAGTCATGGCTGGAAATCGATTTCCGGTCACCCGTTTTACAACACAGTATCGCCAACCACTGTGCCACTGCTCCCCTTTCACTGAATATTAATACTGGCTTGGAACGAGATGTGAAGAGTCTTGCTGAGTGTAATCAGGACTAACCACTGACATTTGCACAGCGAGGTGCATGAATCACTGAGGCATGAATCGTGTGCAACATGGAAACCCACATCCGTCAACACTTAGAGATGAAATCGTTTTTTTAGAGATGGCTACCACAGTAAATATTAATTCCTAAATCTGTGACTCATGTAAGCAGCCTTGGGGCCACATTGAGATGTATATCCTTAACAAGAAAACAAAACGAAGCCTTTGACAGAGTGGTCCAGATGTATTGTGACCCCCCCTCCCCCCTTCAATTGATATCGAACCTGCTTTATATAATTCTCATCTCATTATCTTAAACCGCTTAATCCTATATAGGGTCACGGTGAAGCCGGAGCCTATCCCGGAAACACAGGACGTAAGGCAGGAATACACCCGACGACGGGACGCCGGTCCATCGCCGGTGATATCGAACCTGCTTTATATAATTAATTTCTGTTTTAATTAACCATTAGTTTTTTCAGATTAATACATTTTCTACATGTAAATTTTCTACAGCTTACATTACACACCCAGTGGTACACCTAGCAATAGTGTTTTAGAGGATTTAATGGCGCGGTGGCGCAGTGGTTAGCGCTGACGCCTCACAGCAAGAAGGTCCCGGGTTCGAATCTCTCGGCTCCGGTGCCTTTCTGTGTGGAGTTTGCATGCTCTCCCCGTGTCCGCGTGGGTTTTCGCCGGGTACTCCGGTTTCCTCCCACAGTCCAAAAGCATGCTCCTGGATAGGTTGATTGGCTCGCAGACTAAAATTGTCCCGCAATGCCCGGCGATGGACCGGCGTCCCGTCATCGGGTGTATTCCTGCCTTACGCCCTATGTTTCCGGGATAGGCTCCGGCTTCACCGTGACCCTATATAGGATTAAGCGGTTTCAGATAATGAGATGAGAGATGAGATTTAATGGTGGTCACAAGACATCTGGACCGCCCCGTACAAAGAAAAAAATTTGTTGTACTTTCGGGTAATGAAATGATGCCAATGTATCATATAACATTCCACGATAGCATCTTACAAGAGAACGTTGTAACCTGAAATGGAGCTGGGTCATCAGTGTGCAATGTTTTCATAATTTCCAAAGGAGAGAGGTTTTGAAACCGCACACAGGGCCTCACAAGTCCCACTATGACGTCACGCGCACGGTAACATTGTGCACGGGGGGACATTTCCACCCTTAGGCAAAACCCATCGCACTACGTAATTAACAATAACGTGACAAAAGGGGCTTTGCTTTTCGCACTGGAATTCTGGCGAATGGCTTTCGGACCAAACACCGTGGGGGGGGGGGATGTTGCTGGGTACTGCGATTTCTTCCCAGAGTTCCCACAACCCAAAGACATGCTGCCTATGTTGATTGTCCGGACCTAAAATTCTGCCAGTTTCACTGAGATATTGTAACTTCCTCACCCTTCCCCCAGCTGGACGACTGTTAAAAAGAACTACATAGCTCATCGGTTCCTTCCAGCTCAAATACAAAAAGACCCATTTCCCATACTGCACTCCCATCACTCAATTCTAAGAAGGGGAAGTTCCCAGGACCAGGAACGAAACATGGAACATTGTGCCCAACGGTGGAGTGGTGCGACTCGAGCTAATCAACACGACCGTGAAAACAAACACAGTGGACACCGTTAAGCTCATTCGAGTGGCTGGTGCGCAAAGGACAGTACACATTTAACAAAATATCTCATCTCATTATCTGAAACCGCTTAGTCCTATACAGGGTCACGGTGAGCCGGAGCCTATCCCGGCAGACACAGGGCGCAAGGCAAGGATATACCGACGATGGGACGCCAGTCCATCGCCGGGCACTGCGGGGCAATTCAGCCTGCGAGCCAATTAACCTATGCAGCAGCATGCTTTTGGACTGTGGGAGGAAACCGGAGTGCCTGGCGAAAATCCACGCGGACACGGGGAGAGCATGCAAACTCCACACAGAAAGGCACCCGAGCCGAGAGATTCGAACCCGGGACCTTCTTGCTGTGAGGCGACAGCGCTAACCACTGGGCCACCGTGCCGCCCTAAACAAAATATATTTACTTAAAATCCTCTACCACGCGTGCAACAAACACATCCACCACCGCATTTCCAAGCTCCCATTGGGCATGGGCGGCTTGCACGATCGATGGGCTAATTTTAGCCGGGTCTGTGCCCCACGCCGATTCATTGCCCTTAACGTTAAGAAAGGGATTGTTTTTGATGCATTGTGCAATCAATAACGGCGAACCTTACGCTGGTGTGTTTCCTGCTTTCGTGAGCGGAAATATAAAAATACAAAGGGGGAAAAAATAAAAAAACAGCGGCAAGCCCAAACTATTGTTCTCTCATAGTCAGTGTTCACCGCCTTTTGTGCGCGCAAGCACGTGCCAAGATGAAGTGCCAACTATTGTAACTGCCAGCTCACCGGCCGCTGTCCAGATTGACACAGGTCGGCCCGTTGCCCTCCCCATCGCCCTCTCCCAATGGCGGAGGCATTGGAGCAGAAATTTATAGCAGGACGCCCTTCCTGACACCAACTCCCTTTAGTCGAACAGTCTTATTTGGCTGGAATTTCCCCCCCAGACTTGTTCAGCAAGGCAGACCTCAGCATGAGTAATAGACTCCAGACCTGTTCACCAAGGGAGATCACAGCAGGAGTGCTGGACTCCAGACCTGTTCACCAATGGAGATCCGAGCAGAAGTGCCAATCTCCAGGTAACATAGCCCTGGGGCTCATTGGAACACGCAAACCCATCCGCCAAGGTAAGGTAACGATCCGTGATGGGGGATAACTACCAACCCTAACCCCATCCATTTACTCGTGCTGCTTATGTTGAGCTGCCCTCGGATGTGTTGTAATTCGCGCCACCGCTGGCAAAAGGGCCTCCGCTAGAGAAAGATCTAGAGCCCATCTATAGAGGGTATGTTGGCCTTCTCTTCCAGGCTAGCCAAATGTCTTAGAAGAGGTGGCAGAGCCCACACGTTACCTACACCCCCCTATCAACACCCATCCAGTCCATCGACCCATTTATTCTACTGCACTGGGTGAACAGATCCAGAGAGAGAGAGAGAGAGATTTTATAAACCTGCACCGTAGTTTTAAATTCCGAGCCGAAATACTAGACCTAGCAGAGGCCCAAGTCATAAAATCGTCACTGGTGTTGGCCGTAGAGCGAATCGAATTCGGGTCTCCGGGTTCGTAGCACAGCGCTCTCACCGCTGAGCCACTGCTCTCGAAAACTACTCCATCACCGCCATTCTCAAGCGCTGGATCGCGACCCATCAGTGGGCAGCAGCGAGCGCCGCCAAGTGGTTGGTAGATACCAGACCCGAGTGGGCATTGAGGTGCAGAAGGTTGAGAATCAGGGCGGCGCGGTGGCCCAGTGGTTAGCGCTGTCGCCTCACAGCAAGAAGGTCCCGGGTTCGAATCTCTCGGCTCGGGTGCCTTTCTGTGTGGAGTTTGCATGCTCTCCCCGTGTCCGCGTGGGTTTTCGCCGAGCACTCCGGTTTCCTCCCACAGTCCAAAAAGCATGCTGCTACATAGGTTGATTGACTCGCAGGCTAAATCGCCCCGCAGTGCCCGGCGATGGACTGGCGTCCCATCGTCGGTATATCCTTGCCTTGCGCCCTGTGTCTGCCGGGATAGGCTCCGGCTTCACCGTGACCGTGTAAAGGACTAAGCGGTTTCAGACAATGAGATAAGATGAGGTTGAGAAGCTATACTCTAAGATATTGATCGTGTAAGTTCATTTCAAAAAAGGTAATATCCGTTTACAACTGCAGTTCGGAGCAGCGCGGTGGCATTGTGAAGTATTACTGTCGCCTCACAGCAAGAAGACCGCGAGATCGGTTGCCGGCTCGGGTGCTTTTCTGTGTGCCGTTTGTTTGTTCTCCCCATATCCACGTGGGTTTTCGCCGGGTACTCCGGTTTCCTCCCACCCTCCAAAGACACGCTGCTGCTGCTGCTGCCGAGGTTAATTGGTCTAATGAGTAAATTGCCCCAAAAAGTGTACCCTGCGATGTACTGGCGTCCTATTCTGGGTATAGCCCCGCCTTGCGCCCTCTGTCTGCCGGGATAGGCTCTGGCTCCCCGGCGATCCTGTACAAGACTAAAGCAGGTTCTGATAATAATGATGAACTACAGGTTCGTATTGAACCGGCAGACATAGTGCAGTTACATCAGACACTAAACCGTTGCTCTGGAAAAAGAGAAAAACTTCAGCTAACCAATTTAACATGACACATGACACATGACGCTAACAATGACAACACAATTTATGAAGCGCCGTGAAAGTCTAACACCTGGTTATGGGCAATACAGAGATTTGGAGGCGCGAGGAAACCACAGAGAGGCAGGAAGGCTGTCATACAATCAGCTGGCGCCAACATTTGCCAGAAACTGACTCCTACATCTTTTGATGTTATCGACCAATTCATTAATTCGTGTATTTGGGGGTTTTTTTTAGTTGTGGCAAAAAAAAAACGGAGAACCTGCAGTAAGGCCACGCGGAAAAGTGGGAGAGCACGCAGACTCCACACAGAGAGGCGCCCGTGATGGGAATTGAACCGCTGCGCTGCCGCCCACGGCTCTGCACACATTAAGACGGGTGAGCGTCGATTGTTTCGTTTTAATTCGCCCACAATAAGGAGTCGGGAAGCGGCCGGTACGAGACCCTGTTTTGATGCGGCCGTGGTGCTGCTGAAATTCATCTCATCTCAGTGTCAGAAAGCGCTCAGTCCTGTACAGGGTCGCGGTGAGCCGGAGCCTATCCCGGCAGACACAGGGCGCAAGGCAGGGATATACCCACGATGGGACGCCAGTCCATCACCGCGGGCAATTTAGTCTGCAAGCCAATTAAGCTATGCAGCAGCATGTTTTTTTGAACTGTGAGAGGAATCAGGAGTGCTGGGCGAAAACCCACGCGGACACGGGGAGAAAATGCAAACTCCACACAGAAATGCACCCGAGCCGAGATTCGAACCCGGACGCTTCTTGCTGTGAGGCGACAGCGCTACCCACTGGGCCACCGTGCCGCCCGCTGTTGAGATTATTACGCGGAATTCATCATCCCGCACTACTCGCCCCGAGACGAACTTAGTCATCCACGGTTGCTCATCTAAAAATCTCAAAATGAAAGGTACAATGGACGGCCCAGTTTGTTTGCCCGGTGAAATACACACGTGGTTTGTGAATTCTTGTTGAGGTCGAGCAAATATTTGCAGAAGAGCTAAGCGCCAGAGCGGCAGGGCTTGCGATAGGACGGCCGCGTGAGTTCAAACCCTGGTTAAGGATTGACCCCATCTTCTCTCGCAAGGTTCCATATAACGGCTACCACTCCGTGCGGGAGTCAAATAGAGGTCATCCTATGGATGGACTTAACATCCACCGTAGGAATGCGGAATTCCAACCACTGGCTTTCGGGCTGTAAACGGGAGATGAGCAGCACATCGATGCCCAGTTGATAAGGACATCGCTGGGGTTTCGCGTGGCACGGCGACACGGTGAGCAACGCTGCCGCCTCACAGACAAAAGAGCCTGGGCTTGATTCACAACTCGGGTGGCCTTTCCGTGTGACGTTTGCACGGTTGCCCTGTGTCTGCGTGGATTTTCACCCGGGTGCTCCGGCTTCCTCTCTCATTCCAAAGACATCCTGCCTAAACTAATTGGCCTGCTCACTAAATTGCCCGTGACTCGCGTCCTATCCTGGGTGCAGCCCTGCCTTGTGCCCCGTGTCTGCCGGGATAGACTCCGACTCACCCCGAGACCCCGCAGCATTAAACGGGAACTGACCATGAATAAACGAATCACTGGAGTTTCTTTACCGGTATTTCCACCTCTATGCCAGGGAAGAGGATCCTGCTGCATGTGCCCAGATCGCACCTCCATTCGATGGGTGACAGAACTTTTTTGCGTGCTGCCCCCAGACTCTGGAGTGCCCTTCCATTGGAGATTCGGTCAGCTGAGTCCCTGGGCATTTTCAAATCTCGTCTCAAGGCTCACTTGTTCCGTAAGACTTTCAAGCCCTCTCGGGCTAGGACTGTTGATGCGGCTCAATTTTGTCGTGCCGGGATAATGGCTTTTCTGCTAACCTGCGCCTGCTCGGGAATATTTATTCCGCAGCTCTGTGCAGCGCTTTGTGACCCTCGGGTGAAAAGCACTCTATAAAGGCAATTATTATTATTAATGCGCCATACAGTCGGTACCACTGTTGGCTCGCAACGGGACAAGTACCGGGCTCACAAGGCAATGACTACTTGAAAAGACTCACTGAAAAAGTCACAAACGAAACATATTTGAGATAAGATTTGGCAACAGTTTGGCTTACAGAGTGTCGCACGTAAATGTAACCACAGGGAATACGTTCTTCTGACGAAGCCTGATGATGCACGTGTGTTACCGATATATAATATGTATTATAATATATGAGACGGGTGGCACAACGGCACGGTGGCCCAGTGGGTAGTGCTGTCGCCTCACAGCAAAAAGGTCCCGGCTTCGAATCTCGGCTCGGGTGCCTTTCTGTGTAGAGTTTGCATGTTCTCCCCGTGTCCGCGTGGATTTTCGCCGGGCACTCCGGATTCCTCCCACAATCCAAAAAACATGCTGCCGCATACGTTAATTAGCTTGCAGACTAAATTGCCCGCAGTGCCCTGTGATGGACTGGCACCCCATCGTGGGTATATCCCTGCCTGGCGCCCTGTGTTTGCCTGGGTAGGTTCCGGCTCACCTCGACCCTGTACAGGACTAAGCGGTTTCCGACAATGAGATGAGATAACTGTATGAAACACTTTGTATTTTCACCACAAATGTGAGTGTTTTACGGCAGTACACGTATCCTTATTCAGTGCTATCAAGCAATGAGCAAAAAAATGAGTATACACGCTTTTTATAAGCAAATACGAAATTACAAGGATCTACACCGCTGGAAAAGGTGCTGAACTAACCCTCGGGTCTGGATTGGCCTGACTCAGAAGCCCGGTAGGTCCCAAAGATTAATGCCAAATTGTACACCATGAAAAGTTAACATGCAAAATTTGAGATCTCCAGCTTAACTGTGGCCGGAGATATAAGTGCTTAAACACTGAAACAAAATATATATATATGCAAACATGTAAATATATACTAGGTGGAGTTAAATCAGAATGTCTAAACATATCCCAGCTCATGTGCCTCTGAGCCCTGTAGCCACCAAGTGCCACCTTACACCAGCAATGACTCCGATTACTTTACACCCATCGCACGGAATGCCCCAACGTGCACTCGCCAATAAACAGAGACGCCCGACGTTCTTCACCGGCGAAACTACGGTGTTTACCTCGGCGCCGGGTTTTCCCAAACTCCAGGGTCTACGTGACGTAAAAACAGCGGATAACGCACAACGGGTTGAACAATCATCAGGTGCATGCAGCGCGTAACGCGGTATTTCCTATTTAAACAGTAAATTGGTAAAGTTTGGGAAAGGCTGCAGGCTTAGCCCATATGCTCCCATCAACTCTGTCACAAGCAAAGCTCATCGTTATCAGTACCCACTTAAGGCTGTCGACGGTCGCGGGGCACCGGAGCCTAACCCGGCAGACACAGGACACACGACTAATACCCAGGATGGTACGCCAAGTCAATCACACGCCGAGTGACCAAGGCAGAATGACTTTGGGACGATACCAAGCAAAAATGCGCACGGCCTCATCTCATCTCATTGTCTGAAACCGCTTAGTCCTATACAGGGTCGCGGTGAGCCGGAGCCTATGCCGGCAGACACAGGGCGCAAGGCAGGGCTATACCCACGATGGGACGCCAGTCCATCACCGGGCACTGCGGGCAATTTAGTCTGTAAGCCAATTAAACTATGCAGCAGCATGGGGTTTTTTTGGACTGTGGGAGGAAACCGGAGTGCCCGGCGAAAACCCATGCGGACACGGGGAAGAGAGCATGCAAACTCCACGCAGAAAGGCACTCGAGCCGGGAATCAAACCCAATTGTTTCTTACTTTGGGGGG
>JAZEWT010000001.1:8404261-8421842 GCA_036362905.1 Mordacia mordax
GGACCTTCTTGCTGTGAGGCGTCAGCGCTAACCATTGGGCCACCGCGCCGCCCCCACGTCTAATATCAAGATACGATATCGGGTGCATTTATGGCAGTTTCCTTAAAACAAATATCTTGCATGTTAAAATGAATGACAGTGATAGCGCATGGATATGGATTTAAATCTGCAGAATTTAAAGTCAGCATTAAAATCTGAGTCATGTTTAATTAGCATTGTAAAACGCGTTTGCTGTATGACCATGTTATACCCGAGTCATATTGGTGTGAGCACGTCTTGAACATCTGGCAACGTTGTCATTGCAACAAAACAGAAAAACATCCTGGGCGATTCATTTTTAAAATGTAATTGTAAGCATATTGTACGTGTAACCAAATCACTCGGGAAGTGGTGGATCCCATCATATTCGAAAAGCTACGTAGAGTTTAATTTTGATCGTCCAGTATTTGGTTGGATAACCACCATACAAAACAGGTTGCCACATGGTTGTCATGCTACCTGCTGGCTGGGCAGGAGTAGCAAAACCCACCGTTGCATATTTTTGCATTTGTATAACCCCTATCACCCGAGGTTCACGAAGCGCTGCACAGAGCTGTGCTTTCAAATCTACGCGAACGTGTTTAATCGCAGGAATCCCGCATCCAGAGCTTGGCAGGCTCACTGGGTATTTTCTGCTGCAATGTTAAAACATCTATGTTCCCAGTTTTCACCGGGCAACATTGGCCAGCGTGGAAAATTATGGTTAAGCTCATGACTTGATGGATTGACAGAATTGGCTAGACAAGTGTACTTCCAACCAATCTGTAAAAACACACCCTGCAATTTAGGTTAATACATATTACAATTAACCATACCTCATTAAAATCCAGTTAAAATCTTGGTTCAACGAATTTCCAACATGCATGAAACACCAATCCCACACAATTCCAACTTAATTTTATTTGCAATTTATTGCAATCATTTGCACCTGCACGTTACTGTAATATAATATGTACGGAGAATAATAAAGGGGCAAAAACACGTGGGCGTTTGATATTTATTACAGCTACATGGGAGGTAAAAACACAATCATTAAACTAATAATAACCTACCAACACCAGAATATAGTTTGAAACAAAACCCAGAAAGAAAGCTTAAATAATCACATCAAAAAAATTACTGCCCAGTATCACCTTGAGTATCAGTGTAAAGACCTGCTTAAGAGCAGTAAAAGAAAAAAAAACACATTAAATCTGCACTGCATTCAGAGGTCCCAGTATTCAGTTCCTCTCAGGAATGTCTGCCATTTTGCATCGAGTCATGCGCACATAGCTTAGTCCTGTATGACACAAGGACACATCAAAAGCTAACGTTATAATACCCTGCATGCATACCATACCAAATCCTAAACCAAAATATGTTTGTCTTAATAAATAAACGTCAAAATAAAATGCCAC
Organism: Mordacia mordax; assembly: GCA_036362905.1. NCBI lineage: Eukaryota > Metazoa > Chordata > Hyperoartia > Petromyzontiformes > Petromyzontidae > Mordacia > Mordacia mordax. The sequence goes on from JAZEWT010000001.1 coordinate 8,405,698, forward strand.
GATCCTTTTTATTCGATTACAAAGTAACAATTTAACACGCGCAATTATTTAATTCAAATGCGTGCAAGTCTAAACAACCAAATAATAAGGATTATTAAAACAAAACACGGTTGATTGGGGGGGGGGATGAACAAGGTATGCTTTGCGTGGTAACCTATGGTTTAGTGAAATTATACTAACTCGATATTCCAAATATACACTAGTGTTTCGACTTCTGTTCAAACGAAAATAAACCGGTATAGTGGTTGTCGTGAGGGACATTGCACAAACGACTGTTGAAAGTCTATTATTTATAAACCAAAGTGCTGAAACACATCAGTACAGTATTGCATTAAGGAGCATCGGCTATGTAAATAACGCGCCCAGACCAGCAACGCCACAGCGTGCCTAATGTAGAAGCAATGCTTTACGACTGCCTTTTTACCAGAGGCACCAGGGATGTGACCACGACGCCACCTAATCGCCAGGCAGTGGAGCCTGGTCGTGGCTGGACAGCTGCGACCCGCTGTGGCAAAAGGGGAGCAGACAGTCACCCGACATCGACGACCCGTCCTGATCGAAAAAGCCAAGGCAGACCGCCAAGAGCTATAGGTGAGAAGGCAATGTACAGAGGGGGTAAAGACAGTGGCCGTGTGTGGGGGAGGAGGGGTACATCAGGGATTAGCATTCAGTCCACTGCTGCAAGCGTTAGATGTGTGGCCCGAGATGAGCGCTGCTGTGAGAGCGTTTGTTTACTGCTGCTTTGACCATCATGGCAGATTTATAATCGGACGGAGTGCGAGATGGCAGCAGAGTAGGCAACGGGCCGGATTAAAAACCCAAAGCCCCAGGTAAGAAGGAAGGAAAAGAAACATTCATATTGTGGCGAAGACAGCGATGGGCAGCCAGCCGGTCTGTGGTGTTAGGTACGTTATTTATGGAAGTAGTGAGTTAGACGTGAGGGCAAGAGTATAGTGAGAGGCCACGGTTGAGGAGCAAGGATGTGGTGAGACGAGGCGTAAGGATGATGGACGTGACAAGGGAGGCACTCTCTTACGGTACACGAAGTGAAAAATCAGAGCAGCCAATTCCACACATTATTTGGATTTGTGATTTACGAGGTGTCATGATGTATTTTTTTTTCCATGGGAGGAAGAATGCTGCTATTGTCATGCTGGCATTGGTGCCACTTGCCGTCCACTACCGCTATGGCCCATCATGACCATGCCACCAACGCACATTCTATGTGACGGTCATCGTCAATGACGTTTTACTAATTGTTAATACTAGATTTGCAGGCGAATACGATTTAGGAGAGTAGTGCACAACTTAGAAATGGAAAGCTCTCGATGGCAAACAAGTCATCATTATTTAACAAATACCTCCAGTGACAGCTAATCACTTTCCTGTATTTAAATTATCATTCCAACAATCCCAATGATCTTACTCCTAGCACAATTGAGTTAAATGTATTTTTAAAGCATTACAAACACTTATTAAATTCCTAAATAAAGGTCTTGCACATAGCTCTAATGTACACAAAAGCATTGAATATGCACATAGAGGCTACGCTGACAATCTCAAGCAGTCCGCAGTCCGGCAATCAGACTGCTGGGTTGAGTGCTGTTTGCTCCAGAGATGTTGATGCGTACTGTTAAAAGACTAAACTTAGCATGACTCATTGCAGAATAATGTTATTGCGCCTTTGAACTTCAGAACAACTTGGAACAGAGGATTGCAACTGATAAAAACCGCCAACCAATGCTTAAGTGTTGGAGCAGTAAGAGATATGTGCTGACCCTTACCGTAAAACATTCCCATACAAAGATAAACTCGGACACGGAGCAATCTATACCGCAACATGAGAATATGGTCATCATACAGTGCTCTACCACTCGGCACGGGTCGAAAGAGAAAGTACAGATTCCAAATCGATCGCGCGTTCTGACACTGCCCGAAACTTTTCAGACGGTCAATTTTCAGATCATCGGCGTTGCACAGTTATCGTCAAAGTTGTAAAGTAAAGCCCTGCACGCGGTTAACAAGCTACTGTTTGACGAACTTAAATCGAAGGTGCAACGCCTTAAAGGTTCCTTCCCGAGGGTCATGTGCACGACACGTGCCGAAGGACATGTGGGTTCCGGAATGCGATGCGGGACTACGCGTAGGTTCCGTCTGAGAGCAGGGGCTCGTAGGCACGCTCGTGCTCGTCGTGCTTTCTCCGGCAGGCGATCACGCACGCGGCCACCAGTCCCATCACCTGCAACAACAGTGTTAAGAATGAGTGCACCGTCGCATATCCGTACGCTCCGGCAGAAGTACAAATGCGTTAATGCAGGTGTCCACGGTTCTAATATGTTGGGATAGCGGTGTCACACGATCATCCACCCCCCCCTCTCTTTGCAACACTTCCCATCCCACGTTAGTCTTGATCGTGGGAAGTCAAAAATCAGACGGGAGGAATGCTCGACCGGGTTATCCCGAAAGAGCAGCTCTCAAGAGCAATACTCAGACATACAAAGGCAAATCTATGCATTCACTGTGCTGGTCTCTGCTCACACATAACAATTTGCTGTGAAAGTTTGCATCGTTACCTTGAATTAAACTGTTGAAATCAACAATTTGAATAATTTAGTGCTAACGAAATTGGATGGGACTATCATGCAGCTAATAAAATAACGACACTACAAAGGAACTGTGTTGACACCTGTCCGATTGCATGGAAAAATTGGACATGACACTTGACGGGCAAAATAACGCAACCAATAACTCGACTTTTATTTACACCGCAGTTGTGCAGGGAAGGACGATAGGTCAATCATCTTATCCTGTATCCACCCATTTCACTCCCATCCACAAGAAGCATGGGAAGGTAGACGTTAGGATGCATTCAGCACCGATTCCTTGTAATAAGAGGATTCATTTTAAAAAAATTCCCAGAGACAACTTTTCTGGGTTAAGTTGGCTTCATTAAAACTCATGAACAAGTGAAGATTACAGAATGAAATTAATCTGACTTGGGCGGCACGGTGGCCCAGTGGGTAGTGCTATCACCTCACAGCAAGAAGGTCCCGGGTTCGAATCTCGGCTCGGGTGCCTTTCTGTGTGGAGTTTGCATGTTCTCTCCCCGTGTCTGCATGGGGTTTCACCGGGCACTCCGATTTCCTCCCACAGTCCAAAAAAAATGCTGCTGCATAGGTTAATTGGCTTGCAGACTAAACTGCCCTAAGTGCCCGGTGATGGACTAGCGTCCCATCGTGGGAATATCCCTACCTTGCGCCCTGTGTCTGCCGGGATAGGCTCTGGCTCACCGCGACCCTTTCTGACAATGAGATGAGATTATCCTGACTTTTGGGTATCAACTCTATGGATAACAGGAAAGTCAATTATCGATTTGGCAGTGCAGAAAATAACAAGTCCGCAGAAAAAAAACGTGGATACATGGCATTTCACTTTCAAAACAATTTTAACCGCGGCAATGAACAATTTACCGATATAAATATCTGCAAATCTTAATGTTTAACACTGTCCCCAACGCGTTATGTATTGATAAGCACTGGATGGAACTTAAGTTAGTGCAATGTTAAACGTGGATGGGTTCACTGTACCTGCAAGAAAGCAAATCCAACAGCCACCCCGATCAAGTAGGTGAGAATCTGTTGTACCTCATCTCCCAGCTTCATCAGACAACCCTTAGGGGGAAAAAAGTGACATGTCAGGAGCCATAAAATGTGGGTTACACAACATACCCCCTCTTGCTTTGCAGAGCTGATGCATGTTACATCCTGCTCATGTTTAATCTCCATATTAATAAATATTTCCTGTTGTTTTCAATTCAACACGTTTGACTTATCCAACATGAAGGTGTAACCCTTGTCATTCTATTTTAATACGGAAATTACGGACACGATCCTGTTACGCCTGTAATCATGCACATCGTATTAAACAACAATGGCTAAAACGCACTAACATAATAGACAACTTAACTTGGTTCCACATAATCGTGGACCGACAGACTAACCTGGACAGACAATAGCATTGTCTTGAAATTCGTTATGGTCTCATTGTCAATCTACTGCAGGATGAATGTATGCGTCATGGGGGTTATTTGACCACACCATTGTCCCACATTGTTCATAACCTTATCATCAAGGGGTTTTCGTATTCCACTAAACCCAGAGCTATGTCACTTGGGGCGCAGCACTCTTGTTAAGAGTCTCCCTTGCTGAACAGGTCTCGGGAGAGATTTCAGACAAATAATGATCCAAAGACCCTCAGACTAAAGGAGATTGGTGTCAGGAAGGGCGTCTAGATGTGAAAATCTGCTTAAAAACCTTCATCATTGGTGGCAACCAATCAACCCTGGTCAACATAAATACTGCCCTGTTTAACCTACAACTACAACAACGTCACGTTACTGGACCACTCTACACTCATGTCTACTGTGCCTGGGAATCAAACCTTGGTAACCAGCCTCATGGTGAAATGCACAAAGCCTTACATACATTCCCTCATAACATTAACAGACTCTTGGGGAAAGTGCTGTTAATGAGCACCAATGAGGGCCAACACAGCAAACGAGGGGGTGGGTGGCCAGCACCACGCCTGGCCGCTTTGCCTCCCCAGTGGCGATGGTTACATGCTGTACCTGGAACTCATTTCAGTAAATCTACGGGAGTCCCTGGACCACTTCAAATAATCGTTACTGGTGTTGACCTCAAGCAGGCATCGAGGCTGTGTTCGTAGAGCAGTGGCGCTAGCCTCTGTGCAACCGCTCCCACCACAATCATAACACTGCGTTCATTCCAGAAATTCAATACCAATACCCACGTAGCCTTAAAAAAAGCCACTAAAAACACACCCCATTACCGTGAATTTGCAGAGTAGGCACAAGCAAAAAATACCCAAACAAATTCGCTGACGGCCACTTTTGCATTCAACAGCGCAGGCGCTTCCTGTTGTTGTCAAACGCCTTTGCCCGCCGTCAGCGCCAGCAGAAATACCTGTTGGTACAGCTTGGCGGGCTGGCTCAGCAATCCGGTGCAGTTCTTGACAGAGCGCTTACAGCAGCTTAGAGGCACACTGTTGTACTTGTGGCGGCGTGCCCACTCGGTGGCATTCCAGTCGGAGTAGTTCTCAAATCCGCAGCACTGCAGCTGCACGGATCAATCGCGACACCAGAACCATCGAGAGACGACACACAGACATATGAAGCGATGCTTCTTCCCGTCTTACGTGTCACAGGGACGAGCAAGGAAAACACGGATCGATTTAACCGCGTAGTAGTTCATTACTTTTCTCTCCGTATTTCTACACACGCTGATTTTGACCTGGCAGAAGACCGCATATATGCGACAATACAGTACGCGTGCCGCACTACCACACTTACACAGCACATGCACTCTGAAGGTACAAGTTGCTAATGTTAATCATGCGTTACACTCAAACTTAAGATAATCAACTAAACACTCCATAATATGCATCACGTATGACATCAATTTGTATTACAGGTTTCGTGAATTAATATAAAGTAAAACTAAGAAACACACGACTTACATATTTTTGCCTCAAGTATATGTGGCTGTTTGTAAACTAGACACTTTGTGAAAGGTGTCTATTTTGGGTTTTCAGACCTTAACACAGTATAATTTCCAGAAATAGTAAAAACCTTTTCTCTTTTTTTACATATGTATACTGGAAATAGTACCCATAGTTTAAACAGCCACTAAAGCAGTGATATTGCATTGCCCTGAGCTGATTGCCTTTTCACAACACCTGGATAACACCGACACTCAGGCTCTAAAGAAAGTCATGTCCAATGTAGGCCAATCAGTTTCAAGGACAATGCATATATTACCAAAGCTTTTTGTTTGCATATCTTTGCCACAAGTACGTGTAGCTTTTCGCAAACTGGACACTTTGTGTAAAGGTGTCTATTTGGTGTTTTCAGATCTTAACACCTGTATAATTTCCAGACATGGTAAAAGCCTTTTCTCTTTTTACACGCTCACAACTTGTACTGTTTAAAAACCTCGACTGATTAGTTCAACTATGAGTGACGACAGCTTGACTAAACAGTGACAGGGTTCTTTTGAGCTATTAAATAATTGAAGATTACACAATTGTGTATTTGAAGCGTGTTTTTTTTGTGTAGACAGCATCCAGCACCCGGAGAATACCCATTTGGAATGCATTACACAATTGTGCAATATTAGCTTAACAAGTAGGGATCCTGCACATAATGTATTCTTTACCACGCAAGAGCCTTGTTCAACAAAATAAGGAAAAATAAACGTAGCGCTGTTTAGTAAAATTATTTATTATTCAGAGGAGAGTATAAAAAAAACTTCTCCAACGAGACCAATTTCTATCTGTGACACTCCATGTCACATGACATCATACCCTGCATGTGCTTATACACTTTGAAATGCATTGTGAGAGCACATGTGTGGATTTATAGAATGGTAAATGAATGCGAAATTAAGTAATGGCACAGAGTAACCTTGCCATCTCCGTAGATTTGCTTAACGGTTTCACCGAGTTGCCTCAACTTGCACAAATGGCTAATGAGTTTTACAAAAACGCAATGCTCATGGTCAGCAAGGTCCTCCTGTAGATACTGCGGACTGCAGATGTCTAAACACATGCACATGAAGACATGCAAATATATATATAAAAAAAACCCAAAATGTTTTATTGTTGCTGATTTTCTGTTCCAATATAGTAGCTGTTGATGTGCCATTCTCTCCTCGGCTCTGTGCAGCGCTTTGTGACCCTCGGGTGAAAAGCGCTCGAAAATGCAATTATTATTCTTACTGTGTCGCACAAAGCAGCATTTTCGTGCCCGAGTAATTGAGGTGCGAGGCTTGTGTGTCTTGACAACCAATCGCATGGTCGGGTTGAATAAAAACTCTATTCATCCAATCTGGAAAGAATGTGATCCGAGTTTAATTATTGTGGCAATGTTTAAGCAAATCTGAATCTTTACAAAGTGTGCTTGCTACACTACTGCTGTTGATCAAATTTTCATCTATCCCAGAATAGTCTTATATTCGAACAATGCCATAGAGTAAATGTAAAACTAAATAAACATGCCAGTTAATTAGAGTTACTAGTGTTATGACAACAGCCCTTTATGCATTAAAGCCTTACTGTATCTCAAAAACGTATATTTTGAGGAAGGAATGGCATGATTTAATAAGTCCTTTGAAGAGTGTTTTTTTTGTGTGTAGAATGCATCTAGTACCTAGAGAAAACCCACTGTAAATGCATGAGGATAAGTTCCACATGGGAATGTAAAAAAAAAATCGAATTTCAGATCAATTTGTGACTCCTACAATCACTAGTCTCCACAACAGACACAAGGTCAATCATATTCATGTGAAATAATCCAGCTCATTTAATTTCCAACCGAACTGATGGTATACTCTACGCTACATGCACCACTTTCTGGAGGAGGCAATTAAACGCACGCTCCCGTAAGCAAACGCAAATACGCTCACGCGTAGGCGTAGCAACAAAAGACAAAGGCCCCCCCCCCACTGTCTTAACAGACTCTTGGGGCAAGCACTGTTAGCGAACACCTATGAAGACCAACATGGCACGCAAAGGTGTGGGTAGCCAGTACCACACCCAGCCACATCTGCCTCCTTAAGCAATAACAATAATTGCACTCCTAGAGCGCTTTTCACTCGGAGGTCACATAGCGCTGCACAGAGCTATGGAGAGAATAGCATGTCAGAACGACAGTAAATCAACAATATTTATCATGTTTAGATCTTATCGCTATCAGAATTATGCGGTCTCCACCTGTGCTTGGGAGATCTATGTTAAGCACAAGGAAGAGCTTGTCACACGCAGTAGCTGTAGATCATGGCATGCAATACCGAGCCAGCAGCGACAGCAAACTTGAATGTTCCTGCATTGAGCTTGTACACGCATGACCCTGTGTGCATACATTTGCAGTACGGGAGCGGTGGTGCCGTGGTTAGCACGCTGCGTTACGAGCAAGGTTACCGCAGTTCGAATAATCGTCACGGTCTAGGTCGTTTTTAAATGTGTTTCAGGGTACGGGAGTGTAAATGTGTAAAAGTGTAAAAATGTGATTTACTGTGTAAAACACTTTTTTCGAGGTAAGATGTCATCATTTTCTCCAGCTAAACGAGGGTGGAATGTGAAGGGTATCCGGTTGTATGATCCCCACTGTGGGGGGCCCAAGCGGCAAATTCTGGGTAAACCTGGATACTGCCCATTTACACCGCCTACATCACGACACCTTATCTGCATTAAACCTCAGATTAAAACAACAAATGGGAGTAATTTCTACGGACGGAAAATAAATTTGCCCACACACAAAGCTTCGAAAATATACGTCGGCCAAGACACAGTTTGCGGAATAACGTGCAATAGCGCGTACCTCTTTCTGCATATAGTCCACAGCACGGCTCTCAGAGTCATAGTCTGGTCCCAAGTAGTTTTGGAAAGCTACGTGCATCTTCTGCTGCACCTCACTCTCAACCTAAAAGTCAAACGCGCAGCACACGAGTAAAGATGTATGACATGCATTAATAGAACAACCACATTTGTAATCGCTTGTACAAAATGTAAGTTGCTCTCGCACCGCCCCCCCGCTCGCTCGCAACAGGAGCTCCTAGTTCAGGGTTTGAAACGAACGAGCCTTAACGCTGAATGTCATCCGCATCGCGGATTGAATTGGTCCCCATTACAAAGCAGTTCTAGCACAGATTATGTAATCTACGTTACTGTTGTTGATTATCCATTCTCATGTGGTTGTTGTTGAAATGTCACTCTCCACAGCTCTATATTCAGTGGTACAGTTTACAAGGAAGATGAACAAAATTTTAGTCGGCATAAATATATTAAAATCACGACGGCATTACAATTGACCGTGCAAAAGAACATTTCTTTGGGCATAAAATTTTGCCGAATTATCAAATAATGCCAGTGATTTAATGAATTACTGTATTGAAAAAAGTAACAGTAAAAGTGTGTTTTCTGTACCCTTTCAAAAAGTTAGCTTGCCCCGAACAAACATATCTTAAATTACAAAACCACATATAATTTAGCATTGAAACATTTATAGTTTTTAAAGCCCACTAACAGTCGACACTACATTTAAAACAAGGGTCCACAACACAATAGTTGCATTTCTAGAGTGCTTTTCACTTGAGGTCACAGAGCGCTGTACAGAGCTGTGGAGCTCACAGGCCAGGTTTGGTCCAGCAAATACATTATATCTGGCCCACAAAAGAATAATTAAAAAATAACACGGATTTGAAAACAATTTAAATGATTTTTTGCCCACTCTGACTTCAACGTAGGCCTATACCACTGTAGACTACGGTAAATGTTCTGTGTGCCTGCAAGGGCAGGGGGATTCAGAGGGAATGGGGGTTGTGATGCGTTCGTGGCCTTGGGTTATTTTATTTGTAACCGGCCTTCCTGAAAAATAAGTTGCGAACCCCTGATTTAAACGACGCTATTCTTTTACAAAATTTCAGCAGCAATCAACTGCAATGGCTGTCACAAGAACAAAACTCTGCAAAAATAGAAGCAAATTAATCAGTGCGTGCAAATCTTCTAAAAATAGGTCACAGGAGTGGATGTGCTGTCAGCTGCTGTGGTGAGGCAGTGCAGTTCTCACTTTGCCATGGTAAATATAGCCCAGCGCCACCGCAGCCACTTCCAGAGAGAAGATTATCAGAAGCAGCAGGGCAAACTGTTGGCAGCAGCATCAGGAGCAGAGCGTTGGGAAAGGGAAACATCACACATTTAACAAATGTCAGTTTGGAGAGACCCTACCAGCAAGAGTCGTGTTTAACATCCTCTGGTCAACAGTAAAAAACAAAACCCAATGGAAAAGGATGTTTGCTGATTTTTTTTAATTTGTCCAGTTGTAACACCTAAATCAGCTGCATTTCAATGGAAAATAATGTGCATTACTTGTGTAAAATCGGATGGCACAGCATGTGGAACAGCTCACTAAAGTGCAAATATGGGAGAAATTTAACAGATTTGTCCAAGACATAAACACACAAATATCGTATTTTCCTTAAAGCAATATTATGTTTCACCACCACTTCATACTTACAGGGAGCAGTGGTTTGACATTGCTGTGATAGCTCAAGATGTTCCAACCTCCATTTGCCCATGACACAAGGTCTTTCCAAGCTTATCAAATTATCTTCTTGAGAAAGAATGTCATGACAACTGCACATACCCGATGTTTACTTAATACATCACACGTGGCACACAGTGTACTAATTATATTTAACACACTCTGCTCATGTGGGTGACATCCATCAAAACTCCACTTTGACCTAAATCCATGCTCACCACATAAGCAATGGTTAGCAATAATCCAAGACATGATTTATATTTGAAAAGGGGTTATTTGTAAAACTAACAAATACCATACCATGCTTGGTGGTGAGAAACCCTGCTTTTGCAACCATTTCATTATCAGTCACCACCCAATCCTACGAGTCACTGTGAGCCAAAGCCTATTTCGGCAGACACAGAAGACAAAGCAGGGTGGCGCAGTGGTAGCATCTGTGCCTCACAGAAAGAATGGTCTTGCCCGAGCAGGTTCGATCCCCGCCTTGGGCACCTTTCTGTGTGGAGTTTGTGTATTCTCCCCCTGTTCTGCGTGGGTTTCCTCCGGGCTCTCCGATTTCCTCCCACAACTTTAAAAAAATACTCATTAATTGACTGATGACATCCTAATCTATAGGAAGCAGAGTGTGGCAATGTGGCGCCAGGAAACCGCCTGGCTGCCTCCCCCGCCTCTCTGAGCTTTCCTCGCGCCTCCGAGTTGTTCTGTCGAATGAATGCCTTCAACAGTGATTATGTGCACGTTATAAATGTAAAATTATGATTATTATTACACCAAGGATCAAATGCCAGTCCATCACAGGACACAAGGGGCCATTTAGTCAGCAGGCAAATAACCTAGGCAGCATGTCTTTTGACTGTGGGAGGCAACCAATGTACCTGACGAAAACCCACAGTCACGGGGAGTGTGTGCAAACTCGATGCCAAAACCCACCCGAGCCAATAGTTTACTCCAACTGATCTACTTTCATGCTGTTGTTATCATGCCGTTCTCTCCACAGCTCTGTGAAGCAATTTGTGACCCTCGGGTGAATGGCGCTCTGGAAGTGTAAAATATTAATTTAACTGGGCAACCTCTTCTTGCAGTGCCGCAACATTGCCACTCACTGCCCCTAGCAACCTGTAAGCAGTGTTGCCCCTGTTGGGGTGTCGCTCTGAATTAGTTATTCCAGCTTAGGTGACACTGCCCAGGGTCACGTTACAAGGCACATGCAAAGGAGTGGTGTCTTTTGTTATGCTAAAAAAAAACGAACAAAAGCTTTCACTGCTGTTCTGTTGCTCTTCTTTGTCTTTTGATTAATTTATTATGCCGTGTGACAATAATAATAAAAAGTGCATTTCTAGAGCGCTTTTCACCCGAGGGTCACAAAGCGCTGCACAGCGCTGCGGAGAAAACGGCACGTCAACAACGGCAATCTTGAGTGCTAACGTTTAATTCATGACTATGGTTGGGGTTGCGTCCTTGTACACGTTCGTGTTGTGAGTTTGTTTCATTGTGCAAATTGTGCACGTGTCACGGTCTACTCTCACGATCACGGTTAAGAGCTTCATTAATGTGCACATTGTTTCTGCGAGCTAATTTGCCCTTTGGTTTTAACGTTCGGGCGCCGCTCAGTTCGGACGTTTGTTGCATCGCTGCAATCCCGCACCTGGAGCTTGCAAGCTCACTGGCTACCTTCTGCTGTAATCATCACAGTACACATCCATCATCTATCCGTCCACGTCCAAAGAGCCGCGTCGCGCGGCGCCCACTCGGTGCCAACGCCGCGCGGCGACCCTTACGGTGGCGAGGGCACAGCGGCTCTCCCGCACGGCGGCCCAGCAGCCGATGACGCCGATGAGGAGCAGCACCGCGCCGGCGACTATGATGGCAAGCGCCGGCAGGATGGTGTAACGGTCCTCAAAGAAGTGGTCGTAGTGGTCGTAGGTGATGAACACGTAGGCGCCAGCGTAGCAAAACACAGCCGCCGCCGCCTGTAAAACACAGACAGCAGAAACACGTTCGGGGGGGGGGTGTAACTGCGTGTAGTTTTTGTTCACTTGTTTGGGTTTTACGAAGCGCAGCGCTAGTACAACCCAACTAACCTATGGACCATAATGACGCACCGAATTGTCTATTTACGTAATTTACGCGCAGTAAAACATCGATACAACGAACTAATGGTGTATGGGTTGCACGGAAGTCCTTTAAATCGAACACTTATATTACGATCCTATATACAGAGCAATGAGCGTATGTTCTAACAAACTATATATTGACGATTGGTTCGAAAAGCTGCTCTCGGGACAGCCGCGTCCATCGCTCCCTCTCCCTCCATCGCGACGTTTCGCCTCAGGTTAGAGGCATCTTCAGATGCTCTATGTGTGTGTGTGTGTGTCGTGCGTGACTCCGATTTATATGCAGGTACTATGTATGTGTTAAGTCTCTTCTATAGCGTTGCTTTAGTCCAGAAACAATTGACGAAGGTCGGGGTCCATTTGAAACGGTTGCATTGTCTTGCTCGCACACCGGCATCACATTAACCCGATCCAATTTCGCCTCTGACTCATCCCCGAGCCTGCATCTGTCCCGAGAGAGCAGCTTTCCGACGCATTCTTCATGCATCGAGCCGTGAAACCCTACACCATTACAATCTATATATTATCAACATGAAAACAAAGCAATGCACGTATTTAAAAGCAGCAATCAAAACGCTAAGGTAGAGAAATATTTGTTTCATTAAAGCCAATGTAGACCGTGTCCGTTGCTTCCGAGGTCCGTTGAATAGAGAGGTTCAATTGAAACGAGATTCTGCTGCACACGCATCGAATTATAGTCCGATTCAGGGCAACCCTCTGCATTGCACATCCTGCATAGTGACCATTGCTCCACGGCACCTTCACAGAATGCTGTCGGTACCAACAATAACAATGATTGCATTGAAAGAGTGCCCTTCACCCGAGGGTCACAAAGCGCTGTACAGGGCTGCGGAGAGAATGGCACGCCAACAATGACAGAGAACGGAAAATCAGCAAAGTTTTTGGGGGTTTTTTTCCATTTGTACCAGAGTAATATAACATGCCACACTACAGTTACGAACGCATAATCTCACAACGTGAGCTTGCCGCAATAAGAAAGCAATAACAGACGTGGTTTTCCTTCAAACAGACGTTAAAGTTAATAAGCGTATTGGAACGTTCACAAAATCCATGGCGTAAGTAAATGCGTAATCCCGCACACGGTTCGAAATTTAATTTCACCGTTAAAAAAAGCCGCAATCGTTATCAAAAGTTAATAATTCAACGGACGTGTGAACAAACAAAGCACGTATTTTGCAAATACAGCCATTTATTGAAGGGCATTTGAAAAGGTGTTGCGTTAGAGCAATAAACACAGGGAGTACAGACTTATCCCACGTAATTAAATGGTGCGGTATTCACTGCCAAGCGGTTAAATGGATAAATACCTTCCTCACCTACTGAATAATTAATTAGAGTAATGCATAAAATTACAGACCACTTCGATCCAGTTTAATCGTAACTGATCGTCTCATTACCTGAAGCTTGGTACAAGCCACTGAATAGGAAACTGGTTTGGCGTAGTTCTGCTGCTGTATAGCCGTACACATTAATTTGGTATCTGTAATTATATGGTCACAACATATTGTGATTCTCGGGTGAAAGGCGCTTTAGAAACACTAATCTTTTTTTTATTGTCCCCGGTTGTGATATCGACAGCAACCTTATAACGGCAAAGTACGCGTTAAATCAACATAACGACGGAGAACGTTGCACAAGTTTGATTTCTAGCCGTGAACTTTTTACGTGGAATCATTCCGAGTTATATATTTTTATTCGGCGAAGCGATCCCGATATCTAAAACCCTGGGCCCTGGGCCTCGTGTGTTACCTCGCCGCCCCTGCTTTCCATATAAATGAGAAGTTTCCATTCACACAGAGGCCATGTATCACCAAATGATATGTGACGCAGACAATGAAAGCAGTCGACACCCATTGAACCGATGGGAGGGAGAGAAGGACTGTGCAGGGTTTCGATTCAACAATTCTGGTAGCGGGCGGCACGGTGGCCCAGTGGGTAGCGCTGTCGCCTCACAGCAAGAAGGTCTCGGGTTCGAATCTCGGCTCGGATGCCTTTGTGTGGAGTTTGCATGTTCTCCCCGTGTCCGCGTGGGTTTTCGCCGAGCACTCCGGTTTCCTCCCACAGTCCAAAAAACAAGCTGCTGCATAGGTTAATTGGCTTTCAGACTAAATTGCCCGCAGTGCCTGGTGATGGTCTGCCGTCCCATTGTGGGCATAACTCTGCCTTGCGCCGTGTTTGCTGGAATCGGCTCCGGCTCACCGCGACCCTCTACAGGACTAAGCGTTTTCTGACAATGAGATGAGAATTCTGGTAGCTCAAGAAATTCTATTGGGCATTTTAAAAATAACCCCACAACCACACACTGTACTCTGCTGATGTAGGTTTTCACGGCTCGATGTATACAAATTGCTCTTCACGGCTGTTTTTTCGGGATAGTCGTGTCGTTGCCTCCAACGTGGGAGGTGAAACCGTCGCTAAGGAGAAGGAACACTCGAAGCGGCTATTTATGTTTTAATAAACAGTTATGGAGAGCAACGCTGACACGCTGTATTGTAACTTACACCAGTCATATGTGTAAGAGCCCTTTTGCCAATCCACTACCATGTAGGCAGTAGTTCATCTCAAGCATACTTCACCATGCTGCCCAAAGTAGTTGGTTAAAGCAGGTAGTGAAGATGTTGGGAACATCGCAGTAGAGCACAACAAAGGATGTTTCTTCACTGCGCTGTTATTCACCTTGCAGGCCCTCCAGAAAAGCCACTGACACAACCTGTTGTAAAATAGTAAACCAACCCTGCTTGTTCTTAAATGTGATGGAATTAGGCACATTCTGGAAAACTTTGTCGTGGATAAAAAAAAAGTGCCTCGTGTGTTTAAAATAAACAGGGACGGATCGTTGATTAAATGGAAATAATGGTGCGGGCAATTGCACCCAAACGCCCTTGCGTGTTTGCGGGCACCATTATCAGGGACACCACCACAGGCCACAGAATTCCATCCCCACTCTCGCGCGTCGCTGCGTAGCAACCCCCCCCCACCTCGAGATTATGCTCGGGTAATCACCATCACAACCACAACACTTCTTGTCAACGGCACTCACAAGCTGGCCGAGGGACTACCCACAGCGGAAATGTTGAGGGGGTTCATTTGACCATACCTGACCATGTTGGCTCTCTTCCGACCCATGCCTGCTTGGGAACATATGTTCTTTCCTTGTTTGTTGAAGTTTTTTTTCTCCGATGACTTTATGTCCTATCATTTTTCGCTACTGTTTGATGTTGTTGTTGACATGGCGTTCTCTCCACAGCTCGGATTTGTAAAAAAGAACAAAAAATCCAAAAAAAAATTATTGTTGCCGATTTTCCGTTTTCTGTCATTGTTGTTAACGTGCCGTTCTTTATGCAGCGCTTTGTAACCCTCGGGTGAAAAGCGCTCTATAAATGCAATTATTATTATTATACCGCCCGCTCAACCCCCCACTCGCCCCTACCATGGATGGTAAACGTTGCAGCGGTGGAGGGGTTTGCGCGTTCGAAGGAACCCCAAGGCTATGTTGCCTGGAGCTTGCACTCCTGCTAGGGTCTCCCTTGGTGAATTGGTCTGGAGTCGAGTACTCCTGCTCGGATCTCCCTTAGCAAACAGGTCTGGAATCTAGCACTCCTGCTAATCCCTTGATGAACAAGTCTGGGGCGGAGATTCTAGACAAATAAGACCCTCCGACTAAAGGGGGTTGGCGTCAGGAAGGGAATTTGGCCGTAACAATTTTCTCGAATACATCCACCGTCGGGTGACCAACCGGCCAACTTGGGTGGCAGCGATTTAATCGAGCAGCAGCAACTTCGCCATACCGCTCAGTACTCATCTCATCTCATTATCTGAAACCGCTTAATCCTATATAGGGTCACGGTGAGCCGGAGCCTATCCCGGAAACACAGGGCGTAAGGCAGGAATAC
>JAZEWT010000001.1:8469535-8501177 GCA_036362905.1 Mordacia mordax
CCCCCCCCCCCCGTTTGCCTCTGCAGCCTTCGGCCAGCATGCTGGAGGAAAAGGGCCCCCGGGTGGCGGACTACTTTGTGCTGGCCGGGCTAACGGACACGTCACGGCCGCTGGAGGAGGAGATGAACCAGTCGGAGGGGGCGCCGCGTGCCGCCCGGCCTAAGGCGCCCATCACGGATGTGGCCGTCGTCGTCAAGTCCCACGGCGAGGAGGTGCCGCAGGGCTTCACGTGCATCGAGAGCACGCCGTCGGGCCTGCCGGCCGACCTCAACCACGGCAGCCTCAAGAGTCCCCAGATCTACCTGTGCTACCGCCGAGGCAGAGACAAACCGCCGCTCACCGACTTGGGGTGAGTCGCGGTGGTGGGTTAATCGCACACGAGCGACGTACCGATTGCGTTTTTCGCCCTTGCGCTGTCCAAGCCTCGCGCGCGCGCGCGTTCGTGTCGGCTTTTCACGGCTCGTTTGTGGTGTTTCGCCTCCCACGCCGGAGGCATCTTCGGGCAGTACTGAACATCGTCCGGGGGTACTGCCCGAAGATGCCGCCACATTGGGAGGTGAAACGATGCGAAAGCGAGAGGAGAAACGCTCGCCACGGCTATCCCAAATGAGCAGCTGTCAAGGGCATTTGTCTCAGCCATGTGGGATTGGGTTGTACCTCGTGTTATTGAACTTAATGATGTTTTGATCCATGTTCGGAAGCCCCCTTCAGTCGCCCAATAACGTCGACGGAGACCGACACAACACACAACCTCAGTCCATCTGACCTGGGAAGCTCATCTCATCTCATTGTCTGAAACCGCTTAGTCCTAAACAGGGTCACGGTGAAGCCGGAGCCTATCCCGGCAGACACGGTGCAAGGCAAGGATATACCGACGATGGGACGCCAGTCCATCGCCGGGCACTGCGGGACAATTTAGCCTGCGAGCCAATCAACCTATGTAGCAGCATGCTTTTTGGACTGTGGGAGGAAACCGGAGTACCCAGCGAAAACCCACACGGACACGGGGAGAGCATGCAAACTCCACACAGAAAGGCACCCGAGCCGAGAGGTTCGAACCCGGGACCTTCTTGCTGTGAGGCGACAGTGCTAACCACTGGGCCACCGCGCCGTCCCACCTGGGAATTTATCCCCAGTTTTGCAGCATGGTAAAATTTAGATCTTATAGACAGCCCTTTACCAACCTGCACTGGCCATCATTGTGAAGTATTATCAAATTACCTCCACGACCCACATCTAGCAGTTATATTACATGCATGTATCCAGGTGATAAGGCTTGCTTTGCCTTGTGTTTTGTATGCGACATCTTGGCTTGCACAAATGTGCTGGGTCTCCCTAGCCATGGTTGTCGTTGTTTATCCCAAAGTCCTCAGGTTTCTGCCTACGTGTAGGAACACTCATTGTCTGAAAACAACTTAATGTATAATCAATAGTAATACCATCAAATCATGTAGAGGACCGCAGAGCATGGGTAATTATTAATGCCAGCTCACTGCCTGGCCATAGTATAGTTTGTTTGTGTATAAATGGATTCCATGTTTTGGGTTAGGTCACGTAAAAAGCCTTCGTGACCAATGTTATCAATAATTACAGCTTGTTTGTGGTGCCTTGTTCGTCTTCGAGAGTGAGTGAATTCTGTCTGCATTGTTACACGTTAAAATCATACCAGAATTATTATTTTTAATGGAGGCAGTTATAATTATTTTTTTATAATAAATTGTGGTCACGCTCAATTGGACATTGGGGTGGCACCGATGTTCACCGGTGATTCTGAGCCAGTGGTGAAAAGTGCACGTTTGCAGAGCCGGTTGGTCACTATTTCTCCACAGTGGTGATTATTTTTAAACCACCCGATCAATGATAAGCAGCTGAGTCGACGTCTAAAGTAAAAAAAACTTTCCAATCGTGAGTCCAGTGCTCCACCGCCGTCCCCGTTCGGCCGGATTATCTCTACACTTTAGTTACGTTTAATCGCACTCTTACGGATGTAGGCTCTTGACACGGTTGTATTGACCCACAGTGTTTATAGCGTACGTCATCACTAACATGTTCTCTTGGTCGTCTTAAAGAAATGTTACTGGCGGCAGTTCAAATGAACAAATGATTTCGCAGTCAACTACACTCGCCAATGGGGTGTATGTGTGTGTGTATAAATAAATGACCCGTGGGAAAAATAATCAGCACAGCAAATTAACACGTTGTGAAATGAATTGCTAAATAGACATTTTAGTCGATCGCAATTTCATCCATGACACATACAGTATAAACCTGGATTTAATGGACCTCTATTCTACAGACTTTAGAAGCAACGGACCCTCTCTGCTACTTCTGACACGGTGGTCTGTGTTGGAAATTATATATTTTCTTATTTTAGTGTTTGTATTGCTACTATTAGCAGCATTCATTAATAATAATAATTGCATTTCTAGAGCGCTTTTCACCCAAGGGTCACAAAGCGCTGCACAGAGCTGTGGAGAGAACAGCATGTCAATAACGAGATGAGAACGTCAAATCAGCAACAATAATGTTTTTTTTGTATTTTTTTAATATAATGTAGGTGGTTATAAGATACTGTTAATACGATGGTTATTTAAACATCTAGATTTAACTGACTTCCATACACCCTCTCCCCCGTATTGGTCCATTATATTGAGGTTTTACTGCTCAGTTCAGTATCTGTACGCGCTTAATCCTGCACAGTGTTGCGTTGGCCGGAGCCTCTCCCGGCAGACGTAGTGCGCAAGGCGGGGCTATACCCAGGAGCTGACGCCAGTACATCGCAAGACACTGGGGGGCAATTTACTCAGCAGGCCAATTAACCCAGGCAGCAGCGTGTTTTTGGACGGTGAGAGGAAACCAGAGTACCCGACGAAAACCCATGCGGACACGGGAAGAACACGCAAACGCCACACAGTAAAGCACCCGAGCCGGGAATCAAACTCGGTTCCGTCTTACTGTTAGGAAGCAGCGCTCCTCAGTGCACCACTGTGATGCATGTTATATTCAAGATGCACATCTTTGCAGATGAAGGTCCCCACTGCCCCTGTAATTTAATCGTCACAAATGTCTGATAATTGGGACATTTTAAGAGGAAGCATCAGTCACCTTATTGATGTCGGGTTTCATGGCTTGATATACGCAATATTTTGCCTCCTACGTCGGAGGCATTAGCCTAATGATGCCTCCGACGTAGGAGGCGAAACGTCGCGAAGGGGAGAGGAGGAACACTCGACATGGCTATCCAGAAGGAACAGATGTCTTCGTGTCAGGCCCCAATTTGGTCGGGTCATGTTTTACACTTGTTTATATTTGAGATTAAAATCGGTTGCTAAATGACCTTTCTGATTTCAAGAGTTAACCATTCATGGATGTGATTGTCTGACACGATCATGTATTATGTATGTAATCAATAACACAAACCGCTATCTCTGCATTGGTGAAAGGCGATAGGTGATGTATGAAATGTCGCTTTGAACCAAATCAAATGTCAGATATGAGTATAAGCACGTGTAATGAAGTGATATTGTTTTTGTTGTAATCTAAGCTTTGGGGTATATCGAGCGAATCCCAAATGTACATTGACCTGTTGCTTTTGTTAACTCTAATTCAATTAGAAAAATAATTGAGCTATATTCTCTATTCTGTGTTTAATAATCCTTGAATAAATACTGCATGTGTTTAAAATGTAACTTCATTTTAACAGTGGTCTTTGCGCCAATTATAAAAAAAATTGCAGTCTAGTTTCCAGTAATGTTAAATGTTGAATTGGGATTACAAAATATCCAACGTTGTATCTATTAGATCACAAGGGTGTAGCATAAGTATTCTTCAGCAACAGACACTGGTGGGTTACCAGATTACTAACCTATTGCCTCCACACTGAAACTAGCTCGACTTAAGCGCACACAACCACGAGGCTATCCCACGCAAAAGTAACATTAATTATTCATAAATGTCTCAGCTCGACGTGCGTTTGCCATGCTTGTGGATATAATGCGTAACAGATCCTGCTTACCGTCCACTCGATTCTTCGGTGCGCGGGATTTATAAATTCACGGCATAGTGGACTTCTATTTACATAATACGAGTGTTTCACATCTTAGTGTCCTCTCGCTGTCACGCACTTGTGAAAGGGCACACAGGCAGAGATACGAGCAATGACAACATTCCCAGCGAGGTCTCGCCCCAAGCCCTTGCTGTGCTTTACATGCAGTGCGACCATCACCCAGTTTATAATAATAATTGCAATTAAAGAGCGCCTTTCACCCGAGGGGTACAAAGCACTCGACAACAACGACATTCGGATGGAAAATCAGCAACAATAGCATATTTTTGTGTTTTTTTTAAATATACACGTCATTGCAGAACAACATGTAAAATACGATCTTATCTTTTCTGCCCTTGGCTTCTTATCCTGGGGCAAAAACCTTATTCCACGTCGCTTCTATGAGTATTACGGGTCCCTCCGAGACTGGAAAGTCAATTCATGATATAGACCTACTCGCAATGAATGGAGCATTGTGTTAATGTGTCCGGGTGATTCAAAGCTTTGTGTGTGTTTCTTTTTCACTCTCGTAGAGTGCAAGTGAAAGGAATTGACGAAAAGAAGACACAAATCTCTAATCGTTTTTTCATTCAAACGACGTGTTGATTTCGGATAATCATTGGTAACTAGTTTCATTCAGAAGATGTGAGCATAGTACAATGGGTATCCAAAATGCCCCAATACACGGGGCTGTAGTTCATTTTGATAATGAAGGTAGTAACTGTTGCAACCTTGACGATTGCTTCTAAAAGCTGATCTCACACGTTAAGAGGCATCCTCAGGTGCCTCAGGATGCTTCCAACGTGTGAGGCGAAATCTCGCGATGGAAGGAGAGGGAGCGATCGACGCGGCTGTCCCGAGAGATTAGATCTTCGAAGCAATCATCATGCATGGAGCCGTGAAAACCTACATCATTGTGTTGCAACTTTTTACGTTTCAATGTCGGTAGTCTGTAATGAAATACGTGTCGTTCAGACTAATGGCATGCGTATTATTATTTTGTAGCTCAGGGGCAAGTAGATGTATGCATTTTTTTTTCTGTCGGCATGAAAAATCAGATATCAAGCAAATATGCATTTAAAATTTATAGGCACACATGGAATGTTTATAAGAGTTTGAAGCAGGGTACAGGAAAACCTGACGTGCGGTCTAAGAGGCCTGCAGCAAGCAACGTACATGCAACATAATGTCGTTGAACGTACATACGAAAGGCATTTTTATAGGGAGGCAAAGCTTGAGGTTTTAGTTATATCCTCTCATTGGAGCCGAGTTCTTCTGCCAGTCTTTGACCCGATCGCTGCGCGATTCTGAAGCTGGTCACTGTAAAATGTGCTTTCTCCTTCCAGAACAGTTTACTTCGCTTACACGCATTCCGCCGTGGGTTATGGCTCCAAACGAATTTCTGTTTTCTTTTCTGTTCTCTTCAAGAAATTTACTGAAATTGCTTACGGGGGAAAAAAACAAAAAGAACTTAAATGTTCTTAATAGTAAAAGAGTCATTGTTATATTATTCAAAAGGTAGTTCTTAAAATAGTGGAGTTAAAATCTTTACATTCTTACCTAACTTTATTATAATCTTTTCTTTTGCAACTCGTGACAGAAGTGGAAATCAAGTCTGTTAATGGGAATCTGTCACGACTGTGCTACATTTAGGCATTGCTCAATGTTTTGATGCTCAGCGAATACTTTCCGTCATTTACATTGCCTTAGATGCAATTGGTGCAAATTTACAAATTTCGTTCATTCTTTCATTCACTACCCGTTTAATTCTCCAGACGATTGCGGTGAAACCAGAGCCTATCCCGCAGACACAGTTCGCAAGGCAGGGCTATGCCCAGGTTGGGACGCCGGTCCATCGTAGATCACCGGTGGCAAACCGGAGTACCCAGCGAAAACACGCGCGAACAAATGAAGAACACCCTAACAACAGAGAAATGTACCCGAGCCAGATGTCGAACCCAGTACCTTCTCGTTCTGCGGTGGGCAGACCGTTGCAAGCGAATGCCGTTGCCGTTACCTCCCAGGGTCCTGTACGAGTGGAAGGACCGACTGAGGCCCGGCTGCGAGCTCATCGAGACGACCCCGTACGGGCGCTGCGCCAACGTGAACAACAGTAGCGCCGTATCGCAGCGCATTCTGCTCACGTTCCGTCGCGCCGCCGACCAGAACGCCCAAAATACCCTCGCCGTCACCGACATCTGCGTGATCGTGGCCAACAAGGGGGAGAGTCCGCCGCACACTTTCTGCAAGGTTGATCGCAACCTCAACTCGGGCATGGTAAATATGTCGCGTGAGCGGTTCAATAATTTCTTGCAGTTTTCGCGATTCGGACTGGCGCACTCGACCGGAGGTTGTTCGTACCTCGTACAAGCTACCCACGCAACACGATCGGTCCAAATTAAGAGCATCGCAGAGGAGTGAATGTGACACACTGGCGTCTTCGTGTCTATCACTCTGCTGCTGCACTGCGTGTACAGTACACATGACGTCAGTGTTGTGTGCAGAATGCAATAAGGAGACCATTAACTTGAGGACAAGTATAGGATTGGACTATGGGATATATTCGATTCCTGAGATGTGCCCAGGCAAGGTTCACATCTGCTTTTTAGAAAATAAAAATGGCTCTTCCCAAGGTGGTAGAGAGACTATGAAGGTGAACACGAAAATCTTCACACAGTCTATTAGTGTAAACAATTTATCTGATATTGCACTGAGTGTTGCACTGGTATTATTTATACATTGATATATACGGAAATGTTTTAATGAGCAAGAAATACCCACATAATACCTTTTAAAACACTCGACGCCGCACGCATTGCACATTTTAAAAAAATCATATCTTGATTCGTTTTTGTTTCTTTCGCTGGAAGTACGTTTTGGTGCTGTGTCGGGTTTGCCCCTGGTTACAAACCTTGGAAGATGTTTCACGTCTCTCCCCGTGTTTGGGAATTCCAAGGCGGCAGCCACAGCTGTTTTGCGGTCAGCCCTCCAGATCAAAAGCAGCTTTGGTGCTTCCCATTAGCTGGGTCAAGCATTTCCTTCCTTGGCAGCTTGATGCTGAAGCCTTTGACCTACTGATCTACAAAAATCCATGTGCGTATGTTTTTCCACTCTGATTCAATCTAACCATTAGTTAATCCTGCGTGGGTTCATTAAAACATTTAACATTTCATTGGCAGCGTGATTGTTATAATTGCTATTTTTATTATTTTAGGAATGAACATGTGCACTGTGCATGACTTTATTTGGAAAGCATGATTCTTTGTCACGCGAGCATATGTTGGCTGCACATGGTAAAAATATGTAGGGTTTTTCTTTGTAGCTTCTCAGGAGATAACCAGGGATGTAAATTGTGACCATTATAGTTGTGGTTTTAGTTCACTTTAGTGTTTCATTGTATCTATATTTTCATCTTCCACGTTTATGTTTTAACTCTGTAGAGCACCTTGTGACCCTTGGGTAAAAGTTGCATAGAATTGGAAAGTTTTCTTATCATTAACCCCAGTGTAAAATTGTATCGCTATGCAATTGGATAACTTGTTAAAATTAAGGTTAAAAGTTGATTTATTTTAAGCCATTCTTTTTTCTTGCTTGAAAATTTCCATTGATTTAATGGTAACATTATTGCAGCTTTGTGCAGTGCTTTGTGACCCTCGGGTGAAAGTACTCTGGAAATGCAACTATTATTATTAGAGATCCCTGTTAAATTTCAAATCGATTTGTAATACCCAACTAGGAAGTCACTATATGACTACACTCCCCAGTGTGGTTAAGTAGGGAAAAATAACTTTATCACCCACCTCATCCAGCAGTGGATTACTGCAAGGACTCTACGTGTACAGTACATGTCAACTGCTGCATTTCATCAGTCAGTAAAACGGTGCTTCTTCCTGTTTGGAGCTGCTTATTTATATTTATTTTCGCATTCAGTTATTTGTTAATACATTGTAGAAACACCAAAGAATAATGCCATCGACAAATATAATAGCCATAAGAAAAAAAACTGAATATATTCTGAGCGTTGTTTTTGGAGACGTGTGTGAAATGTTAATTTGGATAATGCACATTACGTCCGGTCAGTGTGCGCGTACCCAAATGACCATGACATCATGCTTATCGCCATTGCTGGCTACAAACCGGTAGTCAAATTACATATTATTATGGCAGGCGCCCTAACATATAACAACAGCGTTTTGAGGTTTCTGCTTAGGTTTTCTGCCATTTTTCTGGAAAAGGCAACGCAAGACTGGCGGAAATGTAGTTCACACGCGGGCCCCCAATAAGCCAGGGCCAGATTGCCAGAGGAGGCTGCGTGCCATCTATCGTCTTCCTTTATTGTAGCATGTGTTGAAAGGCGGGCGTTTTGTTTTCCCATCCCCAGAGCACTGCTTGTTATTTATCCATTCAAGCACACACTGCTTCCTCTGCTGAATAGTCATCGATCTGGAATAATAACTTGTTTCCTGCTCATTTCACAGGCAACTGTGGCGTCATGTTTGGCACATGCTATATGTATAACCAACATTTGCTCTGCATATGTGATGCTTAAATATATTTTTTCACGGGAAGTGCGAATTGTGTGTATTTTGAGTGATTACTCAAGGCTTAGCTGAGCCTTACGTGTGTTGGACTAGTGCTCTACATTTTAAAGGTTTGTTGTTGTTTGTGTGGCTTGTATCCTAAATTGATGTATTTATCTTCTCTTGCAGTGGGGCTCAGATGTTTACCTCTGTTATAAGAAGTCTCTGGTGAAGTCAAATGCCATTGCTTACAAAGCTGGTAAGTTCAAACCTCCCTCGTTTTTATTGGAAACCTGATCTATATAAACATAACCACAACATGTCTTCATACAGCTGTAGGTTTACTGAAGATGTCTTCAACAATATTACTTTTTCCAAGTAAAACATCTTATGATAGTTTTAAATTTCAACCCCCAACAACAATTTGACTAAAATTTATGGCCGTTCCAAGATATCCAGGTTCATCAATAATTTTATGCTTAGCTTGGACCCTAAACAAATATAAGTCCACAAATTAAACATGAAGCCATTAGCATTTTTATAGAAATATAATTCTTGATCAAGCTAATATCACTGTGTTAACCTTAACAGTGAAGCAGCAGACCACATTTCAGTCTCAGCTATCTGCATTTAATATTAGAATTTCTGTGTAATTATGTTGAGTAAAAATACATTCCAACTTTCCTTTCCTGAAAAACATTTTCTTGAAACTTGCGCAAACGGAAGGTATGGGTTACTCCCTTCTTTGTGTGTGCTGCTGTATTTACAAAATACTTATAAAGCTCTCTTGTAGCAGACACTAATCGAGGTAGTACACAGAGGTGGTGAAAGTGACACGCTTCATTCTGCACTGCTTTTAGTGGCACTCCTGCTGATGGTTGGGATTATATCTTTGCATAAGATGGTGTTGTGAGTTTATTTAATTGTGAATTCTTGCGTGTTACTTTTTACGTTCATGGTTACGGTTAGGGTTTCATTTCTGCACATTGCTGCTGGCAGTCAATTTGCCCTTTTTTTAATGCGTTCTTGCATTGGTCAGCCTGGACGTTTTCTGTGTCACAGAAATCCCGCATCTGGAGCTTGCAAGCTCATGGGTAACTTTCTGTTATAATAATAAACATTTATTTAGATGTAGGCTGAAGCAGACACAATTAGCTTTGACGAGCTGCCCACGTCGTCAATTTTGCGAGAAAGGTGTTGCTAATACAATCCTTACAATCCACAACGCAGTAGTTAATTTACTACTACATGGACTACATGGTATAGAAACTATAATCTTATTTGCTTAACGTCTTGCTTAACGTCTTGAGTCATATGCTTAACTTGTTTAAATTTTAATTCGAAACCGATCGAGCAGAATTATTTCACGACCGTGCAATTATGAACCGTTAGCACTAGCCCAATCACAGTAAAGGATACACAGCATAGACCCCAGCATTACAATGATCTTGGTTTGACCGGTCATTCCCAGAACTGTGAGCTGGTTTATACTTACCCCGTTGGTAGCCTGTCAGACCACCTGCCTGTAAACATCACTTGACAAGGGATCCGAGCTTGGCCGCTGTTGTTTACCAGCCTCGGCGGGTGCACTGTTTGGCAACTAAAGCCGAGCAACTCGCTCAGTGGCGGCCTTGAGAAACAAGCGCGTGACTGCGCCGCAGAGTGGCCGCCGCAGGGGAAGTTTGCCATGGCAAGGTGAGGTGCCAATGTTGGGGGTTGGGGAGGAATCCCCGCCGTCCAGTCGCTTACCTTGGCAATAGTGAAATGTAACCGCGCGTTCGTTTATTTTGACCCCTTCCGCCTTCGGGCGCCGCGTCTGCTCCGTGTAGAATGGCGACAGAAAGCAAAATCAGTTTCCCTAAACGTCAGTGCACATTGTTATAATTTGTCTTTAAGTGAGTTTTTAATATGTGTGGCTACGGGCTACGCTCTCGTTCCTGGTGTTTAATGCGATTGCTGTGTCACTCGCACGGCTCATTCGTCCTCAGCTATTCATGAAATGTCAACTCTCATCCATTATCGGCGTGCTGTGCCATCCAGAGTCTTCTCTTCTAAGTTCAACGAACAAGGGAGTGTTTTCATCTCTGTGCAGCGCTTTGCGACCCTCGGGTGAAAAGCGCTCTGTAAATGCAATCATTATTATTATTATGTACACGCACGAGACGTGTAACAAATTCAGGGCCAGCTGAGTGGGTGGTGCGGCCCCACACCGAATCTATTCCCCCGTGTCTTTGTTTTGAGTCCCTTTACCGAGTGATTCATTTTACAATGATTACTAAAGCGTGTCGAGGACTCGATAGTGGATGTTTAACGGATTGATTCACATATCAAATTCTAAAGTTGCTTAGCACCACTCCGAGTTCATTTGAAATCAAGCTTTGACGTACCATTCATACTTGGTCACCAGGTCATATCCATTAAAGGAGTCTCTAGGGAGGCAAAGCGCGTTTTTTGAATGTGAAAGTAATGAGGCTGAGAAGTTCGTGGTGTGACTGTCCTCCTCTCACTGTTGACAGGTAGTTACTAAAGGGATACTTTTAAGCAAGGCGATAACTGCATTCCACAGCAGCACTGTACCCCCAGGACCCCTTCTTCCCCGTGCACCCACATAATACCACAGTAAGTGGGGGGGGGAACAAAAGGGAGGTGAGCGCTATGGGCAGGAGAGGCCAATAATGGGAACAAGACGGCCACAATTGGTTACAGTGCCAAACTTATATAATGGGCTACAGGTACCCAAGGTCATTTATAAGGCGAGTGAACCTTAGGCCATTCCTTGGCCATTGCCGAGTTGATCGATATGCTCTCCATCTCCTTGACGTTTCATAAATCTGCCTCCGCCCGACACAATCGTAGAGTTTTTTTTTTATCCCGTGAACCGAGTGTCAATTCACGACTACTTTCAACGCACCCGTGCGTTAGAGGCGTAAACGCAAGATTTACCGCAACCGGCCGTGACATTAACGGCTCACGTTTGGTTCTCTGTGAGACTGGTTAGCCAGGGAAACCGAGGAGCCGCTCGTAAATGTTACGGGGGAGGGGGTCACTGAGGTAAGAGGAGCTCGCGCTGTCATGCGTTGCTTGTTTAGCATTAAGTAAATTCAATATATAGTAAAAAAGAGGAAGTTAAAACTGCAGCACAAACGGTGCACGGATTTGTACAAAAATAAAGTGTCCTACTACAATGTGAAGTTGGGGAGGGGGGTTAGGTTGCGAAGAGGATGGCTTAACCATTACACTAATGTATAACTTAAGCTAGCCAAAAAAACTTCGGTGAAAGATTCCTAAAACTAAGAATTTTGGGGCAGCGAGGTCATGCAGTGTGTAGTTCTGCCACATCACAACAACAAGCGCCTGGGTTTGATTCCCAGTTTGGGTGCCTTTCTGCGTGGCGTTTGCTTGTTCAGCCTATGTTGACGTGATTTTTGCAGGGTACTCCGGTTTTCTCCAACAGTTCAAATACATGCTGCTTAAGTTTATTGGCGTGCTGATTAAATTATCGGGCGGCACGGTGGCTCAGTGGATAGCGCTGTCGCCTCACAACAAGAAGGTCCCGGGTTCGAATCTCTCGGCTCGGGGGCCTTTCTGTGCGGAGTTTGCATGTTCTCTCCCCGTGTCCCCGTGGGTTTTCGCCGGGCACTGCGGTTTCCTCCCACAGTCCAAAGAACTGCTGCATAGGTTAATTGACTTGCAGACTAAATTTACTGCAATGCCCGGTGATGGACTGTCGTCCCGTCGTGGGTATATCCTTGCCTTGCGCCCTGTGTCTGCCGGGATAGGCTCCGGCTCACCGTGACCCTATACAGGACTAAGTGGTTTCTGACAATGAGTAGAGATGGGATTAAATTATCCTCAGTGCTCTGCAATGGAGTAGCGTCCTATTATGGATATAGCCCTACATTGCATCCTGTGTCTGCCAAGATAGGCTCCAGCCCCCTGCGATCCTGTATAGGATTAAGCGGATACTGAATTGTGACGAACAAAGTATTTTTTCTACCTTACCCCACCACCTCAGCTTGGTCGTTAAGGTTGCAGTCTCAGGACAGTGGAGGAATTGGGCCTATGGACAGCAAAGAACATTGAGATGGGGTTATAACTGCAGAGGCCCATGATTATTCCCTGGGCTGCTTCCCAGGCCAGCAGAGCCTGGGTCTGGGTGGTCATGGTAACAAGGCACCATCATTTGGTGACTTTGAAGTGGTTATGGAAACATCTCATGGGAATATACAGCCAGCCTGTTCATTTTAATATGGCTGTGGAATGCATATGCCCTCTAAAAAAAAAGCACATCACGAAACTATGCATTGAGTAAATCCTCTCTTTTCCATGAGCTTGATGCTTTCCATTGTGGGAAATGAACCATCGCAAAGGAGAGAGGAGGAATGCTCGATACGGCTGTCATGAAAGAGCAGATAATTTCTAATACTTCTGCATTTTTTGTGCAGATTTGAAAGGTGATTGGCAGTGCATGTTTTAACTGTGTGGGGGGGGGGTGGTGGCGGCAAAAACTTGGAGAATATGAAAGAAACGCATGCGCAACAAACTCGACAAAAGACGTACGTATTTTGAACAAATTAACAATAGCTCGTGCGTCTATGAGTTAAAGCACATGGCTGAGCGAACTGGCGTCTCAAATGGTATGTTTTTTGACACATTGAAAGAAAAATCTGGTATGAAATGGGGTTATTGAGACAGTGTAAGGCTACTCTATGTACAATGCAACAATCCAAAAATGTGCATTTCAAACTGCATTTTGAAGTGCTTGACCTGAAAGGCCAATGATTCCCCAGGGAGGATGAATCTATTTTACTGCCTTGTCTTCGATGGGTGGCACGGTGGTGCAGTGAGTAGCGCTGTCGCCTCGCAGCAAGAAGGTCCAAGGCTCGATTCCCGGCTCGGATGCCTTTCTGCGTGGCGTTTGCGTATTCTGTCCCCGTGCCCACATAAGTTTTTGCCGGGTGCTCCGGTTTCTACCCACCGTCCAAAGACACACTGCTGCCGAGGTTTATTGGCCTGCTGAGTAAATTGCCCCCAAAAAATGTGCCCTTGCGATGTACTGGTGTGATATCCTGGCTATTCCCCCACCTTGCACCCTCTGTCGGTTGGGATAGGCTCTGGCTCCTCGCAACCCTGTACAGGATTGAGCGAGTATTGATAATAAATGAATGAATGTCTTGTTTTCTTCCTGTGGGTGTAGTGACACATTCGAATCCCACATCTCGTGTTGCAGCTAACAGTCTTCCTATAAATATTTGAGTGGGGTCTGTAAGGCAACATGCATTAGACCTTGTGTGATTCAGCTGAGGTTATGTTTAGGAATCCTGTAATGAAAGTATTATTAAATTACCGTCAACCTCAAACATGGTTTAAGTAAGCCTCGTGTATGAATGTGGGTGACAGGGTGGCATAGTTGTAACACTTGTGCTTTAGGGTGAGATGGTGGCTTCAATTCCCAGCACTGGTGTATTTCTCTGTGGAGTTGCTCCTGTTTTGCTTGAATTTCTAACAGCTTCTCCATTTTTTTACCATACCTAATACTTTCAATTGGTATTGCTCACACCATAATGCTTAAAACACTCCGTGAAGATTACTCAATTTGGATTACTCATAGCAACATTGCCCCCGAATGGGAAATACATGTCAGGAAAAGAGTCTTTAGATGGGGTAAACAAGTGTAGTGAAAATTATGAAGTCGTTTATATGGCATTTGTGAAGTCTGAAACATGCCAAAGTACTGTAAAATGTCGAAAGCACCAAACACATATAAATATTTTTATTACTGCAGTGTGAGTGAAAATCTGTTTTGAGTCTGAGCATGGCTGAGTCCAGCAAACGTTGTACCCCGGCTGTTATTGTTCAATGATCACTGGGGATTATTACGCCGGTTTACAAGAATGAACACTAGTGCGCCCAAAAATGTTGGTAACATGTAGCCAGACACACTAAACACATGTCGGCCCAATGGTCATTGCTTTCATTTTGGTTGGTGAAAGAGCACATGGCACGATAGCGGAACGTTAGCCGCACTTCGGTGCTCTTATATAATGTGAGCCCATAAAATGTTCGTGTGCCTGTGTACAAGGCACGTGTGCTCTTTACTCCAATGTCACTTAAATATATCCTCGTGTACAGCAGAGTAATCGCAGTATACCTCTCATCTCATCTCATTGTCTGAAACCGCTTAGTCCTATACAGGGTCACGGTGAAGCCGGAGCCTATCCCGACAGACACAGGGCGCAAGGCAAGGATATACCGACGATGGGACGCCAGTCCATCGCCGGGCACTGCGGGGCAATTTAGCCTGCGAGCCAATCAACCTATGCAGCAGCACGCTTTTTGGACTGTGGGAGGAAACCGGAGTGCCCGGCGAAAACCCACGCAGACACGGGGAGAGCATGCAAACTCCACACAGAAAGGCACCAGCAGTATACCTTAATTTGGGCAATCCTTTTGAATACGGTTGGGAAACAGCACTCATGAGAAAGTTCGAACGCTATAGTCTGGGCAGAAACACTCGTGGCTATTTGCTTACTTGAAACGAACCCAGTTTTAAGTGTGAGCATTTTAACTGCGGCAATAAACCAGCGCATTCCTTTGATAAAATATCAAAGTGCAACATGTGAATTTTAGTGCTTTTAAAATACTTTTAAACCTATTTATGGTCAAATATAATGTTCCATGCCCAAAAACAAATTTGAATTTTTGATGCAACTGCTTTCCTGAAATTGTTTTTGGGACTTTATGCTAATTACTCGTAGGCATTTAAATGTAGTTATACTGAAATTAGGCCCTTATTCACCTGATATAAGTGTTTAGACTTTGAGGCCATTAAGTAAAAGGTATTGAATTGCGCAACAATGTTTCCAAGGACTTTTCGATCTACAGGCATACGTGTAAACCGATGTTCACTATTGCAGCAGAAAATGCGCAGTGAGCTTGCAAGCTCTACATGCGGGATTCCTGTGGGACAGCAAACATTCAAACGAACCAAAGCAAACAATATATGAAATCTATTTCGACTTCTGTACAGATCACTACAACGAACGCTTAGAGGTTTTATCAGCTGAGCTGCTTAGCCTCTCCAAGCATAACTTTTGGTAAACACAAGTTATTTATTGTTATTATATTACTACTTTTCATTTAGAAGGTTTCGTATTGTGCTGCCATACACTATTTATTATTTTATGCCGCTTAAGTCATAAAACAGGCATGTAAGAAGCAGGAGTATAACATCCCTTCCTCTAAATATGAGTGTAAATGTAACATTGGTACATCATTTTCACGTTATTTTCCTACGTCAAGATAACATTTAAATTGTACACAGGCGATTCTGTGCATGCGCTGTGAACTTTAAAAATCGATGTGGTTTGCTGCACTGTAAAAGCTGATAGCCTCAAGCATCACAAGCATTCATTTCGTTGGTGTAGTTTATTCATTTAAGCATCCGAGTGAAAACGGCCCATGTGCACTCTCACCATTTGACAGAATTATGCAGCTGACATTGTGTCGCTTGAAAGTACGCATTTTAATAATCACACAATTTATGTACTGTGCCCATGATTTAGAGACTTGGGTCTGTGTATATAATGCTTGTGAACACATACTTGCGCACACCGTTACAATTCCAGTGGATTCCAGAGAGAAATAAGAGGAAAGTATAAAAATGAGATGGGATAGTATGAACAAGTTTGGGTCTGGTTTGGGAGCAACTTGCTGGGCGTGCAGTGATGGTGAATGTAGTCAAATTACGTTCAGACAAGGCGATGCGGTTTGCACACAAAGGTTTTCCTAGAAGTCCTTGGCGCGCTTGTTTAATGTCAATATATGCTCTTTCGTGATTGCAAAAGTTGTTTAATGATTTCGAAGTCAATGAGCTGTCAACACAGATGAAAGAAATGTTCAAATATGTTGAGCAACACTATGCAATTCTTTAAATGTTTGTTGACCAGGTTTTTGTAATATGTTTAAGTTATATGTAGTAATTGTCTAAGTAATATCGGATGATTATAAATTAAGTTGAGTGTTTGGTGTCTGTGGAAACTTGTTGGATGTTGAGATTGGGGGAAATATTATTTTACTGTTTACTAGAAGTGATTTAACCAGGAATTAACAATGTCTCCTCCCCGTAGAGGTTACCAGAGTAATGATGTAGGTTTTCACGGCTTAATGCATGATGATTGCTTCGAAAAGCTGCTCTCTCGGGACAGCCGCGTCGATCGCTCCCTCTCCCTCCATCGCGACGTTTCGCCTCGCACATAAGAGGTATCCTCAGATCTACGCGGCTGTCCCGAGAGAGCAGCTTTTCGAAGCAATTATCGTGCATCGAGCCGTGAAAATCTATATCATTACATGAGGAAATGACAATGTCAAAAATAAAAAAATAATCAACACAAATCCAATTTATAACGCGTGGCACGTATTAATTAAATGTCGAAGGTATTAATTCGAAGAGAGAAAAACTCAGAGGTGATGATTGCTTCGAAAAGCTGCTCTCTCGGGACAGCCGTGTTGATGGCTCTCTCTCCTCTCCTCGCGACGTTTCGCCTCACACGTTAGAGGCATCCTCTAACTTTTCGAAGCAATCATCATGCATCGAGCCGTGTATACCTACATCATTACAAACTCAGAGGTGTTTGGAAACTGCAGAGAGGAGGATGGAAGGTAGCCATGTTATTAGCCGGTGTCAACATTTGCCAGATGCTGCGTTCCAAATATTGTCATGTTATTAGCCAATTCATTATTGATTGTTTTTTTTTTCTAGTTGGGTCAGGAATCCGGAGAACCCAGAGGAGACCCATATTTGACAGGGAGCGAATACACAAACGCCACACAGAAAGGCGCCCGAGGAGGGAATCGAACTACCTCGGGCAGGAATTTATTCCTGGCAATGTGGCATCAGTATAGTTTTCATGCAAACAGTGTTTGTGCGTTGTGAAAGTTTTTGGTTGGTTTCCAAATGTCAGGAAACAGTTAAGGGTGTGATGAACGCATGTGAAACTTTGAAATCTTAACATGCCTGCTGTCTTAATAAATAATTGTCAATTTTGTATGCATTCTGAAGGATTTTTTTTTACTATTGAATATCTCCATGAATATCTCCATGACGTTCACAATCTGTATTGTGCAAGGAAGGCCTACATTTTTTTCTCTATATGGCAATTATCTGTCGGACTGCTTTATTTTATTGCTCACATCTATCATTATATTCGTCTCGTCTGACTAATGAGGCTGCAGTCGGGTCTTGTGATGGGGAAATAAGCTCGCCGAATAATGCGCATTATTTTCAGAAGTGAAAATACAGCAAGCACTTTCTTTTAAATGTCACAGCAATCCACGTAATTATTGGCACACACGTCACTAAGTTATAGGAGGTTGAAGAACTGCTGGTTAACTTTAAAATGTCCGATTCAAACCGTGCCGTTCCCTGTTGCGACTGCAGTGACGATAATATACAGGAAAGTCTCTCCCTGTTGAAACAATTGTTGGGAGATGCTTCTGTCGGTTGCTGACTCTGAGCGAGTCGTGGAAATTCCACATTACTTTTTCTGGAGCTCAAATCTACTAAGGACAGTAACTCTTGATTTTTTCTACAACATTTTACCAACTACAGAAGGATGTTGGCATGATTAATATTATGAGGCCTTTACCAAGCAAACCCTCGCAGTATCACGAGAGTTTTCCAAAAGTCTTGCTTTTGGATAGGAGGCCAATTCCATTGTTGGGTTTTTGTTTTAATTTGGAATAGAACCAACATACATGGGTGGCACGGTGGCCCAGTGGGTAGCGCTGTCGCCTCACAGCAAGAAGGTCCCGGGTTCGAATCTCGGCTCGGGGCCTTTCTGTGTGGAGTTTGCATGTTCTCCCCACGTCCGCGTGGGTTTTCACCGGACACTCCGTTTTCCTCTCCCAGTCCAAAAACATGCTGCTGCATAGGTTCATTGGCTTGCAGACTAAATTGCCCGCAGTGCCCGGTGATGGACTGGCGTCCTATCGTGGGTATATCCCTGCCTTGCGCCCTGTGTCTGCCTGGATAGGCTCTGGCTCACCGTGACCCTGTACAGGACTAAACGGTTTCTGACGAGATGACCAACATACATACCACCCACACACATAATGGGTCAACACTCAAAACTCTGCAGAGGTAGATTCAAAAAGCCACTGCTCTTGCCTTCATTCAACACCTTGTAGCACGGTCCTGCAACATTTTGGTATTCCCACACAGGCTCCCTATCAAGTATTAAGCAGGCTGCTACCTGCTTGGCTATGGAGGGTCATTGAGATGATGCACATTCAGCGTGACTTGGCTTTTATGCAACTGTATAAACAGGCGAGTTGTAGCTGATTGTATTCTTAGTCATTGATTTCAAAATGCCTTCTAAACAACACGTGATTTGAATTGTACTGCCTTTCAAATCATGTAACAATGTCATGTAATAATTTGGGCGATGCGTATTTTTCCTGCAGCATTTGCTATGTGTATGTGTATGACATTTTAATATCAACGCATGCTCAATAATTTAAGTACATTTAATCCCTTCATTATTTACTCTCTAGCAAAGGGCTCAGAACATTGTGTGTTTGATCGCTTGCCTTGCCTGTCTTTGTCTATTAGTGTTCGTCATGTAAACATTGTAAGTGCTTAACATTTGCATAAGGGGGAGTATAGTGGTGGTCTAGCCCATGTCTTGAAATCGCCTCCCAGTTTGGGTTTCCTTATCTGAGTCTGCAACATTGTCACTTCCACACACACTCTGCGACTTGCTCATAATCACAAGAACTAAAAAAAACACCCCCGTTAATGTTTTGGCCAATGTTGTCATAATATATACCACGGAGTTTTTGCCAAATATTGGCAGCGGCAAATTGCGTGGTTCACTTCCCCCACCCTGCTTCTCTGTGGGTTCCTCGCACCTTTGAATCATACTATCTCCTAATGAATACCTGTTGTCATAGAACGAATCTTCGCGCATTGCATATTGTGTTTATTATTATTATTCGTCGAATTGCCTGAAATTTGAAAATGTACCAAGTGCTGATTGCTTCGAAAAGCTGCTCTCTCGGTACAGCCGCGTTGATCGCGCTCTCTCTTTCGCTCTCTCTCTCTCCATCGCGACGTTTCGCTTCACACGTTCGAGGCATCCTCAGGCGCTGTGTTTGTCACACACGGGACAGCCGCTGTGTGTGTCACACACAGGTGAAACGTCGCGATGGAGAGAGAGATAGCTATCGACGCGACTTGCCCGAGAGAGCAGCTTTTCGAAGCAATCATCATGCATCAAGCCATGAAAGCCTACATCACTACAATGTAACCAGGTCCAGGTTTTGCAGTGTAGGGATGTAACCCCCCCTGCAGCAGGGCAATTTTTAATGCCCTGCCTGGGTTTCCATCGCAGGGCTCATCAGCAGGTATCCCGTCGGAGACTACGAGTCATTCCAGCTGCCAGAGTCCGTTCCGCTCTTCTGCCTTCCCCTGGGTGCTACCATTGAATGTTGGCAGGCCAACACCAAGTACCCCATGCCCATCTTCTCCACGTTCGTGCTGACTGGATCCTCTGCTGAGAAGGTTAGGTTTCGAGCGTGAAATCTCGGTCCTCCTCCTCCTCCGTCTCGGTGACATGCCACCGGTTGGCTCATGTTATGCCATTCGGCGACCCATTTCTGAGCTGAACTTCTCCCGGCCTGGCTCTGTACCACCATGTGTCTGGGGACTGGTCGAGAAGATGTCACCAAACTTTTAACGTTCATTCATCATAGCCCTTTGGCCATACCATCAACGGCACGTTTTGTGTGCTCTGTAAGTGGAGTTCATGTCGGCTTTGCCAAGTGTTTATTTTAGTTTCACAGCTGTACAAACCAGATTATGTGAGCATATAATTCTAGCATAATGTGGTTTTGCTTTTTTTCATTGATGATTGGAATGAGATCATAAACTCACCACCCCCTGGAGGCTGCTTTATCCTGCTTGCCTCTAAATCTTCTGTAAAGACAGGGCGTTTGGTCAGAATAGCATCTTTTATGCACCTTCCACTGCCACTGCACTATCACCAAATGTTTTGCTCTAATCGTGGTTGGTTTCCCTGACTCAAACGCAGGACTTCAATGGTGCCCTGAACTAATGTTTGTCCCCTGAGCCACTGACATACACATAACGTATTTTACAACCTGCTACTAAAGCTCACATCAATTGCATTTCTACAAAACAAGTTGTGAGAGTTGTTATTAATTTACGGACAATCCTCACGTAAATATAAACAGATGTATGATGGAATGTGTCTTCTCTTGGCAGCCAGAAATTTTGGCATAATGTGCGTTGGATTTTGACCGAATCGGCGCTCATAACATTTCTACATTCTATTTTTTACATTTTTACCTCAATTTTTTTTTCTGTTTATGCGACTGAAAAAAACATTCACTGAATTGTTTGCTTGTGGTTACAACATTGTATTTGCTTATGACCTACAGTTGAGTTCAGCATGCTGCAAGTAAACATCTTTCGATTTTATTTAGATCTTATTGGTTTCAGCATACATGGCCAAATGAGGTGTTAGGCTCGATTTCCATTCGTCGATGGGTATTTATTAACCTTAACCTTTTAAACCCCCACATAAAAAAAACTTAGTATACGTCAAATGTGCGCAAGTTATACACGTAGGTTGAATTAATAAACGTTATCCTTAAGCATTATAGTTTACTGTAAATATTTATGCTATCCTGCCTTGCCTGTTGTATCACTGGCAGATAATTCTTTCCAGATTGGGAATCGAGTTTGATTTTCTTGGCTGTTTTTTCTTTCCACTGGGTCGGTAGAATCACAGGAATGCCCTTTGGTTGCCTCGTGTCACGTCTGCATGCCATAGCATGGGTTAATTCCATTGTGTGTCACTATCTTCCCCCCCCCCTACTTTTTTTTAAGATCAAACATTTTGCTCTTATTTTATCATATTCCGATACTAAACAAACCCGGCTCCAACTGGTGATAACGTTTCTAAAAGCATATTAGTATCTTTGTTTCGACAGGGTTTTTCAGTGAAGACAGAATTGGCTTCGGGTTATTATTTGAAAACACTGTGCAGGGCATGTAAACGGTTTTTTTTGTTGTGACTTTGTTTTCCTGAATTTTGAATGTAATTACTCGTCTTAGTAGTGAATTGTTGGCAATAATTATGGTAGTACTTGCAGATGTGTACTGTTTTGAAATCAAACTGAATTGGTTTAATATTTGTAGGCTTTGGTGTATGTAATATTCCTTACATATTTCATATTCTGAAATGAATGCAGTCATTTTTCTTCTATCTTAAGGCTATTAATACTTATTGTGAGTGTTATTCTTTCTCTGACCAGAGCCACGAGCAAGAAAAAACATTGCGCTGTAGAGCATTAGCATCAACATTTTATACTGACTGCACATTGGTTTCCATTTCATCCAAGCATGAAGGGTTATTAATGTTCTCTCATCGTTGCATCAGTCATCCATTTTTTTCCATAGCAATGTGCTTTGCACACTTTTAGTTACCGATGCAGTTACTGTAAAGAGAAATCCCAAGTGCTTTGCAGATAGAATTGTGCATAATCCTGGCCATAACTACATTTCACAAGTTATTTTGAGAAAATATTAAGAAAGCAGATTTCACGAAGATTACATTTTGCAATTATACTTTCGTTTCCGTTTGAATTTTAACAGTGCGCGGTGCAGCGAGTCACACTGCTGCCTCTTAGCAAGAAGGTTCTGGGTTCAATTCTCGGCGTGGTTGCCTTTCTGTGTGGAGTTTGCACGATCTCTCCTTGTCCATTTGTGTTTTGGCTCCGTACTCCAGTTTCCTCCCATAACCCAAATATATACTGGCTAGGATACTTGGCCTGACTTAAATTTCCCCTGATGCCTTCTGATGAACTAGCATCCCCCCTCCTCCCGGGGTTATATCCCTACCTTGCACCCTGTGAATGCCAGGATAGGCTCCGACTTCATCGCAACACTGTACATTATGAAGTGGGTACTTATTATAAATGGGTCTAGGCATGCTGGACCTTGGCAATGGATGCCCCCTGGGAGCCTCTCTCTGGAGGTGTAACGGGCACGACCAACTGGGAGGAGACCCCAGGGCAGACCCAGGACCCGTTGGAGTTATTATAGCTCTCAACTGGCCTGGGAATGCCTTGGAATTCCTCAGCAAGAGGTGGAGGAAGTTGCTCGGGAATAGGAGGTTTGGGCTGCTTTGCTAAGCCTGTTGCCTCCACAACCCGGACTCAAATAAGTGGCATGACAATGAATGGATGGATGGACTTATAATAAATTAATACAATTTGAATGTAGATATTGGACTTGTATAACCTTAATTACACCATTAGAAATGTTCCACGTTGCCATGTTAGGGTTTCATGTTTGCATAAATTGGTGCTGTGAATTTGTTTATTTACTTTTGTTGCATTCTGATGTGTTGTTACGTCACAGGAATCCCGTACCTAGAGCTTTCAATCTCACTGGGTGTTTTTTTGCTGTAATACCAGGCATCTATCCTCTGTGCGGCTTAGTTTTGGCAACGAGTCTCTTATTCTCAGACAAGAAGAGACAGCTGTTCAAATGAGGTTCGTGGGGCCAGCTCACGTGCACGTGTTTCCATGTCAACACACGGTGTCTCTCCGCTCGCTCGGTGACAGGTCTATGGCGCCGCCATCCAGTTCTTCGAAGCGTACCCAGGCGAGCGCTTGACAGATCGTCAGAAAACTCAGCTCGGGATGCTTAGCGCCGTGGACCACAAGCCCATCGCCGGCAAGGTGGCACACGCCAGCAAGAGCATATGCCTGCTGTCGCACTGGCCCTTCTTCGAAGCTTTCCACAAGTTCCTGCTCTTCTTGTACCGCCTCTCCGTGTCCGGACCCAACCTCATCCCCATCGAGAAGTGAGGCCGCCCGCTGCAGGTTTCGTTATCGCGTGGTGGCGCGCTTACGGCCGAAGCGCGTTTTGGTCGCAGTTGCAAATCGAGGCACTCCGCTTTCACATTTGTGCTTCTTAAGGTTCGGTTTGGTTCACGTGAACCGCGACGTGTCGGTTGCTTTGTGTGGCCTAAAGTGTTGCATACTATTGATTATGAACGTGGTAAATGCCCTCTTGGTAGTCAACTCATTGCGAAAGGTACCGTGAGTGCCATTGAATTAATAATTCCCGTTACTGTATCGCCGTTGTAAACCATTGCCTTCTTTATTAACAGCCATTATTATTATTATTCTAAAATTCCGACATCATTGAATGCAAGAGTGGGGTATTAAACCATGCTTTCTGTTATGAAATGATGTAGGCTTTCACGGCTCGATGCATGATGATTGCTTCGAAAAGCTGCTCTCTCGGGACAGCCGCGTCGATCGCTCGCTCTTTCCATCGCTTTCTGTAATGTTTGACATCTAAAGGTATAATTGAGTATTTAAAGCCTTTTGACTGCTCAATGTACACAGCTGTATTCATTCAGCTGTGTAATGTCAGGTTGAGGTCCTTGAGGGCAATGAGATGGCAGTAGCGATGTCTTTGTAGTTGGATATCAAGGTTCTGAAAAATATAAACAATGATATTTTATGTTCACAAACTGAGTATCAAACAAACCTTTAGAAGTGCAATCATGCGTACCCCCGGTTTAAAGTTAAAGTAATGATGCTGGATGGAGAATGCTGCATAACAGGACCAATATAGAACCTCCTGTATTATTTGTTTGTAATATATTGGTGTCGGTTTACACGGCTCGCTGCATGATGATTACTTACCAAAGCTGTTCTTTCAGGATAGCCTTATCGAGCGCCTCCCTCCCCCCCCCACCTTTGCAACGTTTCGCCGTCCATGTTGGAGGCGTCCCTAAGGGTTTCCAAGACAGTCTCAAAACGCCTGAGCATGCCTCAAATGTGGGAGGTGAAATGGGGGCAAAGGAGAGAGGAGGAGCGCTCGACGCGGCTAATTTGTTTCCGGTCTTACAGTCATCGGAGAGTTGGCACCACAGGCAGCGCGGTGGTTTCCGTGAATCTGGCGACCAAGGGAAAGTCACAAGAGCGGATGGTGGAATACCGTTGAGGTGGATCTTGGAGGTCACGTGTTGATTGACCAGCAGCAACTGCGGGATGTGGCGGAGGGTAGCAGGTGTTGGTAGCCAGTCGTGGTGGCGTCGGCTGCTTGGGTCACCGCGACGTCTGCTACTGTTGTACTCGACCGACCAAGGGGCCCTAGCGCCCTCTGCCACAGCCGGCCCGCCGTGGTCAAGTGCAGTGGTCTCTCACCCTTTTAAACGCAAGATCCATTTACGAATCGAATCTGCATCATTTCGTGTCTGGATGAATTCTAGAATCGGTCCCAGAATCGGTTCCCGAATCAATTCCCTCTTTAATCCGCGTCTACTCTACGTGTTGTCGCAATCACACGTGCGACTCATTCGAATGGCGCCCACACTGGCTGCATTCAGATTGATTGTTCCAGACTCTAAGATCGACTGGTTGGAGACCACCAATGTTCCCTTATCGCTTGTGGCAAATTTGAGCTTTAAGTTGGTGTTCTCACTGCAGGAGGGTCCCAATGAGTTAGAAAGCTCTAAATGCAGTATTCCAGCGTTGGTAGCTCATGTTACATTAAGCTGGCAAGCTCAACGGTTTTGTTATAAGGCAGTGTTAATGAGCAGCGTAGCAATTCTAGCGTGGGAGGCAAAATGTTGCAATTGAGAGTGCAGGAACGCTCGCCACAGGTGTTCCAAAGAAGAAGCTCTGAAGAGCGATTCCCATACATCGAACCGTGAAAACCCACAAATAGTGCCGCACTTATTTATTTCTCGTTCTGAATCACCAGCTTAAGAAGTGCATTCTCTTGATTTTCTGCTGCAAAATGAGCTGTGCATTGTGGCTCGTTATCTCTTTCAGACACATTTCCCACTTTATGCACAACACGCCGTTTCCATCACCCCAGAGACCTCGCATCTTAGTGCAGGTAAGAACGGCGCCGTTATCGTCCCAGCAAATCTAAAAGCATGTTCAATACCGCAGTGTTAATCTTTAACTGTTAAGTAGGGGTTTTTTTGTTTACCTCTGAATATATCAGTTCACCGGATATTTCAAAAGTGGTGGGAGTCGCAACATTTTTCCCCATAACCACCGGCCTGCTGATTGACAGACTATGGCCTGCCGGGTGGATACAAGCAGGGGTGTCTGTTTCAACTGCCACGCCAGGAGATTGTACTGGCGGCCTTTATTTCACAAGTCCGGCGTGCTAACTATTATAATAATAATACTATTTATAACGCGGGCGGCACGGTGGCCCAGTGGTTAGCGCTGTCGCCTCACAGCAAGAAGGTCCCGGGTTCGAGTCTCTCGGCTCGGGTGCCTTTCTGTGTGGAGTTTGCATGCTCTCCCCGTGTCCGCGTGGGTTTTCGCCGGGTACTCCGGTTTCCTGCCACAGTCCAAAAGCATGCTCCTGGATAGGTTGATTGGCTCGCAGACTAAAATTGTCCCGCAATGCCCGGCGATGGACTGGCGTCCCGTCGTCGGGTATATTCCTGCCTTGCGCCCTGTGTTTCCGGGATAGGCTCCGGCTCACCGTGACCCTATATAGGATTAAGCGGTTTCAGATAATGAGATGAGATGAGATTTATAACGCGCACAAATTCCTGAGGCACGGAGCCAAGCTCAGTGCGAGTAGGCTTGCAGAAAAAGGTGTTGTTTGAGATATTTTTTAAAAGTCGAGGTTATGGTAGTCTGACGAAGTTCCCAGGGGTAGGCTGTGCCAGGTTCTAGGTGCGGCTATGAAGAAGCACCGTTCTGAGTTTTTCGTCCTTGAGTGGGGGATGCTCAGCAAGAGTTGAGAGTAACTACGGAGGGAGCGCGAACGTGTTTCTGCGAGCAGTAAGAGTCGGTTGGCGAGGTATTGAGGATGACCTGTGAGGATGATGCAATGACAGAGTAATGCTATCTTGTACATGATTCTGTGCTGGATTGGTAACCAGTGTGGACATATCCAGTGCTGCGTAAATTGGGAATGATGCATTCTCACACAAATACTTAACGCTACTCTGTGCGTGCATCGGCAGTGTAACAATGGATGT
This sequence comes from Mordacia mordax, assembly GCA_036362905.1. Taxonomy (NCBI): domain Eukaryota; kingdom Metazoa; phylum Chordata; class Hyperoartia; order Petromyzontiformes; family Petromyzontidae; genus Mordacia; species Mordacia mordax. Next base: position 8,496,163 of record JAZEWT010000001.1, read on the forward strand.
TTTGATGCTTTTTCCATCGTTACACGCAGCGCCGCTACATTACTGCATGTGTTGTCAGGAGCTCCACGTTGCACACGCAAAACAAATTTGTAAAGAGTAAAATATAATCCGAATGTTATGGAGAGTAAATTAAATCAGTATAAAGGTGCCATTGTGCGCACACTGTGCGTATTTATGTGTATATAATTTACCGGTAATTGTTAATGCCACATTAAGTGGAAATTATTGTGGCCCTTCCCAGCCTTCAGAGTGCTCCTTCAGAAACAAAGTTGCATATGCTAAGGATCTTGGTGTACCTGATCATCCATCTTGCACACTGCCACCGGTTGACAAACCATATTTACAGATGTCATTGTTTTTTAATCAGTTGTCTTGATTTTGAGCTGACACGTCTACAAAACGGGCGGCGCGGTGGCCCAATGGGTAGCGCTGTCGCCTCACAGCAAGAAGGTCCCGGGTTCGAATCTCGGCTCGGGTGCCTTTCTGTGTGGAGTTTCCATATTCTCCCCGTGTCCGCGTGGGTTTTCGCCGGGCACTCCGGTTTCCTCCCACAGTTCAAAAACATGCCGTTGCATCGGTTAATTGGCTTGCAGACTAAATTGCCCACAGTGCCTGGTGATGGATTGGCGTCCCGTCGTGGGTATATCCCTGCCTTGCACCCTGTGTCTGCCGGGATAGGCTCCGGCTCACCACGACCCTGCACAGGACTAAGTGGTTTCTGACAGTGAGATGAGATGAGACGTCTACATAACACACCTTTTATCCAATTTAAAACAGACGTGAGAACACAGCAACGTGTATACAAACGTTGCCAATTTTTTTTTATGCACATGAGCGCATTTGATGATGACGGTGTTGAAAGTATTTTATCATCCTTTTTGTAATTGCATTTGGCTTCATAAGAGACTGCAATCTCATACGCTGGCTGCTGCAACCGTTTGGTGACGCGTCAATTTTTGAAAACCGGGGATAATGTACCTGGGGCAGTGGTTGATGACACAATGCTTGTGCTTTTCTTACAGCTCTCGCCACACGATTCCCTCACTCTCTCTCAGCCTGCATCCTCTCCCCTACCTCTGAGGTAAAACAACGTTACGTTTATTATAACGATCCGCCAGAAGTGTAAAATGTACCTTTTGTTTTTTCGTTAAAATGTATATTCCTGACACTGATTTACATCAATATGGAGCTTTTTTTCATTATCACAGCATTTGCTGCAGACACAACAGTACACTTATTCTGGGTCTTGTTATTAACTATTTGTTGCAAATGTCAACCCTCGTTGGTGTTAGTGAGGTTTCCATGTGTGTATCACATCTGTGTCGACTGCTGGCATTGAGACAACACATTTATTTTAAGGGGCGGCGCGGTGGCCCAGTGGTTAGCGCTGTCGCCTCACAGCAAGAAGGTCCCGGGTTCGAATCTCTCGGCTCGGGTGCTTTTCTGTGTGGAGTTTGCATGCTCTCCCCGTGTCCGCGTGGGTTTTCGCCGGGCACTCCGGTTTCCTCCCACAGTCCAAAAAGCATGCTGCTACATAGGTTAATTGGCTCACAGGCTAAATTGCCCCGCAGTGCCCGGCGATGGACTGGCGTCCCATCGTCGGTATATCCTTGCCTTGCGCCCTGTGTCTGCCGAGATAGTCTCCGGCTTCACCGTGACCCTGTATAGGACTAAGCGGTTTCAGACAATGAGATGAGATGAGATCTATTTTACGAGCGGTCTATAAATGTTTTGGGTTAGGTCACGTATTATTATTAATTATTATTTAAGAGACTCCTTTATCCAGGGCGACTTACATCATTAGGGAGGCGAGAGGAAACCACAGAGAGGTGGGGGGGAGGCACCCATGCAGTCAGCCAGTGCCAACACTTGCCAGACTCTGTTATTTTATAATGTTATCGACCTATTACTGAATGAGCATTTTTATTAGTTGTGGGAGGAAACCGCAGAACCCGGAGTAAACCCACGCCGAACAAGGGGGAGAACACGCCAACTCCACACAGAAAGGCGCCCTAGGCAGGAATCTAACTACCTTGGGCAGGGCATTCTTTTTGTGAGGTGCAAATGTTACCATGTCTGACGTAGGCCAATCAGTTTGAAGAACAATGCATAAGTTATTAAAGCTTCTTGTTTACATGTTTAGCCACAAGTATGTGTGGCTTTTGCAAATAAGATACTTTGTGAAAGGTGTCTATTTTGGTGTTTTAAGATCTTCACACCTGTATAATTGCCAGGAATTATAAAAACCTTTTTCTACTCTTTACATTTGTTACCACTAACTGCCCTGCTGCCCAAAAATGTGCCGTAAACCCGCCTCTACCTGACACAGCCCATCATTCATGTTTTTGTCACGTGACCACAACGTGCCAATTCTTTACTATTTCGGCACACCGGTGGTTTGGAGAGCAAACCCACAACATTTACAATGAGATCCGACGTCTCGCTCATAACTACAATCGGCCCCATCGGGTAACTCGCACAAATTTGGGATGAGAGGTCCTGGAGCTTTCTTCTGGGTTTTATGGGTCTTTTAATATACAGGGAGGTTGTGATGTCATCATTGTGCCCACCTGTGAATGGACCCAGAGGGGGTAATAAATGAGCTTAAATAATAAAAATGTTAATGTTTGATTGTGCAGATGTTACAAATTAGGTGAGACAGACTTTATACAGTTGGTAAGAATTATATGAGTCAGATTTGGAGGAAAGGCCCAGATTGTCAATTAGTTTAATTCAATAAGTGTTGGTAAACTGGTGTATGTTACTATTTAGACTATATTACATTAACTGTTAAGGTTATTGCTTAATGATGCGTTTCCAAGTTTCACTTAGTCTATAGCAATCAGACCCGTTAAAATTATGTTTATTTCTCAATAAACTCTTGAATTAATCTAGACCAGTAGTAATTCGTTTTACATGGAAGGTGCCTCTGCCACATATAAATTAGCTCAATATGTAAGTCATCAAATACAGTCCCATTCGGAAACATGTGATTCATTGAATCGCGTCCGTAAGAATTTATATTTTTCGATTCGTATTTGTTATATACTGATGCGTTCATGTCACCCTTGTAGCTGCTGGAGGTGTTAGCATTGCCCACGATGCAATGTGCTTTACAAATGTAAATGACTGTTATGTGCCCTTTGAAATGCACTGCAACCATGAATCGTGATAAATCTGAGGATAAATTCACGAGAGCAAAGGAGATTAATTCTTTCACTCGTGTTATATTAATATGGTGAACGTGTAACGCAAACACAGTGTGATTGCTCTTTGTAAATGTTTTGAATGATCGAGATCTGTATTCAGTGACACCACATATAGGAGAATCTTGAAACCATTTGAAAGTTATTGTTTGCCCGACCTAGCTTTACCCTGTCTACTTCTGCATAAAATAAATAATTTCACCATTTATGCACGTCACCTTTATATTCAGTCACGTTTTAAAGCTACATATAATTGCTCTATATGCCGTTTATTGAAGCAGGAAATATCAAGTGAGCTTGCAGGGTGTGGATGTGAGATTCCTGGGATACAACAAACATTTGAACAACCACCGCAACAACAAATACAATCACAAGTTAACTTAACGAGCTCATAGCACCAAATCTTTTGTATCTAGAGTTGTGTGTTTCCTGACAAGGTGACCATCATTCCCCCGAGTGTACGGTTTTGTTTGGAGTTGGAAGGATTTCCACCGAGTCTCAAGCCCATTGCCTTCTTGTACAAATCCTGATTTGTGTGGCCTTCCCATGCCATGTGGGTCATGGATTTTTTTTTTGACCACACCACCACTGGATGCAAATACATTTAAAGTGAAAAAAAAGTGCGCTTCATTTAGACTTGGTTTGCTTGACCACAATGTTGTCATTTTGAGATTAATCTTGCAACAGTTTCTAATAACCGATGTCAATGGTTCTTAATAACCGATTGACTGTTACCAACTCTGCAGTCCTTTTACTTGCCTTTGGATATTTGGTGTCAGTGGCACACAGTGTAGATTCTGCATTTAGACCCTGGAGAGTGAGCCAGGCCGTTAAATGCGTAACAAAACACGCCGCTACACGTTGACTTGCTGCCCTGGGTGCCCTGTTCCCACCGGTCATAGTAACGGCGGAATGTGTAAAGCATGTAATGCATCAGTTCATTTACGCAGGAGAATAACACCTGCTGACCAACATGTGCAGGGGTTGCGAACGGCTGCTTATTTCTATTCTATATGTATGGCGATGGTATTGCCGTGAACTCGGTGCACTGTGTTCGACTCTCAGTCATGTATAACATGAGCTCCATGGGTGCTGTGAACCTGTAACTGTGCTGACCCTTTGCCAGGATAGCATCGTGTGAGAAAGACAAATGTTGTCATGCTGACGATAACTCGTGCTTGCTAACAGTGCTTGGCTTTTCTGAATATGAACTAACTTGTTGTCGCCAAAACATTCAATGGGTTTTGCCTAATGATTATCGATCGCACATTGCCACCTGCAAGTCGTGTGGCATTTGCCGGTTATCAACGGAACAATATCTACATTATAAAGTACGGTTGTTATGCACTGATGTAGGTTTTCACGGTTTGATACGTGAGACTTGTTCTCCATAGCTGATCTTTTGGGGTTATCCGGGCCAAGGGTTACTCCTCTCTCTCCGTGATGTATCGCCTCCCACTATGGAGGCATTATCAGAAACACCTGATGAAATATCACGGGGGAGTTATAGTTGATGCTTTATGAGCAAACCCCTTTTGAGAATTTTATCCACCGCGTTGAGTCGATTTTTAAAACCAAGCCACCCAGCCCATTTCTAAAACGTCACACGTGACACAACGTTCTGCCGAATCAGATGACGTCCTGGTTAATGTGAGAAAATCGGATATGTGAACGTGTGTAGAAATTTGAAGTTTTACTATTCACATATGGGCGGCGCGGTGGCGCAGTGGTTAGCGCTGACGCCTCACAGCAAGAAGGTCCCGGGTTCGAGTCTCTCGGCTCGGGTGCCTTTCCGTGTGGAGTTTGCAT